>OX345646.1:1290000-1867126 GCA_947044365.1 Petrosia ficiformis | reverse complement strand
GTATAATAAATAACAAGGCTTGTTATTTACTGTACTGGTGATGGCTGCAGTAGTAGCTGAAAGATCTTGTAGGTGTATAATGTGGTAATGTTAGGGTTATTTCAGCTAGGATGTACTGTACATGTATATGATCTCACTCGTGATACGTGTACAATTATGTCAAGAAATAATCCACACTCTTGCTTGATCAATTTTCCAAACCAAATATAACTATAAGTGAAACTAGAAACTCTATTGCTAAAACAACATCACAATCTCAATCTGAGTATATAGGGTCTTGGATGTACATGTATGGGAGATTTAGGTTAATAGTCATAGGGTCTGGAGGTATGTGGACTCAGGTTTACAGTCATGAGGTCTGGGGGTATGGGACTCAGGTTTAGAGTTGTAACACATACACTGACACAGATATAGACACTCACACACAGACAACAGACACATGAAGATACATACGCAGCCACAGAAAGACATGGACACATACCCAAACACTGACATAGACACAGACACATACTTAGACACTGACATAGACACAGACACACAGACACATACCTAGACACACACAGATAAACACAATACTTACGTTGTCCCCGTCCACCAGTTCTAGGATTTAAAAAGTTGTAGTATAGACCATCAGGCTTTGACGTTTCTTTCAACCTTGTACGAATATTCTGTACCTATACATGTATTGTATACATGTATGTAAAGTGAAATATAGTGAAAAGGAATGTACAGGTAGTAGTAACCGTGGTAACAAGCTCAGCTTATTATATAGTATATATACTTGTACATTGTAAATGTGCATCAATTTTTATATGTCTCTTTCAACCTTGTACGAATATTCTGTACCTATACATGTACATGTAACAATGGTATTATTAAAATATATATGAAAGCATTACTTTTAGTGAATATTAGTGTTGTTTTAGTTAACTATAAGTACATGTACATGTATAACTACATGTATAACTAACTACATGTATAACTATATTTATAACTACATGTATAACTAACTACATGTACATGTATAACTACATGTACATGTATAACTACATGTATAACTAACTACATGTACATGTATAACTACATGTACATGTATAACTACATGTATAACTACATTTATAACTATATTAAGCTATAACTGAACTCCTTGATTAAGCCAATCAATTACTCGATTCTAAAAATTCCAACTAAAAAGTGTTTTTAATTTAATACGGTTACTGGTAATCAGTCCTAATGCATACTTATATTGTAATTATAACATTTTAAATGGCCATTAATTCAAATACTAACCTTTTCCAAGTAAATTGGATTTCCTGTTATTTGTGTTAGATATTGATATTCTAAATGTAGTGTCCCAATTTCTGCTAGAACAAAACTACCTCCTGCTGCCCAAGCCCAGTTCTTACTAGTACCACTGAACAAAGAGAGACAAGAGAAAAGGGGAGAGATAAAGGAAGGGAGGGAGAAAGGGAGGGAGGGAGAGATAGAGGGAGGGAGAGAGGGAGGTAGAGAGGGAAGGAAAGAGGGAGAGAGGGAGAGAGGGAGGGAAGGAGGGAGAAAGGGAGAGAGGGTGAGAGGGAGAGAGGGAGAGAGAGAGAGGGAGGGAGGGAGGGAGGAGGGAGGGAGGGAGAAAGGGAGAGAGGGAGAGAGGGAGAGAGGGAGGGAAGGAGGGAGGGAGGGAGAGAGGGAGAGAGGGAGGGAAGGAGGGAGGGAGGGAGGGAGAGAAAGAGACAGAGACTGTGAACTGCATTATTAGTGTTATTTGTGTTCTGATATTATTGTATTCTGGTTTGTATAATTTGTATGATCTTTGAGAGAATTAAACATTTATTGCTTCGCTGCTGGCTACATCCTCAATTCCTCTCTCTGTCTCTTTCTCAGTCTCTCTCTCTGTATCCACAATTCCTGTGCTTTATCATTGTCAGTCTAAAAAAGTCCACCATTTTTCAGATAGTCATATGTGCTCATAAATTTATACGAGTCTTTAACAAGAAACTGAAGATAGTCTCCAGTTCTGTCAAGTCAATGATTAAGGTAATATTGTGCAGTATTGCAACTGGTACATGTACAGTATAAGTCAAACAGAAGTTAACGTTCCGTTTTTGTACTATGCATGTTCTACGTTCCATAGTATGCAAAATCTCGGACAAAATTCAGTTTAAACGGTAATTAAATATTCGTTGAAATGATCGTATAAACGATATACGGAACAGTTTATATAATGGAAAAATTAACCATCAAGTATTCACCAAGAAAACTGAAGCTTCACATTTGTAAAACTGAACCGGAGGAGTTGTCTACATACTCACCAGTCCTTATGCTAACTTCGAAGCAAGCTTCAAGCCTTTCCTAACATCTATGATGGCAGGAGAATCTGATACAACTCGACCGTCTTTAGCGGTCACGCCCATCTTTGTCAAGACAATCGTTTTGCTATTTCCACATGAAATAAAGACCTGTGAAATAAAGACCTGTGTTCTTGAAACATTGAGTTTAACATTGGATGAAAATTATCTTCCTCCAAATGATCAATTTTTACAAACTCAGTTATGAATACATATACTGTACATGTATACTGTACATGTATTTATCACACAAAGATTTACATGTATATACATGTAGTCTTACGTTTTAAAATTAATAAGACTTTTAGGAAACCCAAAGGGATTATTGAAGGCAGGCATAAGTTTTTCAGCTATACTTACAGCTCTCTCTTTGAAAATCTAGACAGAAACAGAAATACATGTACATGTACATGTAAGTGTATGATATGTAAAATGTCACCATACAGTACAGTAATTACTCAGTAGTTTCATTTCCACACTGCAGTAGTTCAACAGTAGTTTTGACAGTAATTGTATACTTGTCAATTGAACACCACAGTAGTGAGACAGTAATTACTATACTATACTGACAGTAGAACTACTGTTACTATATGGTGACCAGAAATATTATACTATACATGTGTTGTGATATGTATTGTTTCCTTTGTGCTAGCTTGCTGAGCACATGGTTTTACATGTACATGTACATACTTAATACATGTACAAAGAAAGTGATTAAGTGCATACATGTAAATACAAACAAATTTGTAATATCATAAATATGATTCTCGACACACACATGCACAAGCTATGTGTATGGTAATCTACATTATGTACATGTATGTATTAATGAGGGGCGGGGCTATGGGTGTGGTAACTAATAACTATTACCTTATCTATATATATACATGTACATGTATTAATGAGGGGTGGGGCTATGGATGTAGTAACTAATAACTGATACCTTGTATACATGTACATGTATTATTATGGGTGGTGCTATGGGTGTGGCATGAGCCAAATTGGCTCAACAATGGTTAATGTGTGTGCCATTGGGCATACATCTTGAGCCAATTAACAAAGAGTTAATGCTGTTAGTGACAATATAATCATAATTAACTGCACCACTAGCCCAGATAGAGAACTGTGCAGTGCCAAATAAGAAGCTCTTTAGGCCAGGCCAATGGTGTGCCATATAAGCTTATCCAAAAACACTGCACTGGATTCAGTCATACAACTGCAAAGATGAAATAATGAATAAAGAGACTAGAACAATAGCAAATATATATTAGTTTGGCGTAGCTCACAGAATTTATGTGGGTGTTTGGTAGTAACTAATAGTTAACTTAATGAATAGGGGTCTCACCTCATCTCCACTCAAAGCATAAGCACTTAAAAATCCTCCAATGAATCGAATGTTGACTTCAAATACAGATAGATCAGAATTAGCCTGTAATTAATACAGTACATGTACATGTAGGTTATGAATGGAATGTTGACTTCAGATCAGAATTAACCTGTAATTAATACAGTACATGTAATAATTATATATGTACATGTACATGTACATGTAGGTTATGAATGGAATGTTGACTTCAGATCAGAATTAACCTGTAATTAATACAGTACATGTAATTATATATGTACATGTACATGTACATGTAGGTTATACATTGAGGTTAACACATCACAAGTACACATTGCATACATAGTTAACCGATTAACAGCCGCGTGCGTGGGCGTTGACTTGCCCTGAAATGCCAAAGGCATCACAAACATTTCTACTAGACAGGGAAAACCCCTATAGATGACGAAGCAAGCGTCAAAACTGCCTTTACAGTATTATAACATTGTAGAGCACGTGATGAGGAATCGAACGATGGTTTTCTTGAAGGGCTGTGATGATCTGGAGGAAAGTTATGTTTCTTTTTGTCTGAAAGTGTGTTATTACCCATTGTTTTACAATCAGAAAGCTTCTTAAAGCTCATTACAGAGGCTTTGGACACTCAAATAATGATGTGGAGCGCCTGAAATGTCTCTGGACACTTGCCATATCAAAAGTAAGTGAATGACTCTATTGGATGTTATAAGTATGTTTAGATGTAAAAAAAAATGTTTTGCAACTTGATAAATAATGATGATTGGGAATATAGTGACTTTATACTATATTATTAGTTGCGAAAATGATATATATATAAAATTTATGTGTATATAATTATATTATATAATTATGCAATATAAAACCACTGTGCTTCCTCAGTGGCAAAATAAATGTCACCACTCATTACCGTACCACTGTCTATTTGTAGGTGTTGCAATACTATAGGCAGTGACGAAGGAACAGATCTTCAGATTCAGTATTGCTGACCATCATTTTCAAGACATCACTTGTCTCATATCTTTGTCTTCTGTGTCATACTTATTTTACTTGTTTATAGAAATATTATTATGATAATCCAAACAGTGTAAACACACTGTAAAACCACGATAAATTTTCACACTGAAAAAACTCCATGTTTTTTTATGGTAAGCCTCTAGACCCAGTACAGATTATTTTTAGCACAAGAAATCCTCTCAGTGTTGCCAAAATATCAGGGCCCTAACTGATATCTTTCGTGAGATATAAGCATAAGAGTAAGGTGTGGCATCCAAGACGCCAATTGGCGTCCACGGCGTTTCAACGCCCTCTGTGTTGGACGCCAATTGGCGTCTATGGCAGTTAATCGGTTAAGGAAGGTACATATACATGCACATGTAGTTATACATTGAGGTCAACACATCACATAATTATATACATGTAAAACAAATATGTACACAGAACTACAAGACAATTTTCCCAGCTGCTCAGTAGCAATACATACTAAGCAGCTGGGAAGATTGTATTACATAGTTTACACAGATGATATATTTTATACCACTACAGTATATTTTTGTATGTACTTGAAACGTCACATGTACATGATGTTATCAGAGATGTAGAAAGAAAGAAAGAAAGAAAGAAAGACACCTGAGGCAATGGAAAAATGAAAAATGAGAGTTGCCTCAAGTGGGATTCGAACTTACGACACTCTGTACATGTACATGTACAGTATATATCAGTAAAATGTCACTATACAGTAACAGTAATTACCTTAGTTCTACTGTCAGTATAGTATAGTAATTACTGTCTCACTACTGTGGTGTTCAATTGACAAGTACACCAATTGCTACTGTTGAACTACTGTAGTGTGGAAATGAAACTACTGAGTAATTATTGTACTGTATGGTGACTCTTTATTGACTTGTACTGTATAACACAACTCACCTGACCAATAATGAAATTACATGTATCTTGTATGTACATGTACATCCATAATACCATATATGTACATGTACAATGTATGTACATGTACAACACAACTCACCTGATCAAAAATGAAATTAAGTACATGTATATGCATGCACAAGTACATGTACATGTACATGTATAATACCGTATACGTACATGTACAACACAACCCACCTGCTCAATATTGAAATTATCTTTGACCCAATCTCTTCCTTGATTAAACTCATCATATAGACCAGCAATATATAATGTATCAAGACTATCAACAAGGGTAGCACCTAGTCTGGTTTTACCAAAAACAGCAGCTGAATAACCTCTCTTTGATATAGGTTTCAATTCATTATCACCAAATGCATACTTGACATATCCATCCCATGCATGTTTGATCATCTGAGGAAAAGAATTGATGGATAGAAGAAATAAAGGATCTGGACAGATGGATGAATGGATGGTAGAATGGATGAATGGATATTGGATGGATGAATGAATGGATATTGGATGGATGAATGGATGGATGAATGAATGGATATTGGATGGATGTATGGATGGATGAATTGATGGATGAATGAATGGATATTGGATGGATGAATGGATGGATGAATGAATATTGGATGGATGATTGGATGGATAGATGCTGTTGCTACAAATGTACATGTACTTACATGTATAATGTACATTTAACTTACACTAACTACATTTACCTCATTCGCCCCTCCCTATAACTAAAAGTGGTCACTATTATCAAACTAAACCAACACTATATAGTACACGTACATATACAGTCTGGAATGCTGTGGAACAGTCAAACGTGTATTCTGGACACTTTGGAACCAGTCCTGATTATGTAGGTATCCTTATTTTTCACACTGTTGACTTTCAAATTATAATCGTGCAAAATTCTTGACTGATGCAGAATTATGGAAAACTACTTGCAGAGAAATGTTTAAGTCCATGTTCTAACATCTCTGCCTTAGCCACGTATCAACATTTTCCAGTTTCTGGAATAGTAGTTGACTGTATTAGATTAATATGTGCAGTGTAGTTTTAGGTTAACTACATGTATAATTAAAACCTCTTTTAGTAAGGTATTATGATTTTAGTTAACTAAACTATAACTAAATTACAAGTCTACTGTAATAACTATAACTAAAACCTCTTTTAGTAAGGCATTGTGACTTTTAGTTAACTAAACTAAATTACAAGTCTATTGTAATAACTATAACAAGTGAAAAGATTGTTTGTCATTCCGAACTAAAGTTATGAACATTTTTCTAAGGTCATGACAAACGTGAATGACCTTTAAACACATCACTAGCGCAGTGAGATAGTGAAACCAATCATGACTATTCTGTGTATTATTAATGAAAGTAAACAGTTACATGTACATGTATCTCCTTATGATATACACAAGTATTATTATTATTATATTGGTTTGGCAGTTATTAGGAAACTAACAGAATTGTGTGTTTATTTATTTGCAACCCAATCTTCAAAAAGGAAATAATTTTCATCAAACACTTACATTCCAATTGAATCACTTGGCATTCAACAAGAAGTCAATGAAATTCACATTCTAATAGTAGTTCTTCCTGGACACCAAATTTAATTATACAATATGATGGAATGGCAGATAATTGCAGGAAGTGTTCCTTTCAAAAATTAGGTTGCCCGTGGTAATTTAAAACATGAAGTTTCTGGTATTCGCACTAGGATTTCAGGTGTTCAAACAGGGATTTTTAATAGAAGATTGAAATAATATAAACTTACTTGTTTTATTTTGTATCTTCGCTCAACATCAGCTGTGCCAACAACATCCCCTTCTGCATTCTGTTCATCAACTATTGTATCTTTGCTGAAACTTTGTGGTGTATTATCATCTATATGATTTGGGTCCCCAAGTTCAAGATTTAGTTTAGATGGGTCCCCAAGTTCAGGATTTAGTTTAGATGGGTCCCCAAGTTCGGGATTTAGTTTAGATGGGTCCCCAAGTTCATCAGGTAGATTTCCAGTCTTTTCATCAGTTTTGTCTTGGTGGTGGTATTCGTTTGACAGCTCATCATTGAACTGATTGTCTTCATTTCCACCTTGTACATCATCATAATCCAACTTATGATTACCATTTTCCTCAGATGGACTTGCAGGCGACATCACATTTCTTGGAGTATCATGTATATATTCTACAGGTCTCTGAAAAAATTTGCTATAGGTAGTTTCAAACGTTGTCTCACTATGCTGAACTTCAGGCATGTAAGTTAATATTGTCAACCACGCCATAGTAAACGTTATTGCTAATACTATCAATAAAAATGATTCTCTTCTTTTCTTACCCCATCTACTAGTACTTCCATTATAAAGTGTTCTGTCTGTCCTTTGATAAAGTGGGAGTGTTTGATCTTGGGACATCTTTCTCTCTGAGGATATATAGTACAAAAAAGCGGTCCCCAAGCGATAAAGCAAATAACAGCCCCTCCCAAAATATAAATACAATGTTTATTATCAAACCACAAACCAAACTCAATTCACACCTCAAAATTACTTTATAATTGTGTGTGGGATGGTATATACCTTACCTTACCTAAGTATGTAGCCAGAGCAAAAGTAAAACACAAAGAAGTGATGCTTATGTAGGGTTGTTGTGTGGAAGTGGTTAGTAGTTTAATTTTGTTGCTAAGGTACTTGTTCTTATGGTTTTTCGGTTCTGAACATTTTAATTAATAAAAAATATTATTATTATTAAAAATTTAACATGTTAAAGTAGTTACTATTATTATTATAATTATCATTGATTTAATGAAAATGAAGGAGTAACCGAATTAATACTATTTGACAATAAGCAGGTGAAAAGGGACTATCCTGGATTATTGGATATGAAGTAAAATATTATCGCTCATTTCAAAACTTAGGTTTGTCACTACAGATATTATTGATGTGATATGGAACATGAATGACCTTTGAGGGCAGGAATTTTATCTGAGGGGGTGAAGAGAATAACAGAAGATTGTAAACTGCATTCCACGTACCCTTACAGCTAACTGTCTATTGTCACATGTAAATTCATTTTCGTAGCTTATAATACTCAAAGCATTATTTCAGTTAATATGGTTATAACAGGCAGGACTCAATAGCCCGGCCTATCCAGGACAGGTGAGGTTCCTTGCATAATGTTACAATTTAGAAACACGTAATTAGTGTTAGACTCTCTGAGGTTGTTTCCGAGGCCGAAGCCTGTAACTAATATGACATTAAAACATTAAAGCTGTAAATATTCATCACATTCAAAAAACACTATGGTTTAACAGCTGCTTTATAGCATTAAACTTCCTCTGGGCTGGGAAAACCCCAGGCACCCCCCCCCCCCCCCCCCCCTTCCTATATGAATCCCTGTTTATTGTATTATTTCAATATTGAATAAAAGAACATAATAATAAAATTATGGAAATCATAATTAATTTTAAAAATTCGATCTTTACCGATAACAGTCATAATTATTGTCACAGGTTAGAATTTGCTATTCGTTGGTATTCCCGGTAAAACAGGTAGTGGGTGAGCCTCTGTATTAAATACCCAATTATCTAGAGATATATCAGAATCATCAGAAAATAATAAATAAAGATATTTTAGAGTTTCTGCTATGAAGAATGACTGTTGAACATCATCTTTAACGGGAGGAGACTTGTAAACATCTTTGATACCAGAGTATCCATTTTCTACTCTACAATTTGCTTCTAATGCCTATGTAGGAGAGAGAGAGAGAGAGAGAGAGAGAGAGAGAGAGAGAGAGAGAGAGAGAGAGAGAGAGAGAGATACTAAATCGGAGATGTACATCTACATTTACACGTACATGTACAGTGTACCTGTACAAATTCCCATCCCCATTCTCGATATTTGGGATCATGTGTTAGTCTCCATAAATAGAAATACGATTCCACTGTTTCTGGACGAAGTAAATAATGTTTGTCATTAGGACGACTTGTGAATGAATCAGCGTTGAGAACACGAAATCCTTCTGGACCTAGTTTTGTAGCTACATGTACATAAAGAATAATCAATGATTATATGTACAGTACCTGACATTATTAAGTGTACATATTATCACCAGGCATGGAGCTAAGTATATTGGTACTTGTACTCAAATCCTTAGTTGAGTATTTCTTCATAAGTTCTTTCCTCATTAATACAAAGTACCTGTACTTGTACTTAAGTCCTTAGTTGAGTACTTGTACTTAAGTCCTTAGTTGAGTACTTGTACTTAAATCCTTAGTTGAGTACTTGTATTTTAAGTCCTTAGTTGAATACTTGTACATGTATTTACATGTAAGTCCTTAATTGAGTACTTGTACATGTACATGTATTTAAGTCCTTAGTTGAGTACTTGTATTTAAGTCCTTAGTTGAGAGGCTGTTCAACATTGCTGGAAAATGTTTCAGCTCTGACTAAGTGATGATAGATTTAAACAGCTAATGTTCATCAGATGTATCACAATGATAATTAAAAGTTTGACTTGTCAGTTGCAAACAGCACCTCAGTATCAAGTACTAAGCTTTGACTTCAGATAGAAGCATTTTTACTTTTACTTTCACTTGTACTTGTACTTAAATACATTCACTAGTAGAATTTGTAATTGTACTTACAAATATTTACTTGTACTTGGCCCTAAGCCGGATTATCACTGTACTTCCATTGACTATGGTGTACATTGTGAGTGAAGTACACTGTACTTTGAATGTACTACACAGTATTACACCTTAGTACTATGCTATCATATACAAAGTTGCAAGGGAATTCAGTACATTACTATGAGATTACAGTACAAAGAGTGTAATATAATACAGTTGACTTAAAGAGTAGTCCACTATAGTATGTAAACTTAATACAGTTATGTATTGCATATGTACAATTTTCATATACAGTGAAATCTCTCTATTCGGGACACCATTGGGACAAATATAAGCCCGATTAAAGGGGTGTCCTCGTTTCAGGGGTGAATTTATATTATAAACCATAGTTTGGGACAGTTTTAATACAGAGGTGTCTTTATTTCAGGGTGTCCTCAATAGAGGAGTTTCACAGTATATATGGTGACATTTTATTGACTTGTACTGTAGAATGGGCTGTTGTGTTTCAGGCATGAGAAAGTCAGCCATGATTACTGATTGTCGGACACCACAAAACAATAGATTTTTTTCCATACAGCCACAAACCTGTTCTAGTGTAAGATTGGTGACAAGTGTGAGTAATATTCTTAGCAATGTCCATATAATGTCCAGCTTTTCCATTGGTAGCATGACCAGAAGCTAGTGCAAACAGACCTCCTGAAAAACAAGCCTGTAAGAATATACAATGTACAGTTAATACGTGAAGTGTGTATTATACATGTAACACTGTGTTTTTGATATGCTTTGAAGCATGGGCCAAATTGGCTCAACAAGGGTTAGTGTGTGTGCCATTGGGAATACATTTTGAGTCAATTAATAAAGAGTTAATACAATATAATCATAATTAACTGTCCCATCTAAGCTTATCAAAAACACTGGTATACATGTACTTGAGTAGAAAGGATTGTTACAGTTTCAATCTCTTTAGACCAATCTGTACATACATTTGTACATGTACATTTCTGTACACTATACTATGCTACAAGTATAATATATACTACATACATGTACATGTACGTACACATGTACATGCATACATGTATGCTAAATACATGTGCATGTACACGTACACATGTACATGTATACTCTATCACTACTGTGTGTGGACAAACTGGACATACATGTACATGTATATCACTGTGTGTGGACATACATGTATATGTGTGTACATGTATACATGTATGTACTACTGTATGCGATTATACATGTACATGTATGCACATGTACATGTACTACATATACACTACAAAATATATATACATGTACATGTATATGCTTGCACATACATGTACATTGTACATGTATATGTATATGTACACAAATGTACACATGTGGATTAGTATAATTATAAATGATAAACATACCAGATGTTGCATCACTCCATCACTACGACCATTCTTAAAGTCAGTCACCATTAATAGTCCACCTGGGTGTTTATGAAGCAATTTAGATTCAATTGCCTAAAATAAGACTTGATAATCTCTCCCGTGAAGGTTAATACAGATAAATGTTTATAAATATAAAAGTTGTTTCCCAACCCTCATCTTGATCAGCCCAGAGTTTTTGATACGTTTTGAAGACCAAATTGGCTCAACAATGGTTAGTGTGTGTGCCATTGGAAATACATCTTGAGTCAATTAACAAGTTAATGCTGTTAGTAATAATACAATCGAAATTAACTGTACCATCTGGCCCAGAGAACTGTGCTGTGCCAAATAAGAAGTTCTTTGGGCCAATGGTGCGCAATACGAGCTAATCAAAAACACCGAGCTACAAGTACATAAATATAAACGTTGTTTTCAAACTCTTATTCCAGCCCTATTATGACACACTGGGGCTAAAATTAGGCATTGGCGAATTATGCCAGCATTATAATACACATAATTGGTAGCTTCTGGGCATATATGTACATATAGTAGCATATTCCAGCATAATAGGAGTTAAAACAGCAATTTGTAAGCCCCTGTACCTTTCGATTGTTCAATTACATGTATTCTTTTGCGAGACAAATCTGATCTTTCAGACGTTCAAGGATACTAGGATAGTGGGTTGAGTGATTGAGCATGATGACGTTGACAAGCACTGTCAAGCAGACAGATTCTCTGTCAACAGCTGAGCTTTTGGGGTGCAATTAGCCATATCTTTTTACACTGTGCATGCACAATGTCCACGTGGTGAGCATAAATCCAAGCATAAAAGGATGGTCCGAGAAGCATTGCTAGCATAGCATAATGGGGTAACTATTGAGTATAATTCCAAGCATAATAGGATGGTCTGAGGAGCATTACTAGCATAGCATAATGGGGTAACTATTGAGTATAATTCCAAGCATAAAAGGATGGTCTGAGGAGCATAGCTAGCATAGCATAATGGGGTAACTATTGAGTATAATTCCAAGCATAATTCCAAGCATAATAGGATGGTCCGAGGAGCATTACTAGCATAGCATAATGGGGCAACTATTGAGTATAATTCCAAGCATAAAAGGATGGTCTGAGGAGCATAGCTAGCATAGCATAATGGGGTAACTATTGAGTATAATTCCAAGCATAATAGGATGGTCTGAGGAGCATTACTAGCATAGCATAATGGGGCAACTATTGAGTATAATTCCAAGCATAATAGGATGGCCTGAGGAGCATTCCTAGCATAGCATAATGGGGTAACTATTGAGTATAATTCCAAGCATAATAGGATGGCCTGAGGAGCATTCCTAGCATAGCATAATGGGGCAACTATTGAGTATAATTCCAAGCATAAAAGGATGGCCTGAGGAGCATTGCTAGCATAGCATAATGGGGTAACTATTGAGTATAATTTCAAGCATAAAAGGATGGTCTGAGGAGCATTCCTAGCATAGCATAATGGGGTAACTATTGAGTATAATTCCAAGCATAATAGGATGGTCTGAGGAGCATTACTAGCATAGCATAATGGGGCAACTATTGAGTATGATTCGCCAATTCTTATAGCTAAAATACACAAATATAAGCACATCATGTACAATGTAGTTAATGAAAGTCCACATTAATTAATAATATTTTACTCACATGAATAGCATCATAAAACATATCTTTTGCCTCGATATCATGTTTGTTAGTGATCAACCATGATTTTATTAAATATTCATAAAAACTATCTCCAAGAGCTCCTAATGATACTGTCTCTGTCATTGTGTGTTTGTATTGAGAAAAGAATTGCATATAATGTACTATGCATGTGTACATGTGTGTTTAGGGTGTACTGTATGTGTATGTACATATTACATGTGCATGTATATGTACACAGTATGTAAGTATGTACATGTAAATACATGTACATGTATAATGCCATTGTTGTACTATGTATAATGTACATGTACATGTATATGTGTATGTACTGTATAGCCGGAAATATTGGCAAGAAAAAATATTGGTGATTTGTCTTCAGAGCAGTATTTGGCGAATTTTAATTTGGCGTCACTTTTACTTAACAAATGTACATTAATAATATCCACATTCTACACAACACAGACTTTTAACTTACTTACATGTACATGTAGTTAAGACAGATTTTCTAAAAAATTTGTAGATACCAAAATCGTGCTTCATTAGTTGGAGAAAAGCAGGAAGGTGAGTGTTTGAAAGTGCAGTGGTCATTGCCAACACCTGCACTTAGCGTCTTTGTCAATTTGATAACTTTGGATTGGTTAATCTAGAGCTTCGATCTTTGCCCTACCTTAAAGTACATGTACATGTACATTTAATACACGGTCTAAACGGTTAATTAATTAATTCCGAAAATATAATTGGCAATTCTAAACCTACATGTATTTGCCTAAATTAAATCCCCGCAAATACATGTATTTCCAGCTATATGGTATATAGATGTACAAAAGTACATTGTATATATATAGTAAGTACTCTAGTACATCCACATAAACATGTGTCTGTACATGCAGATATACTCTAGTACATGTGCATGTACATGTGTATGTACATGTACATGTGTACATGCACATGTACTCTAGTACATGTACATGTATGAACATACTACTACTCCACTGTCCAGTGTTTTGATTTATGAGGTTTTGGTAAAGTCCATCTGATTTTGGAATTCCTTTTATTGCTTCACGAACATGTTCAACCTTTAAAAAGAGAATAAAATTATGCATTCGTTTAGTATGTTTTCTTTCAAGAATGAAAACCCCGCCCATATTGACAAAATTATAATTAAAAGTGACAGTGTACTACTGTAAACCAGAAAATCTAGTG
The DNA here is from genome assembly GCA_947044365.1 of Petrosia ficiformis. NCBI lineage: Eukaryota > Metazoa > Porifera > Demospongiae > Haplosclerida > Petrosiidae > Petrosia > Petrosia ficiformis. The sequence continues at coordinate 1,852,566 of OX345646.1, read as the reverse complement.
ACCTTTATATTTATCATTGTACATGTACTTATAGTTCTTAGTTCATGTTATGACGTCTCATATATCAGTGCTTCCCCTATAGGGTGGTACCATGGTGATCATGGGCTCCCCCCTTTAATTTTAAAGTTGATGCTGAAAAACACTGTTTTATATATATCACTAAATGAACATTGCTGACCCAAGTTTCATGTACCACTGATGCACTCCTCCACCCTAAACATTTATCCTGTGGGAAACATTGCATATACATGTACATGTACATGTATACGTTATTGTATAAGTCAATAAAATATCACCATACAGTACAGTAATTACTCAGTAGTTTCATTTCCACACTACAGTAGTTCAACAGTAGTAATTGGTGTACTTGTCAATTGAACACCACAGTAGTGAAACGGTAATTACTATACTATACTGACAATAGAACTAAGATATTTACTGTTACTGACATATACTGTATACTGGTATAGATACACATGTACATGTAAAGGTATAGGTAAATGAAAACCGGGTATAGGCAAAACCTAGTATACATTGTAGATGCTGTACTACATGTACATGTACTACTAACCTTCTTGAAATAAATTTGTTTTCCTGTTATGTGAGTGAGATATTGAAATTCTAAATGTAGTGTCCCAATCTCTGATAATACACTACTTCCTTTAGCCCATCCCCAATTCTTAATAGTGCCACTACATGAATACATTAATATAATACATGTACATGTAATGATAGTACACTACTTCCTTTAGCCCATCCCCAATTCTTAATAGTACCACTACATGAATACATTAATATAATACATGTACATGTACATGTAATGATAGTACACTACTTCCTTTAGCCCATCCCCAATTCTTAATAGTACCACTACATGAATACATTAATATAATACATGTACATGTAATGATAGTACACTACTTCCTTTAGCCCATCCCCAATTCTTAATAGCACCACTACATGAATACATATATAATACATGTACATGTAATGATAGTACACTACTTCCTTTAGCCCATCCCCAATTCTTAATAGCACCACTACATGAATACATTAATATAATACATGTACATGTAATGATAGTACACTACTTCCTTTAGCCCATCCCCAATTCTTAGTTGTAGTTTAGTTAACTAAAAGTCACAATGCTGATAAAAGTCACAATACATGTACAGTACCTTACTAAAAGAGATTTTAATTAATAACTACATGTAGATACAATTAACTCACGTTTTTAGGTTCACAAAACTACTAGGTAGTCCTTTAGATGTGTTGAATACTGGCAACATTTTATTAGCTAAATGAACAGCCTTGTCTTTGAACATCTATGAATCATAATGTACACACTTATATACCAAGTTTCAGTTAACCTGTTCACACAGTTGTTTGATTTGGACCCCACCAACTGGGCTGCCTTGGTAGCTCAGTTGGTAAGAGCATCTGTCTGGAGTGCAGAGTGTCGTGGGTTCAAATCCCACCTGAGGCAACTCATTTTTCATTTTTTCATTTGCCTCAAGTGTCTGTCTTTCTTTTCATCTCAAGTCATCATGTACATGCATGATGCTTGTGTAATTAGCATATTTATCTCTATTGCAAATTTTGAAAACCAGTAGCTGAAAGACATACGTAGTACATCTTACATAGTGGAATGCTCATTTCAGAGATCCTAGAAGCTGTATTTGGAGACTGTGCTGGAGGGTTTTATCTACACGTAGAAGGGGGGGTCACCTGGGGACACAACCCCCACGAGTTCCCTAAGTTTAATATTACATACTTTTTAATATCATCAGCTATAATATGTACATGTACAGTCCCCAGAAACTACCTCAGTAGTACTACTGTACTACTGTAGTGCTGTACATGTACAGTACTACTGTAGTACATGTACAATACTACTGTACATGAAAAGTCTAGGTTCATGTACATGTCTATGGTACAGTACTACAGTAGTAGTGTACATATAATTTTATGTATATAGTACAATGTCACCTCATCTCCACTGAGAGCATAAGCACTTAAGAATCCTCCTATGAAACGAATGTTGAATTCAAAAAACGATACAAATGAATCAACCTACATGTAATATAAGATACCTGTTATATATACTAGTACATGTACAGTATATGTCAATAAAAATTCACCATACAGTACAGTAATTACTCAGTAGTTTCATTTCCACACTACAGTAGTTCAACAGTAGTTTTGACAGTAATTGGTAATTTGGTATACATTGTACTTGTCAATTGAGACAGTAATTACTATACTTACTGACAGTAGAACTAAGGTAATTACTGTTACTGAATGGTGACATACATGTATTTTTATTGTTATTATTGGTACATGTATATGGAGACTGGATGAGTGGGGAGAGTTGGCATGCCATCAAAGATCTTTAACCCACCATTCCCAGTTCTCAAGACTGGGCATTCAGTGTTCAATTTTGCCTTATTTTCTAAGCCATTGTAGCTGCTCATTTTCTAAACCGTTGTGGCTGTTAATTTTCTAAGCCATTGTGGCTGGTAATTATTTTTCTAAGCCATTGTGGCTGGTAATTATTTTTCTAAGCCATAGTGGCTGCTCTAATGTTTAATGAAGCCGTTGTGGCTGCTTGTTTGTTTGTTGTGTGTGTGTTTGCGCCTTTTGCTAGCATGCTAGACACATGAATTTTCATGTATACTGTATATATGATTGGGGTGAGCCTGAAGTGAAGATCTATTTCTATGAATGCTCTATGATCTTGAAAGTTTGTTTGAATGCTACATGCACTTCAATGGGTAGTTACTGTATTCCCTATTTACAATGTACATGTACATGTACATGTACATGTATTGATGTAATTCTTCAGGCTCACCTTTCTGATGATCAACATCTGTCTAGTTACATGTATTAGCAAACAGAATGCGAGGAATACACATGTACATGTACATGTATGTACATGTGTTATTACATGTTTTATTACATGTTTACATGTACATGTATATGTAGAATCGTATACAGTAAAAGTATACATGTATATACATAATACATTGTGTACCATATGTACAGTACATGTACATACAACACAAATCACCTCATCAATATTGAAATTATCTTTGACCCAATCTCTTCCTTGATTAAACTCATCATATAGACCAGCAATATATAATGTATCAAGACTATCGACAAGGGTAGCACCTAGTCTGGTTTTACCAAATATAGCTGCCGAGTGACCTCTCCTTGATACTGGTTTCAATTCATTATCACCAAATGCATACTTGGCGTATCCATCCCATGCATGTTTGATCATCTGAGGAAAAGAAATGATGAATCATCATGGATAGATGAAATAAAGGATCTGGACAGATGGATGAATGGATGGATGGGATAGATGAATGGATGGAATAGTGAATGGATGGGATAGATGAATGGATGGAATAGTGAATGGATGAATGGAATAGTACATGAATGAATGGAATAGTGAATGAATGGATGGAATAGTGAATGGATGGGATAGATGAATGGATGGAATAGTGAATGGATGAATGGAATAGTACATGAATGAATGGAATAGTGAATGAATGGATGGAATAGTAAATGGATGGATGGAATAGTACATGAATGAATGGAACAGTGAATGAATGAATGGAATAGTAAATGGATGAATGGAATAGTGAATGAATGGATGGATGAAACAGTGAATGAATGAATGGAATAGTAAATGGATGAATGGAATAGTGAATGAATGAATGGAATAGTAAATGGATGAATGGAATAGTGAATGAATGAATGGAATAGTAAATGGATGAATGGAATAGTGAATGAATGGATGGATGGAACAGTGAATGAATGAATGGAATAGTAAATGGATGAATGGAATAGTGAATGAATGAATGGAATAGTAAATGGATGAATGGAATAGTGAATGAATGAATGGATGGAACAGTGAATGAATGGATGGAATAGTGAATAAATGAATGGAATAGTGAATGGATGAAATAGTGAATGTACAGATGGATAAATGGGCAATTCTGTTCCTCGTTTTGAGAGAATATTGCTCAAGATTAAATGTTTCAACTGCATACATTATATACATGTACATATAGTTATATACATGTATATGACAAGTGTATATTGAGAAAAAAAAAACATCCCTATGATTGCTTTACAAATTTAAGTGAAGATAAAAGTATCCCTATGACTGCTTTGTGGTGTCCATCATTCATCATTCATTATTATTTTGATTATCTACTCTGTTTACCTTTTAAAGAACCCTGTAGAACTTAAAGAATATATTTCAGGTAGGATAGCTAGCTATTTGTACGCAAGCTACACAGTTTTCTTTCTGTTGGTCTGTAGAGCTTGATCGCGCGTTCTTTTACGTGCCACACCCATTAATTGCCCCCGGGAATGATGTAACTTCCTTAACTACGTATACAACACATACATGTACTCACGTAGGTGACACAAGAAAAAAAAAAAAATATATATATATATAGTTCGAACCCGTGGGAAAGCAATCATAGGGATGGCCCGACGGGCCATAATAACTTATTGTGTGTGATCAACTATTATTTAATTGCAGTAAGACAACATTTTGTCATTGTGATAATATTGGCAGACCAAAATCATGCAGTATGATTAGTGCAATACACAATGTATGAATTAATACTCAAACTTATTTTAGGGCATATATTTACAGTATATGTCAATAAAATGTCACCATACAGTAACAGTAATTATCTTAGTTCTATTGTCAGTATAGTATAGTAATTACTGTCTCACTACTGTGGTGTTCAATTTACAAGTACTGTCAAAACTGTACTGTATGGTGACTTTTTATAGACATATACTGTACGCTCACCTCTTTGACTTTGTCTCTTCTCTCTCTTGCTACATGTAGTCTTATCTGGTATGTATCATGGACATCTCCATCATGATGGTGTTCTTTGTTATCAACAATGTGTTCATTATCATCATCATCATCATCATCTGTTTCAGGATCATTCCCTTCTCTATTAGGTTCATTCCCATAGTTTTTGGACTGGGGCCCATTCTCTTGATTAAATTCCGGTCTTTTGATCCTTGGTGGCTGACCAGCTGTAGCAGGTTGGTTACCCTCAGCCCCATGCTCTGGATTTAATTTCGGCCTTCGAATCATTGGTGGCTGACCAGCAACAGGTTGATTACCCTCAGCCCCATTCTCAAAATTTGGTCTCTGACTATCACTGTTCAGCTGTCCTTCTGTAGCTGTGTTTTCCCTACTAGTATCAATTCCACTAGGTGATCTGTGTATGAATTTTTTGTAAGTTGCTTCGAAACTGGTGTCTGTGGTCTGCATTTCAGGCATATACAACACCAGCAAACACCATGCAAAACTGAAAGTCACAAACAAAAATATCAATAAATGAATCTCTCTAAATTTGAGTCCTCTGATAGCTCCTTTTCCATTAGGTCCAAACGTTCTTCCATTCTTGTGATACGATTGTAACATAGACATTACAGCAACTAATAATTAGTTTTGAATTAGGCCAGCCCTTATTTATCACGTGGTTTGTTAATCAGATCACGTGACAGATTTTTGAATAAAATGGCGGGTGAAGAACAAGATTCGGAACTTAGAGATTTGGTTGCCCAGACATTAGAATCCCAAGGGGTATTAGGAAAGATTAGAGTGAGTTATATGTAGTATTGAGTATTTTCAATTGATTTGCTCACTGGTTTATACTTGATATAAAGAGTAATATAATCAGCCGACACCCACTTTTATTTCTTTAGGCAGAACTGAGGGCCAGTGTGTTTCTTGCTTTGGAAGGACATGAAAAAAAAGATGTAAGTGTTGTTTTGATTAGGTGTAACTGACAAACAGACTTAAAAATAAATTGTATGTTGCCAGCCTCTAATGAACATTTGGGTACAAGTGAAGTTTAGCATAGCAAAAAGGGCGTGGTCCACCGAACCATGGTCAGTTGTTACCTTAGCCATGGAAGGTTATGGTTTTAAAAAAGGTTAACGTAAGACCTTAAAATAGTTAGTTGGCCCTAGGATTGAGTTTGGCAGACCACGCCCTTATCACTGTGGCATATACTAATTATGAAACCTAAACTTCACATATATTATATGAATAATTATATATATGTCATCATAGTTTCCATTAGTTACATGTATGTTGTGTTGAAAGTTAGGGAGGGGGAACAGAAGAGGCAATATATACTAACATCAAGCATAATCTTACCCTTAGAAGTTCAATTGAACTCTCTGAGAGGCCATCTGGTGTCTTCTAAGACACTTTGTAGAACATTTAGGATTATTGATGTCGATAATCAGTAATTATTAGTATCAGTATCATCTTACATTTAGTTTTGATGTACATGTACACATGTAACTGATATCATAATCAGTCTGCTAATATGTGGTTTCTTAAACTTTATTGCTACTTTAAAAATAAACAATGGAATCAGATACTAGGAAGTATATGTACAGTGTATGAGTGTAGATATACATATAATACTGTAGTCTATAAACTATATATCAATAAAATGTCACCATACAGTAATAGTCATTACCTTAGTTTCTACTGTCAGTATAGTCTCACTACTGTGGTGTTCAACTGACAAGTATACCAATTACTGTCAAAACTACTGTTGAACTACTGTAGTGTGGAAATGAAACTACTGAGTAATTAATTACTATGGCTGCCAGTGCTGTATTTAGGATTCTGTGGAAGGGGGGGGGGGAAATATGTGTGTCTGGGAATGAAGGGGGGGGGGGGGCAACGCCCCCCAGTTTGTGTGTAAGCACGTGTAAAGCTACGGGGGTTTGGGGGAAAATTTTACATATAGTAGAGGCTCAAAGCTCACTTTACATGCATTCTTAGGCTAATTGTTACTCTATATACAGTAGGTGTAAGGACTGTTATTTTGAAAATCATTAATTATTATTTGTCAATGTTCAAGGGGGGGCGAAATATCGGTAAGAGGGGGCCAATGCTCCCCCCCGCCCCCCCCCCCCTAAATACAGCCCAGGCTGCAGTAAATAGTAATTCACTGCAGCCCTGTTGCACTGTTGTAACAAACAAACATCAGGATGTTTGGTTAATGATTTAATTTTAGTAAAATTATAATACCAATTATTAACAAGTACAGTATATATTACTAATTTACAGTAAAAAAAAATCAGTTCAAATTAGTTCCAAACAAGGCTCGTATGCTACCTGGTAGCCATCATCTTCCTCAAAATTTTCACACTACAATAAAACCAGGCACTGGTTTGTGCATATGCAATGACCACATGTAGTCATGTGACATCCACATGGCCTCTGATCAGGTTATAGGATGCCGAGTTTGGTATCTGGCAGATATCCTGACAGAACGAATAGTTGTTGCAGACCTAGTAAATTAGTAATTACTGCACTGTATGGTGACATTTTATTGATATACACCATATATAATGTATACATACCTTCTTCAGCTGATCACTATTCCATTTGCGAACAACTTTTTTGAATAATCTTCTTGACTGACGAGAAGAAAGATCACTGATATATGTTCCCCTCTTGAGGGATTTCTTGCTCAACTTATAAATTTAACAAGTCATTTTTTTTCTTTTAGAAACCACACTCTCTTGTCAATGATAGATTGAACAGCTTCTTGAAGACCAAAGATGGTAAGCAATTTGTACTGTACTGTAGCTAAACTTTAATGTTCAGTCGACATGTGCTTAATTATGTGTCAGTTTACTATATTGTACATGTAAATTGTTGATATGTGCTTAATTATGTATTGATTGTGTCAGTTTACTATATTGTACATGTAAATTGTTGATATGTGCTTAATTATGTATTGATTGTGTCAGTTTACTATATTGTACATGTAAATTGTTGACATGTGCTTAATTATGTATTGATTGTGTCAGTTTACTATATTGTACATGTAAATTGTTGACATGTGCTTAATTATGTATTGATTGTGTCAGTTTACTATATTGTACATGTAAATTGTTGATATGTGCTTAATTATGTATTGATTGTGTCAGTTTACTATATTGTACATGTAAATTGTTGATATATGCTTAATTATGTATTGATTGTGTCAGTTTACTATATTGTACATGTAAATTGTCGATATGTGCTTAATTATGTATTGATTGTGTCAGTTTACTATATTGTACATGTAAATTGTCGACATGTGCTTAATTATGTATTGATTGTGTCAGTTTACTATATTGTACATGTAAATTGTTGACATGTGCTTAATTATGTATTGATTGTGTCAGTTTACTGTATTGTACATGTAAATTGTTGATATGTGCTTAATTATGTATTGATTGTGTCAGTTTACTATATTGTACATGTAAATTGTTGATATGTGCTTAATTATGTATTGATTGTGTCAGTTTACTATATTGTACATGTAAATTGTTGATATGTGCTTAATTATGTATTGATTGTGTCAGTTTACTATATTGTACATGTAAATTGTTGATATGTGCTTAATTATGTATTGATTGTGTCAGTTTACTATATTGTACATGTAAATTGTTGACATGTGCTTAATTATGTATTGATTGTGTCAGTTTACTATATTGTACATGTAAATTGTTGACATGTGCTTAATTATGTATTGATTGTGTCAGTTTACTATATTGTACATGTAAATTGTTGACATGTGCTTAATTATGTATTGATTGTGTCAGTTTACTATATTGTACATGTAAATTGTTGATATGTGCTTAATTATGTATTGATTGTGTCAGTTTACTATATTGTACATGTAAATTGTTGATATGTGCTTAATTATGTATTGATTGTGTCAGTTTACTATATTGTACATGTAAATTGTTGACACGTGCTTAATTATGTATTGATTGTGTCAGTTTACTATATTGTACATGTAAATTGTTGATATGTGCTTAATTATGTATTGATTGTGTCAGTTTACTGTATTGTACATATACATGTATATGTACATGACATGTATATGTACATATATAATTATGTACATGTGTAATTGTATATGTTCATGTATATGTGTATGTATAATTGTACATTTACATATACACGATTGATTGATTGTACATGTATATGTACATGTATATGTACAATGTACATATACATGTATAATCTAAATACATAATTCCTTACTAAACATCACTCAAATTTACAAAAATGTTCATAACTTTAGTTTGAAATGGCCAACAATTTTTTACCTGCACCATTTTCATATTCTTGTTCTTTTTGTGTACATGTATGTCAAATTTCACCTTCATTATTGAGTTACAGTATAATCATGTATTAACATTATGACATTAAACTATACACTATAGTACATATAAGTCATCATATCCTAATTTTAAGGTCATCATGAACGTAAACAGACTTTAAATATGCATGTACGTGTACATGTAGAAATTTTAAACTTATGTATATGATGTAAATACATGTACATGTACTGTACATGTAAATACATGTACAGTACATGACATTATTTGATACATCTTGTATTTGTAGGTCAGTTCACTGCAGGTCTGGTTAGAGAATTTTTACAGTTTTTTCAACTCGATTTTACTTGTTCAGTGTTTGATCCTGAAACAGATGTGGTATGTACATGTAATTTATGTAAATGAATATATGCCCTGGGTTTCACATAAGATTTTATCTCCACGGTGTGGTGATTCATTGTGATTAGTTATTTTTTGCTGATACCAAGTGTTAATGAAGTAGATACATGTACATGTACATCAGAGTTTTTCTTGGCTCAACAATGGTTAGTGTGTGTACTATTGGGAATACATCTTGAGAGCTAATTAACAAAATGTCGCTGTTAGTATCAATATAATCATAATTAACTGTATTATCTGACCCAAAGACAAATTTTGCAGTGGCAAATAAGAAGCTTTTGGGCCAATGGTGCGCCGTATGAGCTTATCAGAAACATGTATTTAAAGGAAAAAAATATGAATATTGAAATTTACTATGGGTTCAATCACCATGGTAACCAACCACACAGTGTATATATGAAAGTGACTTTCACTTGTGTAATTACACTGCACTAGAAGACCTATCTGCTCGTTTCCATAGTAACATCTTGAATATTCATGGTTTTATTTAGGGGGAGGAGGGGAGGGGCATTCACTCCCCCTTGCTATACATGTAGGTTTGTCCCTTTGAAATTTGTTTGCTAATAAGCAGACTATGATAACCTTGTACATGTATGTTGCCCCTTCAAAGTCTTTCAAATTCACGTTTCGCCTCTCCTTAACGAATTTTCTAAATGAAACCCTTACATGTAATCCATTGATCAAAACCACTTTGGAAACATAATAATGACATCATTATCTAACTCCCTGTTTATCTGTCTGTCTGTCTCTCTTTAAAGTTAAAATCATACAACGGTCGAGAAAATTTAGCAGGTGACTTACAACTGAACTCTACATCGGATACTCCATTACTTTTACAACTACTTAGAAGAGCTAGAAGCAATCCTAATTCTATTAGAGAAATGACTGGGCTTTCTACAGATCATATAGTGACTACCACGGCAACCATAGTCCCTTCTTCAAATGTACCCCATGTGGCTACAACATCCTCCAATACATTTATATCGTCAAATACCACAACTGCTAAAACTCTCTCTTCAATTTCACACCCATCCTCAACTGTGTCAAAGTCGATTACAACCATCTCGCCCATCACAACAACGAGCTCTATTCCTCCTTTGACAAGGACGACAACTTCAGTTACACATCCATTTTCTACAACTATGTCATCGACTGCTCTTTCTTCTCCAACTTCTACAACAGTTACTTCATTTACTTACAAGCAACCCATTTCATCCATCATTACATCCACACAGAGCCAATCAGTAGTCGGTACAACAACTGTTAGCCCACACACATCTAGTGCTGTCATGACAAGTGGCTTATCTCTCTATAGTACCAGTACTTCAACAACTATAACAAGTTTGACGAGTAACCAGGATTATAAATTTTTAAAGACTACTTTAACTGATTTTAGTGGTGAGACAGGAGTGGGACTACATGGTTTAAGTACATCTGAAGCTGGTAACACTGATATTGATAAATTACTTCATTCTGGATTAGGTGTTACTAGTACACAGAAGGGAAAAAGGCAACACATTGACAGTCATGTTGTAACAACTACTAAGTAAGTTACATGTACAGTATACATGTACATGTACATGTATGTCAATAAAAAGTCAACATACATTACGGTAATTACTCAGTAGTTTCATTTTCACACTATAGTAGTTCAACAGTAGTTTTGACAGTAATTGGTATACTTGTCAATTGAACACCACAGTAGTGAGACAGTAATTACTATACTATACTGACAGTAGAACTAAGGTAATTACTGTTACTGTATGGTGACATTTTATTGACATATACTGTACTTGTCAGTTGAACACCACAGTAGTGATACAGTAATTACTATACTATACTGACAACATAATTACTGTTACTGTATGGTGACATTTTATTGACATATACTGTACACGTGTACACTGTACTACATGTAGTATTGTTTTAGACTCTAACTAATCCCCTTTATAGTGCAGCATTGTGATAGATATGTTCTGTCTGCCCAGGATATTTAGAGTGGTGGTCTGATTTTAATTTGCATTTAGTGCTGTTTATCCTTAACTGTGTCTCAATAGCCAATATAAATTATCTGAGAGGTGGTTAATTCATCTGAGTGGTGGTTAATTCATGCTGAATAGCGTGAGTGGTGGTTATTCCCTACTTGTGTGTGCTATTCCAGACACCATTGGGACCAAATTAACTGTCCTGATTTCAGGGGTGTCCTCATTTCAGTGGTGAATTATTTATATTATAAAGCACAGCTTGGGACATTTTTAAGTGTCCTCAATGTAGGGGTGTCCTCATTTCAGGGTGCTAGGAATAGAGAGGTTCCACAATAGCTACCTACATGTGAATACATGTACATGTATAGTATTAAACATTGTATACTTCTAGTTGATTTTGTGTCATTCTCCTAAAATGTCATCTTATGAACATATATATACTTTCTAAACAGAACTAGTTCTTTTAATGGAGAAAATGATGATCAAAATTCTGATGAAGATTTGTCTTTATATGCAAAGGTATGTATCAATTAGCTCTCTTCCCATCAGTCTGACCTTGCCTCGGGTGTTCTTCCTCACCTTTTTGTTCAGTTCAACATTGTCCATGTATGTGTATATTTATTGAACTGAACAAGAGAGTGAGGAAGACCATAATCAACTGAGGGAGGTCAGACTGATATGAAGAGAGCAACTTGATACATAATAATGTACACTGTAGCTCATACATCATCACCACAACCAAACGTCTAAAATCAAATTGAATCATTATTCATTTTGTGTTTCTCTTTACAGTATGATACAACTGACCACTCCCTTTCTCAAACCAGTACTTCAGCAGTTGGTGATTTTGACTACACTGAACACATTCAGTAATCTCCCATCTAAACATTACATTTCACAGGCACAATTTAAGAACAGCTACAATCCCCTTCTCACCTGGGAACCCCCAAACATCTCTCAATACTTATACTTCATTTTTTCTCTCTAGAACATAATTTTACGTCAGTATAATTTTAGTATTATAATTACTAGTAACATTATATAAATGTAAGCATTACAAATATTATATACAACACATGTACACATCCCAGTGACTCCACTACATCATGTGACTGACTACATATCTTTTACTTAACAATTTCTAAAAATGTTTTATGACCATTATACGTACAATTACACACTGCATATAATTTTGCAGCATGTACAAATTGGTGAACACAATAGACCTTTAGTTGTAAATATTTGTCATGAGTGCAGCACTAGTACAGTGTAACTAGTGTTACATCTATCACTCTCTTTCTCTCCTCCGACTGTGTTCAATCTTCTCTATACTTGTCTTTCCTGTTCTAAACGCCTCTTCTTTGCCTGACTCATCGTAATAATAGCTTATATCATTTTTATAAAGAGAAAAACTCATTATTTCTAACAACTATTATACATGTAGTTATTAAGTTAAACACTTAATTACACTATAATACTAAGATGTTAAGTTTAATTGTTACATGTACAATGTATCTTTACATTACCAAATTAAATAATCTATTTATCTATAACATTAAAATGGTCTTAATGTACAACTTAAGTTTCTAAGTGACCACTTGGTTGCTTGAACATCGCTACTATTAATTCTCAAGTGAAATAAAGGGAGCTCATCACAAGAACCTCTTGTTTGATAGCAGGGACAATAGTAAGTATATGGAGGTTTTGTTTCGGACCCTTGAGAGACAACTGGAGGGGGACACATTCGTACAGTTAGATGAACAACAGGAAGAGACGATGGAGTAATGGATTTTGGAGGAGAGTCATGAAGATCTAGATTTACAGTTTTCTCAAAATGTGATCCCCAGAGATATACACCATATAGAAACATACCCTCTTGAGGTGGATCCCGTATCTGTGATAGTAGTAAAGAATTACCAATATATTGAACCATTTGTGTCTATAGTTGGGAAATAACAGTGCTCCAGTACTCATTTGAGCACCAAAATTAGCTTCAGGAGCACCAGATTTTGACATGACAATGCATGCTACTTGTACTGTGGTGAGCACTGGTGACGTAATTGCTCACCAGATGTTGTAGGCTTATTTCCTGCCCTGCAGTACAGTGGTCTCAGGATATACATGTTAGGGCTCAGGATGCAGATTATTGTATACTACATTGTAGGGTAATATAGCTCTAGTACATTAATTGCAAAAGCTATGACAACTCAGGACAGTCCTGAGGACTGCTGTAGGCTTTCACTCGAATAACTCGAAATTACATTTACGAGTGTTAACTACAATTAAGGCATGTCCAAGAGACTTTTATCTAATTGAGTGGACAGTCCTGAGTCCTGAGGACTGCTGTGGGCAACACTGGACTTCACTCAAATAACTTGAAATTACATTGATGACAAAGAAACTTTTATCTAACTGGGTATTATCTGATAACATGCATGCTACATTGAGATCTTACATGGTCTTTGTCCCTGCCAGTAAGTTCAGCAATAAAACTAATTTGTTCACTTGACGCAAGTGAGGATATATTAGACTGTAGAAAGTTAAAACATACATAATAGTACATGGGCAAAAATAATGTTAGATGGATGGATGGATGGATGGATGGAGAGAAGAATATGTTGATGAATAGATGGACTGTAGTGTTGTTTTAGTGTAACTAAAATTGTGATAAACTACAGTATATGTGAATAAAATGTCACCATACAGTAACAGTAATTTTCTTAGTTCTACTGTCAGTATAGTATAGTAATTACTGCCTCACTACTGTGGTCAAGTATACCAATTACTGTCAAAACTACTGTTGAACTACTGCAGTGTGGAAATGAAACTACTGAGTAATAATTACTGTACTGTATGGTGACTTTATATTGACATGTACTGTAGGTACATGTGTATCCTATAACTATAACTAAAAGTGGTCAGCATTGTCATACTAAAACAACATTAAGATTATGCTAATCATCTCATTCTCACAAGCCTATATATAAGACTTACTTGATGTAAAATACTTAGTAGAGTTCGGGGTTTAAAAAATGCTCCTAACCAGTACGTTGGAATTCGCTCAATACCCAAACTCAAAACTTTATCAACAAAAGTGAATCTCAGCACAAGATCGTTCAACCATTCCTGAAGATCCCATAAATTAGATGGAGGTGAGGAGGATCCTGTAATTTCACTCCAATAATCTGGTACTTGAAGAAGAAGAAGGGAGAGTGCAATTTTTGAGAGATGTGTTGAATTTACAAAGACATCACCATAAGATGATGACTCTAATGCTGTGTGGAGCTCCTAGTAAATGAGATGGAAAAGATTATAATAAATATGATCAATGATAAATTATTAGCATTGTTTAACTAAAGGTCATTCACATTCACCTTGTCCTCAGAAAAATGTTCATAACTTTATTTTGGAATGACCAACAATCTTTTCACCTGTACCATTTTCATATAATAGTCCTCCCGTTCTTTTTTGTTTATGTCAAATTTCAATCCATTGCTTCATTATTGAGTTACAGTATAATCATGTATTAACCTTATGACATTCAACTATACACTATATTACATATAAAGTCATTACATCCTAATTTTGAGGACATCGTGAATGTGAACAGACTTTAGATAACTAATCTTCTTTTAGTAGGGCATTGTCACTTTTCATTAACTAAAGTATTACAGGTCTACTACCTTCTATTCCAACCCTCCTGAAATGAGGGCACCCCTCTAATCAGGACACTTTTATTAGTCTTTTATTTGTCTCAAGGGAGTCCAGAATACAGTGATTTCACTATACATGCATAATCTTTTACAATGTAATGTATGAAACATTGTGTCTGGAGACTTTCCACAACATGCTATATATATGTGTACATACATGTAATTTTAAGACTGCCTGAGATTATCTTCAAAATTCATTTTACCTGGAGATTGCAAGTAATTTTTCCCATACAGTTATTGAACATTTGTGTCTCTTGGAATAAGAACCGTCCGAATGGAGATTCTAAGTTATGCTTGACAAGTCTATCCGCCAATAGCTCCTGTAAATAGATAGAGTGCAAAACATGTACATGTAATCGCCTTGTGTGTTGAATTGTAAACTATATATAGCTTATACATAAAATGGATGTAGCTTCATTTCCCTGTGAGTTTCTTTCAATGTCTGAAAATTGGCAAATTAATTCCCCATCTTTTTGTGTCTGTCCCTTCCTCCCCCCCTAAAAATATTAGCTAATTCTGTATAGTGTCCATTTGAAACACTCTGACTGCAATTGGCCAATCAAAATCGTGGATAGGAAAAGGTTCTTTGCAAACCTTAATTTTAAATGTCAAATTCACATAACAATATTTATAATTACATGTATGTGTATGTATGTATGTATGTATGTTAGTATGTATGTTAGTATGTATGTATGTATATGTATGTGTATGTATGTATGTATGTACATGTATGTTAGTATGTATGTATGTATGTATGTATGTATGTATACCTTCTTCCATCCACTAGGGAAAGCTTCTAACAGCTTATCCACAGAATTATAAAGAACCGTTTTGATCTGCTGAGCCATCATGCTATCCTCTATAGCAACACTTAGCATTTCAGGATGAATTGTCTCAAACTGTAGATCTAGATTATACACACACTGAATTAGACAAGGCAGCTTGTCTTGAGGTTTTGAAGTGGGTATTTTGTTAGTATACATTGTCAAGTTCAATGTTGAGGTTTTATTAGTTATATTCATTTGTCCCAGAGTTGGTACTCTTCTCTTTGTGGTAGTGTTGTTATGTACACCCTCCAATCCTTGAAGGATATATTCTTTACTACCTAACTGCATCTAAATTAATTGAATGGGTGCAGTGAGTGGACAGAAGCTCAGAGTCTGTACGAACATGGATGAGAATTATGAATGAAATGAATCAATCAATAAATGAAAGTGAATCATCAAAGACATAGTGATGCACCGATAAGAGATTTACTGATATTCCAATAAACCGATAATTACTTTAGATATGTACCGATACCAAACTGATATTCTGTCTACCTTCTGGTTTCTGTGATAATGAGCATTTTCTCAATAATTATGAGTATCATACAAGCAATTAATGATGCTATTATCACTAGAAAAGAGATTATTGCCACACCTTTTACAATATTGGCTACAATGTTCAGAAATAACTGATACCGATACTAAAAATAATGGCCAATAATGACCGATACCAATTACCAATCTGATTATCAGTACATCACTAATACACTATACTGTGTGTATCTGTGATGACTGGATTAGCAGCACTTACTTCTGCAGTGTAATGCATACCACACAACTCAGCATTGGGAACCAGAGGAGGCGTGGCAGCCTCAATAGCCTGAATGAGGTTGTTTATACGAGTATTAGGAGTATAGAACACAGAGGGTATATGGTATTGTCCTACAGGAATTAAAATTGTATAGAATGGTTAATAAAGAGCTTTGAAAATCTCATTCATCAATAGGTATATATATTATAAATACAGTATATAGAGGATAATAAACTCCATCAAACAGCAACAGGCAGGATGTAAGAGGGATGAGGGAAGGGGGGCATATGATGAGTACACTCCCCTTCTCTTCTATATGAAACCCTGGTGTACAGTTGAATATGTGTTTCACAATACATCCAACACATATACAAATGTACTGTAATTATAATCCATATAATATTGTACTATACTGTAGAGTACTGTATTGTACTGGACACTCTTCACCTACTAAACATATACATTGTGGCTGCTTATTTTCTAAGCCATTATGGCTGCTCATTTTCTAAGCCATTGTGGCTGTTCATTTTCTAAGCCATTGTGACTGCCTATTATCTAAGTCATTGTGACTGCTTATTTTGTGACTGCTTATTTTCTAAGCCATTGTGACTGCTTGTTATTTTATAACCCATTGTGGCTGCTTGTTTGTTTATTGTTTCTATACCTATTGGTAGGATGCTAGGAACATGTATTTTCATGTAATTTCATGTAATTATTTTACTAACCCAGTTCTTTTCTTGGTCCACCAGGATGTAACCAGTGGTCAATAATAGCATTCAGTAGCATCATATCAGGTAAATGTGTTACTAGTGATCCATAGATGACCTACAAGAGGATATATGTAATACAGTACATGTGAGATGGACAACTACAGTGTGTATGAACACTAATTTATGTGTTATAGGCATGTATTGGTACGTAATAGTAATGCAGTTTACGATACTGGTACAATATTCCAAATGTGGTGATAGATATTTTGATATGATGATATATTGCCCATCCCTACTAGTACATGTACATGTACATGTACATAATATGTACATGTGCACTTGTACATTATCTACAAGTATTATGTACTGTACATGTATATACATCCATATGTACATATGTATGTACATGTGCATTATTTGTACTGTATGTACATGTACACATGTATACTACCTTTACCTCAGTACACATAAACCTAATTCCACTCCATGAGACAGGTCTCACACCAGTACTACCAGTCACCAGTACATCACATGACGTGAACACATGTGATATGTACAACAGACACTCCTATAATAATAATAATACGATAATTATGATTATACCAAACTATGAATTTATAATGAGCTTAGTGTGCATCTAGATGTGCTTTAACACTAGAAACAAAAATTACCATTAATTGTTTGTGAGTCCATTTATAACTTTGGCTAAAAGACCAAGAACATATTTCATGTCTTAATGTTAGCACAATATGTAGCATTGCTACACTGTGAATCAATGGTAGCCATTCTGGTCGTGAGCTCTTGCTAATTATGTCCTGTTGACTACACGTCAGGAGAGTGTGTGTGAGGGAGTTCAGAGGAGACTGAGTGAGATAGAGAAATAGAAGGGAGATAAATTATTGAGAAGCTTAACTATAAAAATTATATATATTAGCTCTTAACCATTTAGCTAGTCTATATTAAACACATTACATTATATTAAGAGGTTATACAGAGTGATAATTTTCTACACAGTGACTATATGCTTTATCTACCAGTACCTACGCTAGGCTGTAATCCATAGCGGATTTTTTCTATAATAGATCATTATGATATTAACTTAATTTTGAGTTTCAATAAGCTTTATGCTATACACTACAAATATAATATACATGTACATAAGTACAGTCCTCGAAATAACGTCCCGCAATTGACCATTTTCAAGATATTTTGGCTTTTTGTCCGGACAAAACTGCATTTGACTGGACAAACTGTCTGATTAGTTATAAGAATAATACAAAAAATAAGAACAGTAACCTCACAGCAAGGTTAATTATAAGTCAAGAGTAGTCATGGCCTAGTGGGTTACTTCTGTATCTCAAAAGGTATGAATGGGTACAGTGCTGGTTTTCTGGACATAATTCACAACTTGCTGGTCAAATATTGTTTTGTCCAGGTGTTTCTGCTGGATACTTTCAAAAACTATTTCGAGCTCTCTATGTATAAACTCATCATATCCTAATTTTGAATGCATCATGAATATGAACAGGGCTTATACTTAACGTACATTTGGTGATTCTATTGCAGCACATAGACACTGCTGGAGTAAATGCGAAGGAATTGTATGACATGATCCAGCATCAAATGATAACCATAATCTTCCTATAGGTTTGTTCTCATCAGTGGTATTGCTGTTCAGTTTGTTTATGAATATTATTAGAGCACTCATTAAAGATTGTGAGCTGTGTATGTTATGCAGCAGAAACCAGTCATTCTGATGAAAGAGAAAGAGACAGAGACACAGACAGAGACAGAGACAGAGAGAGAGAGAGAGAGACAGAGAGAGAGAGACAGAGAGACGGAGTGAGAGAGACAGAGAGAGAGAGAGACAGAGAGAAAGAGAGAGAGACGGAGTGAGAGAGAGAGAGAGATGGAGAGAGAGACAGAGAGAGACAGAGATAGAGATAGAGACAGAGCGAGAGACAGAGAGAGACAGAGAGACACAGAGAAAAACAGAGACATAGTAATGGAAGGAGAGAGAGAGAGAGAGAAAAAAGTGTGAACACATGTGTAACTATTATACATGTTTACTACTTAATTACTTTTTTGGTTATTGAGTGATGAATGTTTAATAATAGAGTATCAATATGTTGTTGAGTTTCACATCCAAATATCTTGATCACATTCAGTTGTACCTACATGTATAAAACATGTTATGAAATATAAATACATGTTAACAGTTATATATCAGTTATTAACTTGAGATTTGTTTGCACACTGTTGTAGCTTCATCACTGGAAGATGAGGACTCCCATCATAGATCAATAAAGGACAGTGACCAGGAAGGACACTGCGTAGAACACCACGAACCTCAAAACACTTTGGACTGTATGTTGGAAAAAGTGAATACATGTAATTACCTTTACAGTTATCACCAGGGTCTCATATAGGAAGGGCAGGTGAGTAAGTACATTATACCTACAGTTAAATGTATCACCAGAGTTTCATATAGGAAGGCACTTCATCAAAATGGCACTGCACAATTCAATTGTATAATAAATTGTCATGATGACCTCAAAATTAGGATGTGATGACTTTATACATAATATAATGAATAGTTTAATGTCATATGGTTAATATATGAATGAAGCAATGGATCGAAATGTGACATACAAAACAAGAACAGGAAGGATAATTACATGAAAACGGTACAAGCTGGTCATTCCAAACTAATTATAACAATTTTGTGAGATCATGGTGAACATGAGTATGCCAAACTCTATATACATGTACATTGTACAATATAGAATATGACTTCTACCTATCAATTTGTCTCATGAAACCCTATCTCCCTGGTTCTTAATCAATTTATATATATATATATGTATATATATATATATAGTATACCTCATCAGTTTTTGTTCTAATACCCTGGCTGTGTATACTGAAGCAAATTGTGTTACTCTTTCTGGTCTGAGTGCACATTGAAGAAGTAACTGCTGCATCAGTGTCAGCCTGTAAATAGAATTATAATTATAGTAATTAATATTGACACTGTATTAAAACTGTGTGGGTGTGTGTGAGTGTGTGTATGTGTATGTATGTATGTATGTATGTATGTATGTATGTAAGTATGTACGTATGTATGTACATGTATGTACATGTATGTATGTATGTATGTATGTATGTATGTATGTATGTATGTATGTATGTATGTATGTATGTATGTATGTATGTATGTACATGTGTATGTATGTATGTACATGTACGTATGTACATGTATGTATGTATGTATGTACATGTATGTATGTATGTATGTATGTTACTTACTTTTGACTCAGAACATCTCTTATTACTTGGTTTTCAGGAGCTGTTGCCTCACTAATACTCCTCCAGAACATTTCTTTACCATCTCTTCCCATTGACAAGAGAAGAACATGTATCCATTCAAAATGAGAAGCTAACATCTGTAAAATGGGATGGAATGAACAAGTGTAGCTGGTGGGTTGAATGGATGAATAGATGGATGGATTAATGGATGGATGGATGGACGGATGGATGGACGGATGGATGGATGGATGGATGGATGGATGGATGAATGGATGGATGGATGGATGGATAGGTGGATGGATGGATAGATCAATGAATAGATAGATAGAATAATACAAATTAGTATTAAATACAGTATAAATATAGTACCAGTAAATTCTGCCATTGTCCCTCACTCATCCAATCAAATGGCTTTTTACCAAAATTAATAACAGGGATATCATCATTAGGAGTCTGGCTGAGTAATCCTCGAGCAATGAAGTTAGTACCGGGAGTAGGGGAAAGAAAGAACTCGATTTCAGAAACAAATGCATTTCCCTGACTGATCTCAATCTACATGAATTAGATATACATAATTACATGTATGCAGGGGTGTGGAAACTTTGAGGACATTTTGACCTCTTTTCAACACTCTTGTCCTTCTCCCAATATACTTTGTATACAGTTCAGTTTCAATTTACCGGACATTCACTAAATTTATCGGACAATGTCCTGCATGACTGGCTGTTTCCACACCACTGCATGTATGTGACCACATTTTTGATCAAACACCTTCATTTGCTTGTTATTTTCCATTTTGTATAGGAAGCTTGGTTTTTGTGACCATGGATCTGAAAACGTGCCTCAAGTAACAATTCATTTTTTTAAAAACGTTTTTGGAATCTACACATACTGTTCTTCATTGTGCTTTAAAAATCTGACATGCAGTTGCTTAGTTATGAGCTTGTTTGTTGATAAATTTGTATTAGAATAAATGCGAACTCTAAAACTTGCAAATTTTGGTTGATAAAATTAGTGTATGTAATTTATTATAAATCCATTATTGTACGCACCTCCATAGCTAGTAGAATTAAGAAGACTTGTCTGTCATTTTCCAAATAACCTTTCTCAAAGTGATTAAGACCATATCGAGTGAGTTTTGAAAGAGTATCTTCTCCTTGAATACGACTACAAGTAAAATATACAATGTATATCATCTCTTTTGCTTGATCAGTTCCCAAATATAATTATGAATTAAATTAAGTCTATCAAACATATACTAGGCCCCTCTGTACTGCCATTAGAACCTGTATACATACATTTCTAGAACTTTGAAAAACCATGCATAGTACAAGAATCAGACTTGCATACATGGTACAAGAATCAAACTTGCATACATAGTACAAGAATCAGACTTGCATACAAGGTACAAGGATCAGACTTGCATACATAGTACAAGAATTAGACTTGCATACATGGTACGAGAATCAGACTTGCATGCATAGTACAAGAATCAGTCTTGCATACATAGTACAAAAATAAGACTTACATACATGGTACAAGAATCAGACTTGCATGCATAATACAAGAATCAAACTTGCATACATAGTACAAGAATCAGACTTGCATACAAGGTACAAGAATCAGACTTGCATGCATAGTACAAGAATTAGACTTGCATACATGGTACAAGAATCAGACTTGCGTGCATGGTACAAGAATCAGACTTGCATGCATAGTACAAAAATCAGACTTGCATGCATAGTACAAGAATCAGACTTGCATGGATGGACTTTAATAAGATAACTAAAGTAATGGTACATATACTATTCAGGGTACATTTGCCTTCTAGAATATTAGGTTTTTATTTGGTAGTGACACTATTACTATTATACATACTATATGTACATGTGTGTACATGTACCTTCCAATCTGTTCAATGAAAGTATTGAACACTGACAGAGCGTAATCAAAGCTTGTTTTATATACAGGTAATATATTGCTCATAGAAAATACTGTGTTCATAATAATAGCAGATCTCTTGGCTAGAGTCGTTAAGGTAGCTAGATGATATAGTGACATCTCTCTCAGGGAATGAGTGGCTTGAATGAGACTAAAGAGACACAAGATAGAGAGACACTTATGTAAGTATAATATGGATGAATATTGATACGTAGGTACAAGTGTTGTTTCAGTAATAATTAATTATAACTATAATCATAACTTGTTACCATGCTGTTGCTATGTGTTATATTTCGCATATTGGAAGTTATAGACCGGTTTATAACTTCCCACTATTCTAGCATAGTGGCAGATGCTGTAACTATAGTAATAATATCATGTATGCATATAATGTAATTATCAGTGTATGTACAGGTTATATGAATGCATGCAGGGTCTGTTTTCTTGAAATATAACACAATTAAGTTATGGAGGATGGAAGATGTCCCAGGGTTTTATGATTTTACGATTTTACATTACCTAGGTACATAAAAATTGCAGACCTGAGTTTCTATTTTCATGCCTTCATATTATCATTGTGATATATTTCGACTTCATAACCACGGCTCCATAGAACATTGGTTATGATCATAATATATTGTATTACTTAGCCACTATTGTACTGTAGATAATATCAATTGTTAAGTCGTTGTATTCACTAGACGATATGATGTAACTCATGTCTATATAAACCGTTTTATAATGAAGTCAGTTCTAGTTTCTGGTAAAGATATATCCTAACTCTCTGGGACAGTAACAATTATCGTAATAATAACATTATTATTAGGCTTACTAATTGTGATATAGTTTTAGTTAACAAACTAAAAAGTGACCTTTATTGGCCAATTTCCATTTTTAGTTAGTTATTACAGTAGACCTGTAATTCAGTTTAGTTTAATTAATCTAACCTTTCTTGTGCAAACTCATATGATTTATTAATGGATAATAATCTATTAATAGTCTTTGCTTCTAGTTCAAGTTCTTCTCCATCAGACACATGTAGCTCCTGTATCAACTGATTCTCTAATGATTCAGCCAATAGAATTTGAGTATGGATATCCTAAAAGATATACCAAAAAACACTTTACACGAGTAATAGCATGGAAAGTGCATCACAGCTCAGCTGAAATAACTCAGATAATACATGTATTTCATCACTCATAAGCTTGTACTGACCTGTTTTAATTGTTCCTTCTCTGAATATGTCTTGTGGTTTTGAATATATAAGAATTCATCAAGTATTCTAGATTCCAGTCCGAAGTATTGAGGATGAAACAGAACTACTGAACAGAGAGACGCAAGTTGACGAGGAATAGTTGATGGAGAACTATCAGTAATCAGGAACAGCCTGAGGAATGATAGAGCGAATGTGTTCAATGGAAGTAGAGATGAAGCAATGTGGAGCCTGTTCATATAAATCCATCCATCCATCCATCCACCCATCCATCCATCCATCCATATCCATCCATCCATCCATCCATCCATCCATCCATCCATCCATCCATATCCATCCATTCATCCATCTATCCATCCATCCTTTACAATTTAGTTAATAATAATACCTGAATTTACTGTTGCATTCTACTTCAGTGTTATCTATCTGCAAGGAAAAAATGTATTTCATATTGGGTAAGGTTGTTAGAGACAGTTAGAGAGCTGTTGAACACATTCAATTAGTACAATTATGCAAGGTTGAGGCGACTGTTACATTGCTCCAGTAGGTCGAGAAAGTTTAATCTTGCCCACATTGTTTTTACTCATAGGCATGGCTAAAAAGACTTCACACACACACGTACAGAAACTTGCATTAATATTATAATAGATAACGTAGGATAGAGTCTCATGTAACCATTATCATTAACTAATAAAAGTAATTACATAACATGCATGTGACAGTATTATTACAATAAACTCACTTTGATCTTTAATGGGGATTTCCCTCTCATTAATGTGATCTTACAAGTCAGTACTTCATTGAGTAGGTCATTCTTGTTCAGATGATCAACATTAACATTTATAATTACTAGGGATTTACCCTCGGATATACAATGTACTAGCAAACTGATGAGTGCTTCATCCTGTGAGTATGTTAATATTTTAGTATGACAATAATAATCACTTTTAGTTATAGTTATACAATGTAATACATGTATGATGATGCATAGCATTGGGTTGTGTCTGTTGTATTGTGATAAAATTCGGAAAACTGATTTTTCAAACACAACACAGCTGACACAAAGATAGACCTGTCCTCACGTTACTTTGCATATGATGATGTTGAAGGAAGCATTTCATGTTTAGCAATCCAAAGAAATGCAAGGCAAAGGGTTTACTCTCTGATATACAATGATGAGTGAACTAGTGAACTGATGAGATGCTTTATCCAATGTGAATTGTGTATATACAAAATACAATGCTTGTCCATTGTAATAAACTGAGCAATAATAGACACTCTAAAACCAAAACCAAGCCTAATATTATTTTAAATAAAAAAAAGAACGGGAAGGATGATTTTATGAAAATGGTGCAGGTAAAAAGATGGTTGGTCATTTCAAACTAAAGTTATGAGCATTTTTCTGAGAACAAGGTGAACGTGAATGACCTTTATTACTACTTTTAACTGTAAACAGTCAATAAAATATTCACACATGTGGTCCTCACCTCATAGTCAACAAAGACCACACCATTGGACATCTCTCGCTTTTTGAGCCAATGACTTGTCATACCCAATGGATCAACCACAAGAGGCCACAGAGAGGTGTAGGGGCATGTCATAATACAGGCATTAAATAAACTGTGTTCATCTTCAGGTAAACCTTCCATTGTTAGATGGTGATCATCGGCCTCAGACAAGAGGAATGAAGGTAGGATGTGAGATGTGAGAATTGGTGAAAAGTCTTGTGATTCACACAATGATATCACAGAATTGAAGTACTCTAATCTGTTAATCAAGAGATACAAGATATCATAAAATTTACCTCTACACAATAGTTCTATACGTATATCAATGAAAGAATAATGAACACTATCTATCCATCCATCCATCCACCCAACCATCCATCCATCCATCCTCCATCCATCCATCCATCCATCCATCCATCCATTCATCTATCCATCTATCCATCCATCCATCCATCCATCCATCCATCCATCCATCCATCCATCCATCCATCCATCCATCCATCCATCCATCCATCCATCCATCCATCTATCCATCCATCCATCCATCCATCCATCCATCCATCCATCCATCCATCCATCCATCCATCCATCCATCCATCCATCCATCCATCCATCCATCCATCCATTCATCCATCCATCTACATACATATACATGTAAAATTATAATAATTAATTAGAAATACATGTATAAGACAGAAGAGGTCAATGTACAGAATCAATTATACATATAGATTTTGTTCAACCTTTGTTTTGGTAGTAATGATCCTCCATATGTCAGAAGAGCAGAAGCGACAACACAATTTATCAACAAAACTTCAACAGATGGAAGTTCATTCAGACTCTGAGACCAACTATCTTGTCTTGCTCTTAAACTAGAATAAAATAAACGTTTCAATAAAAAATGAAAGATGTACAGTGTAAGGATCTCAAAACCCCCCAAAAGAATGCAAACAAGATTAGGATGACACTAACACAGGAGGTTAATTTAGGAGTCTCTTGACCTAAGATTGTTATAAGATTGTACTTATAATTTAATTATCACTTTTGAAACATAATACTACAGACAGTGGTGTGGAAACAGCCAGTCTTACAGAACATTGTCTGATAAATCTAGTGAATGTCTGGTAAACTGAAACTGAGCTGTACACAATGTATATGGGGAGCAGGGCAAGAGTTGTGAAAATAGGTTAAAATGTCGAACAGTTGGCTCACTATTTCCATACCCCTCTGTTAACAGAACTATATACACTACAAACCAACCTTTCTAGAAGATTCTTTGCCAATTTCAATTTCAAAGTAAGTTGTTGACACCTGTTAGTTAAACTATGTTTTTCTATCATCGACGAGTCAAACTGGTTTTGTAGCTCTGATAGTTCAGATTCTAAGTGTCTAATCTCTTCTTCCCCTATGTTCATATCTTCCTCTTCTACATTAGAGAGCTCAGGTTGTTCACTGATTTGATGAAGAGAAAGGTCCATTGGAATCTCTTTCTCTAAGGCTGCATGAAACAACAGTACGTCAATAACATAAAAATTAATAATTTTAAAAACAGCAAAAAAAATGAAAGACCATAATTTTATACATTATGTGTATAAAATTATATTTTTGATAATACATGTACTTTGCACTGTCATACAATACAGTACCTTCTCAGTACACTACAGTACAGTATAATGTGTGCCTATACATATATGTGTACTTGTGTCTGTACATGTACTTTGATAATACTTTTTACTACCATATTTTGATAATACTTGCACTGCCATACAATCTCAGTACACTACAGTACAGTATAATTTGTCATATATGTGTAGTTGTGTCTGTACATACACATGTATATATTTTGATAATACTTGCACTGCCATACAATACAGTACCTTCTCAGTACACTACAGTATGTATAATCTGTCATATATGTGTAGTTGTGTCTGTACATGCACATGTGTATATTTTGATAATACTTGCACTGCCATAGAATACAACACCTTCTCAGTACACTACAGTATAGTATAATGTATGTCTATGCATATATGTGTAGTTGTGTCTGTACATACACATGTATGTACGTATTTTGACAATGCACAAACCTGCTAGCTGCTTCTTAAGTTTTTCTACATTCAATACAGCAATGCGATGAGGTTCAAATGAATATTGATATTCCACAATAGCTATAGCAAATTCACACATAACAGCAGCTGATTCAGAAGCATGCTTAGCCATTGATACAGTTATGAAATTAGGTGGATCACTTCTGGAAGAAGAGCTATCAGACGTCCATGGCTGACTGGTACCACCGTTCTTTGAATTATGAGAAGTCGCTAGTTTGGATTCGATCAAATCTATGGCTTCCTTCGGCAGTCCTTCTTCCCATTTTAGATTATTTATAAGATCTAGAAACCTCTGAGAATCTCCAATAGCTATTTGCAACTGCAGCCATTGTTCTTTCTCCATCTTGGTACTCACAGGGCCTGTTGTTGGCTTCTTACGTGGGTCATGTGAGGTGCTTTGCATCAATGGCTGAATGGAGTCTTTTCGATAGGTTTTTAACAGTGTCAACATGAGTTCCATAATGGTACCTACAAGAGCAGGAGGGCTTGGAAGGGTTTTTATTTGGTCAATCATGTTGCGATCGATCCTGTTCTGCCAATAGTTAGCCTAAATAAAGACACAAAGATATAACTTACATTATATAATTGTCTAACTGTGTGTACTAGTGTAGTTTTACCACATGTAGTTAACTATAACTATAATTAAAACCTCATTTAGTAAGGTATTGTTAACTAAATCACATACAACTAAATTACAGATCTACTGTTATAACTGCATGTACACTAGCTAAAATGGATGGAGATTGGCTGATAATGGTCCCTTTTCAGTTAGTTGACTAAAAAAATGTAGTAAGTCTGATATGTTGTTATCATGATTGCAGGCATGAGAGATTTACATTTACATTAATTTTAGCTCAACTATACGTATTTCAGAATAAGGAATTAATTAAGCTAGTGAACTACTAATCTTACAAACCTGTTCTTTAGTTTTCATCATGGCATCTCTGGCTTTTCTTTCCTCTTTCTCTGATTCCTCGAGCTGCTCACATGCTTTCTCCATCAGAGCATCAATACGAGAGCTCTTCTTTGGCAAACGATCAAAAAACACAGCTAGTAATTCCTTATCATCTTCTTCATTCTCTGATAATAATCGCTTCTGTTCTGATACCATCCTTATGGCACTGAGTACAACACCCCCCTGGCCTGAGAGTGCTTTGACTCTCTCCATTTGACAAGACTTGGCTGTTAGTTGTTGTAATAATGTGTTTGAGTGTGTGCTGGTGGTGTCTAGTTGCTGTTTGAGGAGTTCCAAAGATGACTGCATATCTGTGACTGAATTCTCTATGGATAGCAATGTCTGCAGGGCTTGACTGAAAAGAACAAAAGAAAAGGATAAATAATACATTAGAGAGCAAGTCTTCTTTCTGCTTTAAGATAATGCTGTAACATAACAATATATTTATATACATGTACATGTATACATGTATGCACATACTTGTACACTATTCAATAAACAATCACCTTACAGTACAGTATACATGTATATAGTACATGCTCAGTAATCTAGTATAATTCAGTGTACTGTACTGTACTGTACTATACTGTACTGTACTGTACTGTACTGTACTGTACTGTACTGCGCTGTACTGTACTGTACTGTACTGTACTACACTATAATTGTACAGTACGCACATTCATTACAATATGTGTGTCTGTACATGTATGTGTACCGTGCATTATATATACCTTAGATTAGCTCTCTGTTGTTTCATAGTGATATTCTTATCTCTGAATAACTGACACAAACACTCCATAAAATGTTTTAAGGATAAAGGACCGACATAAGGCAAACAAAATCCACTCGTCTTGTCACCAGCAAGTCCAGCAACATCCCTAATCTTCTCTAAAAGGTAATCAAAGGAGGTTAGTCCTTCCATATGCCTGCTTGTATCATCTGAATTAGAATTGCTGACTACACTATCACACTTGAGGATATTAGGAGTTGATAACTGGCAGATACCAGCTTGTAACATACAACCATTCTCCGTTAATACATGGGAGTGTATGGCTGTAATAATGGTAGACAATGCTGTCTTATGGTCAATTGGTAGATATGTTGATAGTGGACTTTCTGCGAGGAACCATTTGGTTGCATTAGTTAGAGAGGTTTTTGTCCATTCTGGGATCCATATGATGTGACTGTGTTGCATGATGCCTTGATAACAACTGTGATGAATGTATAATATATAGATAGATAGATGGATGGATGGATGGAGGAATAAATAGATTAATGAATAAAATGATGACCAGATGAATGGATGTATGTATGAATGGATGGATGTAAAGGTAAATGGATTTATGGGTAAATGGATGGATAAATAGATGTATGGGTGAATGGATGGATGGATGGAGTAATAGATGAATAGGTGAATAAATAGCTAGATAGATGAATGGATAACTGGATGAATTGATGGATGGGTGGGTGAAGGGATGGGTGAATGGATGGTCAGATTGAATGGAAATAATACATAGTTAATATGTGTACAGCAATAATTATGTGTGTTATATACATTGTACATGTACATGTAACCCTTTTACATGTAAATCTACAATATCAACTCACTGTGCTTCCTTGTTTAATAATTCACTTTGTGGTGATAAACACATCACAATTCTTAAATTTTGACATATACGAGCTACAAAGTACTGTTCAGGATCAATATGTTCACTGGGGAAGTCCCTTTTGATAGAGGGTGAGAGAGCCTGAAGTAGTCCTTCCATTTCATCACTAGAGAATAATGTGGGTAGTTCACCACACGATATAAGACTGTTTAGTAGTCCTAATATTTCAGTATTTGCTAACTGTAGCTCCTAAAGAGAGAGAGGGGAGATGAATAGATTTAAAACTTTTTTGGGCTAACCCAAAAAACTTTAAAATGCATGAGGTAACTACATAGAAATCCTCACTAAATGTGTAGTAAGAGTAGAAATAATCTACATGTACCTGCTATATAGTATATGTGTATATATTCATTGGAGGCTATGTATGTATGTGGTATTACATGTGGTTTCAAAATGTTATGACTGATTTGAATACAAGAACTGTAGCAATGGTACTGAAAATATGAGCCAAACGATGTAGAAATATTTGAAATACATGTCAATTAATTTATTACAAAGTCTCCACTGAAGGTATATATATTTTTGTAGAGTATACCAAATTTATAATTCATTTAATTTCAGTGTTTCATTCTGTGTTAACGTACATCCTGAGCCCTTCAATCCACTTACATTTATAATCAAAGCTACTTGGTTTCCCTCTAATCCAGCCAGTCTGAACAAAGATCTCATAGAATCTCTAAACTCTTTATAATCCACTCCTTCATTCATAGGATATACAGTATAACCACTGATATATAATGATAACTTTGCCATGTCATTAAGAGGTTGACCGACAGAACCAACTAGAATGGAATTACCTCTATATAATGAGAAAAGTAAAATATGAAGCAATGAATTATTAGAAATTAGTCATAATAACATATAACTTTAGTTTACAAACATGTACATGTATATGTATCATCATGTACAGTATGTGTACTGTGAGCTCACTACAAGTACTACCTTATACTGCACATTACAGTATAGTACAGTATAGTAGAGTGCAGTACAGTACATCGCAGTACAGCACAGTACAGTACAGTACTGTACAATACAGTACATTGCAGTACATTGCAGTACAGTACAGTACAGTACATTGCAGTATAGTACAATACAGTACAGTACAGTACTGTACAGTACAGTACATTGCAGTATAGTACAATACAGTACAGTACAGTATGTAATAGTTTAAGCACCACTTCGAGTCATGAGTTTGAATAAACAAAAAGAAAGCAGAGTAACAGTATATGAATTTAATTTAATCAAGGGTAAACAATCATACCATATATAGTCATCATGTGATGATGTGATGTGTATACGTAAGGTAAACGTAAGTATATAGTAAATATCACTATATTGTGGTTGTTTAAGTGGTTAAGTAAATACACATATTTGAGACTTGGTGACTGTTGAAACTGCATTATTTGAAATGGCAAAGAATGATGATAAAATATCTATTTCTACAACAGCAACTCGAGGTGGATGTTCCTTTCAACAGCTGTGTAATGGAGAATCTTACTATGTGTGTGATGGAGTATGTCTTGAACATATAACACAACTAAATACAATACAAGAGGCTGAGAAAACACTGACTGAACAAATTGATAAATTATTCCAGGATCTTAAAATTCAAAGAGAAAGAGATATTAAAATGTTCTACATTGGTAAGACATATGTACAATGTAACAAGAAATATAAAGGGGTCAATCCAAAAAATCCATTGACTTGGAAAAAAGATGGTATTTCAAGCAGATGGAATGATCACAGAAAAGAAGAATATGGAAGAGATGGTATGATAGTAATAGCTGTTATTACTAGAGATCAGGTACCAATTACAGCAGCTCCTAAAGTTAAACAAGAGTTATACACATTAGCATTAGAACAAAGATTACTACACTATTATCAGATTACTAAAGGTGATGAACGACTACACAATGACACTTTCACAAGTGGTGGTATTGATAAGAAAGGTTCAGCTGGTTATGCACTATATGTAGCATTCTCACTAAGTGAAGATGAAGAAGAAAGGAATATCCATGAACAAGAGAAGAAGGAAACAGTAGCACCAAGGAAAAGAAAATCACCAAGTGTACAATGTCATGATATCAGAAAATATTTAAAGAAAACCTAATTATTTAGGAATCTTGTTATGTACATGTATGTATGTGTTAATAATTTTGTTACTATACCATGTATATAAATACTACAATGCTGTACATCCACTTAGATTATGAATACATAATAGACTCAAAACATAGTATCACATATTGTATATTATTTGGAAATTCCCAATTAAAATGCTTATAAATTTGAAGAATTGGTTAGAAATGATAAAGGAATTAACTTGCAAATTAAGGTTAGTGTGGTATAATTGATGTTTTTAAATGTAAATTGAGAAGAAACAAGCTCGGATAGACTAAACTGCCACTCAAGTGTATCGTATACATCAAAAAGCCAATATTGCGGGGCATGATATTGAATGGAAATATCAGTATGTATTGGCTATCACTAGGATTAAGATTAGAAACCAGGTCTGTGTTATAATTACAATATACATGTAGTTTAGTTATAATTACTATTGTCTATTACAGTAATATCATTTAAGTAATAATCTTCCACTAACCTGGCATGTTTGATTGCTCTGTGTACACCCTCCAGTACTTGCAAGTTATCATCACATAGTTCTAACTGACAACTTCGTGAAACTTCCTCATGATACCTTGTGATATGATGACAAACAGACTCTTCAATTTTACACCATTTTGGTAATGGATGTAAAGTAATATTTGGCATGGAACTTAATGAATTGGATCCAGTCCCTCCTTGATTATGTTTTATAGTTGGTGAAATACTACTAAATACCATATAAGGTAAAGTATCACTGCCTCCGAAGTATCGTTTAGCCACTTCATTTGTAGTTGTGTAAAGCCATTTTGAGTCTGTGTGCCTACAGATTAAAGAACCAAATGCTCTTTTCATTTCACTTTTCCATAAAAGAGATAAATGTGTGGTGTCTGTACACTCACGACAATATCCTAACCCCTATGAGAAAAAAGATAAATGCAAATCAAAAATTATATAGTAATAGATGGATGAATGAATGAATTGATGGAAGGAAGGATGGATGGATGTATACAGTGGGTATCAAAATGAATGCATGATCCATCTATGTATCATCCATCCATCCATCCATCCATCCATCCATCCATACATCCATCCATCCATCCATCCATCCATCCATCCATCCATCCATCCATCCATCCATCAATCCATCCATCCATCCATCCATCCATCCATCCATTTATCCATCCATCCGTCCATCCATCCATCATCCATCTATCCTATGTATAAAATGGTTGTATGAAGTTACATGTGTATATTAATCACCTGAAGAGCAGATTCTAAATGCCTCAATGAAAACAAGTAGTGATGTCTTCCAGGAGTATCAGATTTTACAAATATGTGTCTTACTCTTGAATATAGTTCTACTGATGCTGCTGCTAGTGAAGAAAGCAGTTCAGTAGAGAGTGTGTCACTGAAAGAGGACAGGTTCTGTGGATATATAGAGACCAATGCATAAATAGATAAATTAAAGAATTCCCAAACATTTAAAGAATAAGAATTTTCTATTCAACTTTAACGTTGGCTAATCTAACAACTAAAGAGTATTTTATCCTTTTAAAAAAATCATTTTTGCAGCCCATCTCTACATAGAGAATACTACTGTACTCTCTTATACGAAGTTACAAATTGAAAATGTAATGACATACATGTACCTTCATAGCTAATTGTACTATAACACTAAGATCATCATCACTGAGAGTTTCAACAGGAATAACAGTGAAATGTCGCTACATGGAGAGAAAAGCAAAATATTTGCATCATACAAGCACACCTAGACTGTGTACATACCTTCAATCTCTTGTCAATTAGAGCTCCTCTATTACTGGACATTGTGGCAAACATTAGGAGATCTTCTATTTCAATCCATTGGTTCTTCTTTGTTAAATTATACACTCCTTTATCATCAATAACTTGACGCATATACTACAATGAGACACATGTACATATAATTATAAACAAACAAGTTTATACTTGTGTAGAGAAACGTATTGATTCTCTTTTAATAAATACAATGTTTGTTGTGATATCACAAGGTTTTAGCCAGAGCTCAAATAAAGGAGGGTGACAATATCAAAAGCATGATCACATCAAAGGAATCGAGACAAGGAGAGGAGGTTGGGTCTAGTATAACTATAACTAAAACCTCTTTTAGTAAGGTATTTTGACTTTTAGTTAACTAAACTATAACTAAATTACAAGTCTATTGTAATAACTGTAACTAAAACCTCTTTTAGTAAGGTATTGTGACTTTTAGTTAACTAAACTATAACTAAATTACAAGTCTACTGTAATAACTATAACTAACTAAAATGAGAAATGGCCAATAATGGGCACTTTTAATTAGTTAACTAAAACCCTTTTAGTAAGCCTAAAATTATTTTAGTTAATTAACTATAATGATAGCTAAAACTGTGATAAACTAGGCATACTATAACTATAACTAAAAGTGGTCATTATTGTCATACTACTAGTTGGGTCACCTCTCTTTGCCCCTTTGGCAAAAACCCAATTTATTAATTGTAGTATCTGTATTATGTACAGAATGTAATGTACATCTACAATATGTGCATAGTATAATATTAAAAGGTACAAGTACACCATTACAATTATGTATTAGTTTTATGTACATGTACGATATACACACAGTATATACAGGTACAAGTACACCATTACAATTATGTATTAGTTACATGTACATGTACGATATGCACACAGTATATACAGGTACAAGTACACCATTACAATTACATATTAGTTACATGTACATGTACAAATGTTATTACATTTCGTTACCTCATAAGATGAATTACAGGTCGATTCTCCTTTCATAACATGTAAATCCTCTAACATCAAATGTAGACAACGACCATGTCCTGGACCATATGTATAACCTAAAATCAATTATTAACATTGTTTGATCATTAATGAATCATTTATTGTCAATGTGTACTATTCTCCACTGATATATTGTAACTTTCTGTAAACGCATGGCTGTTATTTATTTGCCTGTCAGTTCATAAGTAAAGCTGATTGATCAGGTATACAGTAATATTAACTGGTTGAAGCTGAGCGTAGAAGCTAATGGGTCAAGAGAATTGTCCTAACCATACAGAGGATTAACTGAAGATTCACGTGTAAGTAAATTAGATAAAGTCAGTTAATTGAATATCTTTTTGATGCATTGTTATTTTTTATCGTTAGATGTATTAAGGTGGGATCCCAGAGTTCCCTCCCTTTCTGCATTAATACCTAATATATGCTAACCTTGTCTGTGATGAAGATGTACTTGCATAAACTGATGAACATGTGATGATTCAGTGTGTCCATTGAATATCAGACATTTAGTAGATTCAGTTTTAGAAAAGTGGAGAGCTAAGGGAATTAAGGTATTAAAACCGAAACTTCAGTTAATACATGTACCATAGAAATACATGTATAATGTCATTCATATTTTCCTCTAAACCCATCATTCATTATAATTATTATACATTTATAAAGTATACACCTTATGTTATAAACAATACATTATATACATGTATAGTACATAATTATAATCAGCTAATCTGGTATGCCATTGGCTCAAAGAGCTTATTACATTTGGTGCTCAATTTAGGATTAGTACAAATTTGGGTCAATAATGGTTAGTGTGTGCGCCATTGGGAATACATGTACATCTTGAGCCAATTAACAAAGAGTTGATGCTGTTAGTGACAATGTAATATCATCATTAACTGTGCCATCTGGACCAAATAGAGATCTGTGCAGTGCAGAATAAGAAGCTCTTTGGCCCAATGGTGCGCCATTGAGCTTATCAAAAACATTGAGTGTAACGACTCTCTTCTTAACTTTACATCATTAAACTATAGTTTGAAATGAATTTCACTTACCTCTACCAGACAGGAAGTGTTTGAGGGTTGCTGTTTTTCCACCAGAGTGTGGTCCGACTAGTAAAACATGTCTTTTTGAGGCTTGAGATAATTCCAATAGCATCTCAGCACGAATCTAAATCAGATCAAAATACATGTAAAAGTATAAGGTGTAAACAGCATATACTTATAATCATGTAGTACATGTGTATAATTATTAAAATAACGTTTTGATAAGGTTTTGGAGTAAGAGCTAGATTGGCCCAACAATGGTTAGTACATGTATACATGCATGTGTACCATTCGTTGAACATAATGAAAGAGTTCATTTACTACTGTATAATAAGCACAATTAACTGCACTGAAGCAAAACTGAGCACCAAATTAAAAGCTCTTTGGACTAATGGTATGCCATATAGGCTCATCAAAAAAATTGGGCAATATATACATGTACATATGTAAGTATGTAATAGTATTATGTTTATATATATGTATATGTATTTAATGGACACATATTTAAGTTAACTCACAGTACTTGGAGTTTCCACAAATACTTCACCTAATAGATCAACACCCTCACAACGTACTTCAGGTACCCTAACGATAATAATATGCAATACTATAGTCATGTGGATATCACAAGACATGTTATTCACATAGCTTTAAATATTCTATAGTATTGTCAACATTATTTAGTTCATGCCAATATTTTGAATAGTGTTGAATTACTAACATGTACATTAGAGCAGTCAGTACGCAGTATGAATTACTGTACATGAAAATTCATGTGCTTAGCAGGCTAGCAAAAGGTGTAAAATGCAATTGACAAACAAACACAACAAACAATCAGCCACAATGGCTTAGAAAATTCACAAAACACAACAGCCACAATGGCTTAGAACCAGACACAAAGGGGTTAGAAAATATTATAAAACAGCCACTCTGGGTTAGAAAAATAACAATCAGCCACGATGACATGGAAAAATAACAATCAGCCACCATGAGTTAAAAAATAAGCAGCCACAAATGTAACTGTAACGGTTTACGCTAAAGCTTCACCATTAACTATATCTCGTACAGTGTGTATAATATTATGTGCAAATATTGTTATATCCCATATAGATCATAGTTAATTCATATCATCTCCTGTACATGTTGTAGTTATGAATATCATTATATAAACACTCAATCCAAAACCCATCAGTGTGATATTGTCTCCTGCATTGTGTACATGTTGTAGTTATAAATATCATTATATAAACACTCAACACAAAACCCATCAGTGTTAAATTGTCTCCTGTATTGTGTACATGTTGTAGTTATGAATATCATTATATAAACACTCAACACAAAACCCATCAGTGTCATACTTTATTATCATCTATGTATAGACTTACTTGCTTTGCCACACATCCCATTCTCCTGACTCATCAACATAATAATCAAATACGGAATATTCAGTATCATCATCTGGTAGGCTGTGAAGGAGAGAAAGTAATAGTAGATAGAGTAAATGGATGAATGAACAGAAGAATGAATGGATGTATAGGAGAGAAAGTTACAGATGTATTGTAGAGAAAGTAATAGTGAATAGAGTAAATGGATGAATAGATGAGTGAACAGGTGTATAGATAGACATATGAATGGATGTATAGGAGAGAAAGTTACAGATGTATTGTAGAGAAAGTAATAGTGAATAGAGTAAATGGATGAATAGATGAGTGAACAGGTGTATAGATAGACATACGGATGGATGTATAGGCAAGAAAGTATTAGTGAATAGAATAAAATTTAATCCTGGATGGATGTATAGATAAATATATGAATTAATTATGGATGGATAGAATGATGGTACATGTAGATGTAGATGTATAAATGAATTTAGTTGGGATGGGTAGACAGAGCATCGAGATAGTTGGATGAATATTGAATGGATAGATGGATGAAGATTTTAGGCTACTTGAGATAGGTAGGGGTATTGATGGATGCTTGAACAGTAGAATATACGAATGGATGGGAAGACAAGCATAAATGTAAAAGTACTTGCAAATACAATTTCCACATTAATGATAATCCTACCAGTTACTAAGTTGTCTAAGTAGTTGACTAAATCTTCTCTTCTCCTTTTCTCTCAACAACACACCTCCAAAACTCCATATTAAACTGAAAAGGAAGATCCTCTGAACATGAATCTCACTAAACACTTCGGCAGTCTCTGTATACATCTAATAATGTTAAATATATTTTTTAATTAATAATTATATGCAACTACGTACATGTAGTTTATGTAATTGTACTTACGTTTAGTAATGAAGATAGATATGTTAAACATGTATCAAACAGAGACACTTCACTCTCAGTAGATCCGTACCTGTGTTATAAAGAATGGGAACTATATGCTATTTTTACTATTTATTTTGACTCACTCAGCTTTGTGAAGTACAAATTCCACCACTTGATCAACTGTGGTATCAAATAGTTTCTCAATACACTAAATAAATGAAAATCATATAATATTAACACTATGTGAAGTACCATACCCCTGACATTAGGCCTTAGTTATACACTTCCAACATTAGTAATTAAAATATGTCTACATGTAGACGTAACAGTATATAGTATTATTACTACTATAATTATGTAGTACAGTAATACTGATGTTCAAATTTGACTATATAGCGATTACATGTATAAAAATAAGGTAATAGGTTTTCTTCAAATGCGCACCTTTACTTTACAAGTAGTAGGTATTGTTTTGAAGGATATTGTCACTTGATATACATGTACAAGTACATGTATTTATACTTACATTTGCTTCATTCTGTTTTCTGGACTTTAACCATGATTTAGCTAGAGCCCTCCATGTGAGTACAGTAGAATCAAAATATACTAACCCCTGAAATATATACAATATAAAATTCGTGTGTGCGTGTGTATGTATATGAGTATTAGTATGTATTGAATGACAAGGTACTGTACATCTACATATATATACATTTCATAGTTTAGTACTGTTCGTTTTATCTGCTATGTATTACATTATTAGAATGTTATAAATGTAGATACATCCCAATACGGCGAAACATCAAAGTAAACCACAGGTTTATAAATCAGATATAGCACCCTGTGGTCAGATATATAACCTGTCGTCGACACAGACTACAAGTAAACAACGCTTACCTTCTCCAAAGTGCAAACAAAAAGGTAGGAAAAGCAACAGACATCAACAAAGGTTACGTCTTTCGAAAAATATATTAATTATAACACGCCTACTTGTGCTATATCAAATTTATAATCACCTTGCCATCAAGCCTACGGCCCTCGTGCTTGGTGATTATAAATCTGATATAGCACTCGTAGGCGTGTTATAACGTATAATAATATAAGAATGAGTACATACATGTATATAACATACACTGTGAGATAGTAAGGATGGAGAAGCATCACTAAGATCTCCTGTTTCAAATATCAGTTTCATAGTGTCTGTATTCATTACTAATAATTCACCATTAGACAAACTAAGAGTCTATAGAAATAAGAATCATAACTAGTTATTAAGATTTGTATTAATACATGTACATTGTACAAACTATAAATTATATTTTAACTTTAAAATTTACTATTCTGAAATGAGCACCAAGGCTATGGTCCACTTAGAGTTTTCAAGAGAACATTATCAGTTTCTACAGACAATTTTGATAAAAAACCTTTCTAAAAATAACAGACATCATTATGTAACTATACATAACAAGTTTCGCCCCAATCTAAAACAATTTTGTGTCAATAAGCACCAAGGCTATAGCCTGTGGTCTGATAACAGTTGCGAGACACACTAAAATGTTCATGGTTTCTATAGACAACATTGTTGATCAAAACGTTTTGTAAAACTAACAAGGATATCATTAACAGAGACTAAGTGTCTATAGATACTACATGTTAATTAGTAAGATTTTATAATTGTACATGCATATACAAGTAATGTAGGAGTGCACAATAAACACAAAACCCTATGAACAAAGGAGGCAGGGTCGTCCAAGTAAATTAAATTGGGAATACTAATAAACTTTAAATAGAACATGACGGTTTCTCTAAGTCTGGAAGAACAATGTGAACAATATATTCACTATAATAGTGTATGCTATAATATACCAGGTCTATTCACTCTATTGTTGAAATATTAATTATAGATAGACATGTTCCCTATAAGAATATGGTCTCTTGTTCGGTCCCTATATAAGGCCTACTTGTTTAGTCGATTACTCAATTTTCTATTCTGGAATCAGTTATCCTAAGTCAATATAGTTTATTCAAGTTACCCAGATTTACATGTACATGTACATGTAGTTATGATAATGTACAATCTATTGTACCTTTGATGCTGCTATTTCTCCCATATGAATTGTCCATTGATCTGAGAGATGACCATCAAAACATAACCAGGTGGAGGTTTGTGTTGCCTGTCGTACAATAAAAAATATTATGATTATGAGACTAATGAAGTCCACTAAAAACACACTCTCTTTCCAAGGAACAGCTAACCATGAAAGAACTCTCCAATTTGATCAGGACGCTCAAGCTCTAACCACTACGCCACACTGCTTCCCTAAAAAGAGTGCCCATCAAACTGGAATGTTTTTAGTGGGTATGACTGTTTCCTGGAAAGAGAGTGCATGTCTGTTTTTCCGTGGACTTCATTAGTCATTTAACACCTACAGGATGACTAACTTGTCTATCATGTTTATTAAAATTAATGCATATATAATGTGATTAATTATAATAACAAATTTCTCATGACTATATACAAGCTTTTTTTCACTGTCATCTTTCAGCCTTATTAATTAGAATTAAGCCGTTTATACATGTACATGTAATGTACCTTAACAGACTTCCTGAACAGACTAGTAAAAATTCCATCTCTCCAGTTCCCAGATTCGTCAATACTTCCAAATATATCAGACTGGTTTTGAAATACTCCAGGATATATCTTTTGTGATCTCACTGATAATGAAGTATGACTGTCTTTAGAATTTAGTGTTGATATTATAGTCTTCAGAGCACTGGTTTTACCAGATGCTTCTCTGCCTGCTAATATTATAGCTACAATAATGAGATAAATAGATATATAGATATATAGATAGATAGATAGATAGATGGATAGATGGATAGATAGATAGATAGATAGATACATGTAGATAGATGGATAGATAAATAGATGGATAAATAGATGCATGAATGCTACTGCTATAATAAGATACATAGATGATGGGAGGATAGATTGATGGGTAAATACATGTAGATGCACGAATCCATATGAATGAGTGGTGGTACCGAAAGATAGATGGATAGACAAACTGATGATGATTGATGAAGTGATCAACAAAGTACATGTAAGAGTAAATCACAATTATAATATTATGCAGGGTATTAACTTGCGCTTAACAATGTATAAAGAAAACATGGTATGGCAAAAAATAGTATTGTGTGCTAATTCAAATTGCATGGTTCCCACACACTATAGTAAACATGACCTTGAGATATTAACAATGCCATTACTAAATATCACTGTGCTCAACAAAAACCAAAGAAATTGCTAAGTACAAAATATACACAGCACAAGAATATAACTATAATACACCATACAATTCTAACCATGTTTAGTTTTTGCTACAAGATATAACTGTTCCACTTTATCAATCCAGTTACTAGTACAGGTAAGACCAGTTCCACTAGCCTGGAATTCTAACAGTGATCTTGTTGTCTTCAACGAGGAAGTGGATTGAAGAAACGATGAGAGTTGGTAAGGAGATGTTGGGGTAACTCTTTGAGCAATGTCTGGACAATCATGAAATATATCTCTTAGAAAAGATTGAAAGACTGGTAGCTCCTGTCAAAGAAAACGGAAGAACTTAAATAGATGGAGAAATAAACGAACAGAAATATGTAATTTATATTATTATAGCTAAAGCCCTTTAAGTATACATTACATGTATATGACATACTAAATTTTGAAGGAGAAGCTATAGTGTTGTATATGTACTGAATGAAGATAATGAATTATAGCAAAAATCGTATGGAACTTAACTCTATCAATACTATAAACCAACACACAAGCATACATGCATGTACACACAGTCACAGTCACAGACACACAGACACACAGACACACACACACACACACACACACACACACATTGCCATTTGTTCATACATAGACATACATAGATTATGAACTAATCATAACACGAAGTAAACACACTCAATACCTCATTACAGAACTGAACTCCCAGGAGTACAGCTATAGTTTCAGCAATTATAGAATGCTCTCTAGTTACAGATGGTGGGAGCGATTGTAATGAGACATGAGAAGTAGTGGGTATCTTAATCTGGCTTTTAGGATCACGACTAGGAGATCGACCTATATAAAATGAAAAGTATAACTGATTGATATTTTACTACATACATGTATACATGTAGCGTGAGAAATCAATGTGTTCATGTGTCATGTGTGTGTGTGTGTTTGTGTGTGTGTGCGTGTGTGTGTGTGTGTATGTGTATGCTTGTGTGTAAGTATATGTGTAATAATTATCAGTCTATTTCCAATATAGTGTATACCATATTTTGGCAAGGATTCCTGCACAGCACAAAATTCATTATATTGTTGTAATGTTTATAATTAATAAGATCATACAAAACTATGACCTATGAATAATGACCCCCAAAATGAATATTGTTATGTTGTCACGGTGTCAGAGTTTTTTTTACACAGTAAACATCTACAAACAACTTTAAATCTACTACTAAAGTGCTAGTTATAACACAGAAACAAGACAGCCTGGATAATTATCATTCAGTGAGTGAATAAAATATGACTTGATTTGATCATGTGATTATATTCAAAAGATTAATGGATATAGATATAATTTTATCATGACATAGTACTACATTTACAAGAACATTCAGATTAAGTCCTCACAATCTCATTTTGAGGTCACTATGAATGCGAATAGACTTTAAATATTTCAATTTAAGCACAAAGCATTCAAATATATGTAGTGCATAATCATGTACATCTACAAACTTTAGTAGTTTACATTATTTCAGTAATATATACACATAGGATACAAATATTGTCAACAACCTGAGGTTATAACACATGTATT
The DNA here is from genome assembly GCA_947044365.1 of Petrosia ficiformis. NCBI lineage: Eukaryota > Metazoa > Porifera > Demospongiae > Haplosclerida > Petrosiidae > Petrosia > Petrosia ficiformis. The sequence continues at coordinate 1,809,156 of OX345646.1, read as the reverse complement.
AACTTTATGACATTAAACTATACACTATACACTGTGTTGTAAAGTCATCACATCCTAATGAGGTCATCATAAATGTGTACAGACTATAATATAATTATGATAACACCACATAGAGTAATGAAGAGTAATACATGAAATAACTACATTATAGTACATTTTTAGAATACTTTGTTACGATACATTATTTTGTTGATTAATAGCTTATGTACATGACCTATCAGTGACAAGAGAAACTGAGTTGATAGTGGCTTAGAATGGCAAAAAATGATGATAGAAAATCTACTTGTACAAAGACAACTCGTGGAGGATGTTCTTTTGAACAGCTGTATAATGGAGAATGTTATTATGTGTGTGATAGAGAATGTCTTGTACATGTAACACAACTAGATACATTACAAGAGGCTGAAAATAAACTGACTGAAAAAATTGATACATTATTCCAGGATCTTCAAATTCAAAGAGGTAAAAAGATTAAAATGTTCTACATTGGTAAGACATATGTGCAAGCCAATCAAAAGTATGCAAAGCTTAATCCACTTAAACCAGATAGCTGGAGGAAGGGAGGAATCTCCAGTAGATGGAATGATCACAGAAAAGAAGAATATGGAAGAGATGGTATGATAGTAATAGCTGTTATTACTAGAGATCAGGTACCAGAAGGAGCAGCTTCGAAAGTTAAACAAGAGTTATACACATTAGCATTAGAGCAGAGATTACTACACTATTATCAGATTACTAAAGGTGATGAACGACTACACAATGACACTTTCACAAGTGGTCGTAGTGATAAGAAAGGTTCAGCTGGTTATGCACTATATGTAGCATTCTCACTACGTGAAGATGAGGAAGAAAGGAATATCCATGAACAAGAGAATAATGAGGTTACAGACAATGTTGATGATACTGTACTGAGTCTGTGTAGTTCTAATCAACAAGACAATATGGAAACTCAACATGAAGATACTGTTTTGATTCCAAAAGCACAAGAGACCATAAGTCTAAAAAGCTGCAAAATAACTGAAAAAATACATCAATCCACAAATACACAAGACAGATGTACATCTACAGATGATGTTGTTTTTGTTAAGTATTCACCACCTCCACCAAAGAGAAGAAAAACAAAAAATGTCGATGATATTGCTCTCTCTATATTACAAGAAAAACAACCACAAATCCAGAAACATGAAAAAGATGCTACGAAAGCAAGAAAACAAAAATCACTTAAATTGAATAGACAATCCAAAAGATCTGCTGTATACACGTATAAATAATAAATGGTAATAAAGTTTCTGAGAACAAACTGTATGTACTTAATACATTATATATTATAATATAAATATGTTGATTTGTGTATTCTAGTTGTTTTAAACAGTGTGATATAACAAAACTTAAAAATGGAATTAAGGGTGTCAATGAAGCTTTTCTTTCTGTCAGTTAAAACCAAGTCTAAGATGTACATGTACATTCTCTAAGCTGATTGTTATTTTTTCTAAGCCATTGTGGCTGATTGTTCTTTTTCTAAGCCAGCTAGAGTGGCTGCTTTAATTTTTTCTAAGCCCTTTGTGTCTGTGTTTTATGAATTTTCTAAACCATTCAATGCCTTTCAACGCCATGCTAGGCACATTGTTGGAATGTCAGTGTATTAAAAAGTACGCAAAAATGTCAGGATGGTACAAATGACTTCAAATTAATTATGTTGTTGTGGTACCATTTTGAACTTGTTTTACACACTCTTTTGGCATTGACATCTGTACCTGTTCTTTTATTTTAAATTAATAGCTAAATTTCATGATCTAAATTAAATTAGTCATAATTATTACATCAAATCTGTAATTACTGAATCATAATTACGAAAACTAGAATATATAATTCTATGACTTTGTACTTATAATAACAAATAATAGATAGCAAATAGATTTTTAAAAACATTTGTGTATATATATATATATATATACATATATATATTTAAGATTGTTATTTGTTCTTTGTTATTATAAGTACAAAGTCATGGAATTTGTCAACAAATAACTTTGTTTTCCACAGATAATTGAAAGAGAATTTACAATAATTTATACCTCTGCAGCATAATATTTATTGTCAATACAGCAGCACTGAAATCCCTGTAAACAAATAAGGGTTCAAATAACCGGTTCATTTTTACAGTGATGCATCAGCATTTTCAACGCAAGTAATGTGAAGAATATTGAGAAATGAGAATAATATTCCAAGAAAAAAAAAAGATGACAAAATGTTTGTGCAAGCCAAACAAAAGTATCAGAAGCTTAATCTACTTAATCCAGGTAACTGGAGGAAAGGAGGAATCTCTAGTAGATGGAACCATGAAAAAAAGAAAAGATGGTAAGATAATAATAGCTGTTATTACTAGAGATCAAGTACCAATTCAGTGCAGCAGCTTCTAAAGTTAAACAAGAGTTATACACATTAGCATTAGAACAAAGATTACTACACTATTATCAGATTACTAAAGGTGATGAACGACTACACAATGACACTTTCACAAGTGGTCATAATGATAACAAAGATTCAGCTGGTTATGTACTATATGTAGCATTCTCACTAAGTGAAGATGAGGAAGAAAGGAATATCCATGAAGAAGAGAATGACGAGGTTACAGACAATGTTGATGATACTGTTCTGAGTCTGTGTAGTTCTAATCAACAAGGTAATATGGAAACTGAACATGAAAAATATAATAAGATCATATAAAATTATGATCTATGAATAACGAGTTTACAGTGACCCCACAAAATGAATATTGTTATGTTGTCATGATCTTTTTTTACATAATACACATCTACAAATAACTTTAAATCTACTACTGAATTGGTAGTTATAACATTTCAGAATTATCATTCAGTGAGTAAATAAAATGACTTGATTTGATCATGTGATTATATTCAGAAGTTTAATGGGTATAGATATAATGTTATTATTACATAGTACTACATTTATAAGAACACTGTTGAAGGTCATTCAGATTAAGTCCTCACAACCTAATTTTGAGGTCACTGTGAATGTGAATAGACTTTAATTACGTACCTCAATTTAAGCACAAAGCATTCAAATTTATGTATAGTACATGTATATCTGCAAGCTTTGTAGTTTACATTATTTCAATAATATATACACGTAGGATACAAATACATGTATTGTCAACAACTTGAGGTTATAAGACATGTATTAACTTCATGACATTAAACTATACACTGTGTTGTAAAGTCATCACATCCTAATTTTGAGGTCATTATGAACGTGTACAGATTATAATAACACCACATTCATGTGATTGAGTAATACATTGTGTGCTAAAATAACAATAGTACATATTTAGAACAGTTTCTTACGTAGCAATATTTTGCTGATTAATAGCATATGTTATATGACCTATCAGTGACTAGAAGAACTGAGTTGATAGTAACTTAGAATGGCAAAGCATGATGACAAAATATCTACTTGTTCAAGAGGAACTCGTGGAGGATGTTCCTTTGAACAGTTGTGTAATGGAGAATCTTACTATGTGTGTGATACAGAATGTCTTGTACATGTAACACAACTAGATACATTACAAGAGGCTGAAGATAAACTGACTGAAAAATTGATACATTATTCCAAGATCTTCAAATTCAAAGAGGTAAAGAGATTAAAATGTTCTACATTGGTAAGACATATGTACGAGGTAACAAAAGATACAAAAGAGTTAATCCGCTCAATCCATTGACTTGGAGAAAAGAAGGTATTTCAAGTAGACGGGGAGAGCACAAAAACAAAATATATGGCAAAGATGGTATGATAGTAATAGCTGTTATTACTAGAGATCAGGTACCAACTACAGCAGCTTCTAAAGTTAATCAAGAGTTATACACATTAGCATTAGAGCAGAGATTACTACACTATTATCAAATTACTAAAGGTGATGAACGACTACACAATGAAACTTTCACAAGTGGTCGTAGTGATGATACAGTTTCAGCTGGTTATGCACTATATGTAGCATTCTCACTAAGTAAAGACGAAGAAGAAAGGAATATCCATGAACAAGAGAATGATGAGGTTACAGACAGTGTTGATGATACTGTACCGAGTTTTTGTAGTTCTAATCAACAAGACAATATGGAAATTCAACATGAAGATACTGTTTTGATTCCGGAAGCACAAGAGACCATGAGTCTTGAAACTCGCAACACAACTGAAGAAATACATCAATCCACAAATACACAAGACAGATGTACATCTACAGACGATGTTGTTTTTGTTAAGTATTTACCACCTCCACCAAAGAGAAGAAAAACAAATAATGTCGATGACATCGCTCTCTCTATATTAAAGAAGAAACAACGACAAATCCAGAAACATAAAAACGATGCTACGAAAGCAAGAAAACAAAAATCACTTAAATTGAATAAACAATCCAAAAGATCTGCTGTATACACGTATAAATAATAAATGGAAATAAAGTTTCTGAGAACAAACTGTATGTATTTAATAATAAATTACGTATATATTACGTTGACATAACATAAATATGTTGATTTGTGTATTCTTGTTGCTTTAAACAGTGTGATATAACAAAACGTAAACAGGCAAAAAGAAATGGAATTAAAGGGTGCTAGTGAAGCTTTTCTTTTTGTCAGTTAAAACCAAGTCTAAGATGTACATTTTCTAAACTGATTGTTATTTTTTCTAAGCCATTGTGGCTGATTTTCTTTTTCTAAGCCAGCTAGGGTGGCTGCTTTAATATTTTCTAAGCCCTTTGTGGCTGTGTTTTATGAATTTTCTAAACCATTCAATGCCTTTAGCCAGCACGCTAGGCACATTGTTGGAATCTCAGTGTATCAAAAATGTCAGGATGGTACAAATCACTTCAAATTCATTATGTTGTTTTGGTACCATTTTGAACTTGTTTTATATACTCTTCTGGCATTGACATCTGTATGTGTTCTTTTAAAAGTATTATTATAGCTAAATTTCATTTCTGACATGATCTAAATTTAATTATTACATCAAATCTGTCATTACTGAATCATAATTACGAAAACTAGATTATATAATTCTATGACTTTGTACTTATAATAACAAATAATGCCTAGCAAATAGATTATTTTAAACATTTGTGTATATATATATATATATATATAATTATATTAAAAATATTGTTATTTGTACTTGTTATTATAAGTACAAATTTGTGAACAAATAACTTTGTTCTCCACAGATAATTGAAAGAGAATATACTGTAATTTATACCTCAGAAGCATAATATTTATTGTCAATACAGCAAATAAGGGTTAAAATAGCCAGTTCATTTTTACAGTGATGCATCAGCATTTTCAACGCAAGTTATTTGAAGAATATTGAGAAATGAGAATATATTCAAAGAAAAAAAAGCTGACAAAATTTTAAAACGTTTGCGCAAGCCAATCAAAAGCATCAGAAGCTAAATCCACTTAATCCAGGTAACTGGACGAAAGGAGAAATCTCCAGTAAATGGAATGATCACAGAGAAGAAGAATATGGAAAAGATGGTATGATAGTAATAGCTGTTAGTACTAGAGATCAGGTACCAACTACAAGAGCTTCTAAAGTTAAACAAGAGTTATACACATTACCATTAGAACAAAGATTACTACACTAATATCAGATTACTAAAGGTGATGAACGACTACACAATGACACTTTCACAAGTGGTGGTACTGATAAGAAACGCTCAGCTGTTTATGCACTATGTAGCATTCTCACTAAGTGAAGATGAGGAAGAAAGGAATATCTATGAACAAGAGAATGATGAGGTTACAGACAATGTTGATGATACTGTACTGAGTCTGTGTAGTTCTAATCAACAAGACAATATGGAAACTCAACATGAAGATACTGTTTTGATTCCAGAAGCACAAGAGACTATGAGTCTTGAAAGCTGCAACATAACTGAAGAAATACATCAATCTTCAAATAGACAAGACAGACGTACATCTACAGATAATGTTGTTTTTGTTAAGGTTGTACTAGAGGGAGGGGTAGATGAAACTCCAATCGGTTTCTAGTCTTGCCAGCTTCTTGCTGCATACAATCTGGTTCAATTCTGTATCTTTTGGAAGCCACACCCACCCGGGGGTATAATTATTGGGCCTAAATGTTTTGACTGATGGAGGGGGCAGTGGGTGGGAAACAATGGCGGGGTAACTCTAGTTGCTCTCTGAGAAAGATCGGAGTTTGATAGTGCCTAGAAAAGTAGATTTTATGGTTTCACTGAAAAGCTACAGAATTCAGCTTTCTTCAGCCTCTTGTAACTATAAAAGTGAAATGAATTTGCAGAAAACGGCAATGTACATTTTCTCAAAATACATTGTACTTGGTGCACGCCATGTATGGTGGGCGTGGTTTTGTAGTTCTTGCAAATGAAAAAATGGACATTTTATATACGTTTTATCAATTCCAGGACAGTATAAAGGTGATTAGAAGATATGAAGGTTGGTATTACATCCAATTTTACTCATATTATATTTTGAAAGTGATTGGAGTCGCATCCGCCCACTCCCTAGTACCACCTCAACAGTTAACAGTTAAACTTAGCAGTATCATTAATTAGAAAGTTAACATATATCAAGTATTCACCACCTTCACCAAAGAGAAGAAAAACAAATAATGTTGATGATATTGCTCTCTCTATATTAAAGAAACAAGTGTATATAGAGAAAAAAACATCCCTATGATTGCTTTACAAATTTAAGTGAAGATAAAAGTATCCTTATGACTGCTTTGTGGTGTCCAGAATTCAGTAATCATGGCTGACTTTATCAAGCATGAAAGACAACAGCTTATTATAGTTATTATTTTGATTATCTACTCTCCTGACCTTACAAAGGACCTTGTAGAACTTTAGGAATATATTTCAGGCAGAATAGCTAGCTATTAGTTACAGTTTCTACGTAAGCTCAACAGCTTTCTTTCTGCTGGTGTGTAGAGCTTGACCGCGCGTTCTTTTACGCGCCACGCCCATTAATTGACCGAGCCCCCGGGAATGATGTAACTTCCTTAACTACGTATACAACCCATACTCGCGTAGGTGACACAAACATATAAATTATAATTATAATTATAATTATAATATAATTATTATATATATAAACATACATCGAACCCGTGGGAAAGCAATCATAGGGATGGCCCTACGGGCCATAAAAACAACCACAACATGAAAAAGATGCTACAAAAACAAGAGAACGAAAACCACTTAAATTGAATAGACAATCCAAAAGATTGCTGTATACACGTATAAGATAATTATGATAAACTGTTTTGTGGGCGGGGCGTTACAGAAATAACTTTTCTTAGCTCGATAACTCTTGCATTTTTCAAGATTCAAGATTCTAATTTCTTTTGCTGGACAGTTGAAGTGTTAAGAAAGCTAAAGATGTGAAATTCATGCTGCGTTAGTTGCAGAAAGACACCAAAGCGAGTGTATGAAAAGTCCAGGGCAACGCCCACACTGGTTTTAAGCTTCATACTTCAGTATTTTTAACAATACAGACTTCTAACTTGTTTACATGTATAGAAGAATTCTAAGAAAGCCATATATATCAACATTATCCTTCGTTATTTGCTGGAAGATAGCGAGGCGAGTGTTTGAATTGAAGTGGGTGGCTATATAACAGTGCACGCGATCTGAAATATAATCCCGCGCACTCGGGCGTGCTGCCGTTGCTAGGGAATTATATTTCAGTAATAGACCGCGTGCGTATTGTATTTCAGTAATATAATTATACACGTAGGATACAAATAGTATTTGTATCCTACGTAGGATACAAATGGTATTTGTATCCTATGTGTATAATTATATTACTGAAATTATGTAAACTACAAAGTACATGTATTGTCGACAACCTGACGTTATAAGACATATATTAACTTCATGACATTAAACTATACACTGTGTTGTAAAGTCATCCCATACTAATTTTGAGGTCATTATGAATATAATTATAAATAATTATAATAACACCACATTCATGTGAGGAGTAATGTAGAGTAATACATTGTGACTTAAATAACAATAATACATATTTAGAATATTTTCTTACGTAGCAATATTTTGTTTATTAATAGCATATATTATATAACCTATCAGTGACTAGAGAAACTTAGTTGTTAATAACTTAGAATGGCAAAGAAAAATGATAAACAATATACAGCAACTTATGGAGGATGTTCCTTTGAACAGTTGTGTAATAAAGAATGTAACTATGTGTGTGATAGAGAATGTCTTGTAGAAGTAACACAACAAGATACACTACTAGAGGCTGATGATAAACTGATTAAAAACATTGATAGATTATTCCAGGTTTTTCAAACTCAAAGAGGTAAAGAGATTACAATGTTCTACATTGGTAAGACATATGTACGAGGTAACAAAAGATATAAAAGAAATGTTGCTCCACTCGATCCTTTAACTTGGAACAAAACAGGTATTTCAAAAAGATGGGGAAAGCACAAAGAAAAGAAATATGGCAAAGGTGGTATGATAGTAATAGCTGTTATTACTAGAGATCAGGTACCAACTACGGCAGCTTTTAAAGTTAATCAAGAGTTATACACATTAGCATTAGAACAAAGATTACTACACTATTATCAGATTACTAAAGGTGATAAACGACTACAAAATGACACTTTCACAAGTGGTCGTAGTGATATGGAAGATTCAGCTGGTTATGCACTATATGTAGTATTCTCACTAAGTGAAGATGGGGAAGAAAGGAATATCCATGAACAAGAGAATGATGAGGTTACTGACAGTATTGATGATGAACAGACGACGAGCCATAAAACTTCCAACATAACTGAAGTATCCACAAATGCACAAGACAGATGTACAGATGATGATGATATCGCTTGGATTTCACCACCTATGCTTAAAAAAACCAAAGGTTGCCCTGGCAACACAACACCCTAGGGTAGAGATTTATAGTGTAATGGTATATATATACACCCTGTTTTAACACAAATCAACATAGTTATATTGTCAACATACTATATAATTTATTATTAAATATATGCAGTTTGTTACCAGAAACTTTATTTCATTTATTATTTATAGATGTATACAGCTAATCTTTTGGATTGTCTATTCAATTTAAGTGGTTTTTGTTCTCTTGCTTTCGTAGGATCTTTTTTATGTTTCTTAATTTGTGATTGTTTTTTCTTTAATATAGAGAGAGTGATATCATTAACATTATTTTTTTTTCTTCCCTTTGATGTAAAGTGAAAAATGGGTGTATATATATATATACACCCCAGTTTTAATAGTGAATTATTGTTTTAAACATTGTGATATAACAAACAAACAAACAAACAGGCAAAACAAGTGTATATAGAGAAAAAAGTATCCCTATGATTGCTTTATGGTGTCCAGCATTCAGTAATCATGGCTGACTTTATCATGCCTGAAACACAACAGCCTATTATAGTTATTATTTTGATTATCTACTCTCTTTACGTTCTAAAGAATCTTGTAGAACTTTAGAAATATATTGCAGGTAGAATAGTCAGCTAGTAGTTCCAGTTTCTAATTCTATGTAAGCTATAAGCAGCTTTCTGCCTTTCTTCCTGCTGAGTTCAAGCGCGCGTTCTATTACGCGCCACGCCCATTAATTGACCGGGAATGATGTAATTTCCTTAACTACGTATACAACGCATACTCGAGTAGGTGACACAAGAATATAAAATTAATATAGTTCGAACCCGTGGGAAAGCAATCATAGTTTCAGTCTTTCAGACATCTTTAAGTGTCCTTACTTCAGGAGCTTGAAACAAATAGAGTAGTTGTACAAAGTATAAAGCAAATACCACTCCCAAATTTGCCACTCCCAAATTTGAATTCAAATTCAAATTGTGCTGCATTAGCATTTTCTAGTTATAACAACATAGAAACAAGATAGACTTTTCAGAATTATCATTCGGTGAGTGAATAAAATATGACTTGATTTGATTATGTGATTATATTCAGAATTTAATGGATATAGATATATTACATAGTACTACAATTATAAGAACAAGACTGAAGGTCATTCAGATTAAGTCCTCACAACCTAATTTTGAGGTCACTGTGAATGTGAATAGACTTTCAATTTAACCACAAAGCATTCAGATATATGTAGTGCATGTATATTTATCTACAAGCTTTGTAGTTCACAAGTAATATATATAGGATTCAACAACCTGATGTTATAAGACATGTCATGACATTAAACTATACACTGTGTGTTAAAGTCATCACATCCTAATTTTGAGGACATTATTATGTGTACAGACTATAATATAATTATGATAACACCACATTCACGTGATAGAGTAATGTAGAGTAATACATTGTGTAATAAAAATAATGTAGTATATTTTTAGAGTACTTTCTTACGTAGCATTATTTCATTGATTAACAGCTTATGTACATGACCTATCGGTGACAAGAGGAGCTGAGTTGATCGTGGCTTAGAATGGCAAAGAATGATGATAGAAAATCTACCTGTACAACAGCAACTCGTGGAGGATGTTCATTTGAACAGCTGTGTAACGGTGAATCTTACTATGTGTGTGATAGAGAATGTCTTGTACATGTAACACAACTAGATACATTACAAGAGGCTGAAGATAAACTGACTGAAAAAATTGATACATTATTCCAGGATCTTCAAATTCAAACAGATAAAGAGATTAAAATGTTCTACATTGGTAAGACATTTGTACGAGGTAACAAGAAATATAAAAGAAGAGTTAATCCACTCAATCCATTAACTTGGAGAAAACAAGGTATTTCAAGCAGATGGGGAGAGCACAAAGAAAAGAAATATGGCGAAGATGGTATGATAGTAATAGCTATCATTACTAGAGATCAGGTACCAGGAGGAGCAGCTTCTAAAGTTAAACAAGAGTTATACACATTAGCATTAGAACAAAGATTACTACACTATTATCAGATTACTAAAGGTGATGAACGACTACACAATGACACTTTCACAAGTGGTCGTAGTGATATGGAAGGTTCAGCTGGTTATGCACTATATGTAGCATTCTCACTAAGTGAAGATGGGGAAGAAAGAAATATCCATGAACGAGAGAAAGATGAGGTTACTGACAGTGTTGATGATACTGTACTGAGTTTGTGTAGTTCTAATCAACAAGATAATATGGAAACTCAACATGAAGATACTGTTTCCATTCCGGAAGCACAAGAGACCACGAGTCTTGAAACTTGCAACATAACTGAAGAAAAACATCAATCTACAAAGTATTCACCACCTCCACCATCTCCATTACCTCTACCAAAGAGAAGAAAAACAAATAGTATTGATGAAATTGCTCTCTCTATATTAAAGGAAAAACAACCACAACATGAAAAAGATGCTACGAAAGCAAGAGAACGAAAAGCACTTAAATTGAATAGACAATCCAAAAGATTGCTGTATACGCATATAAATAATAAATGAAATAAAGTTTCTGATGACAAACTGTATGTATTTAATCATAAGTTATATATTACGTTGACATAATATAAATATTTTGATTTTGTATTCTTGTTGTTTTAAACAGTGTGATATAACAAAACTTAAACAGGAATTAAAGGGTGTCAATGAAGCATTCTGTTCTGTCAGTTAAAACCAAGTCTAAAATGTACATGTACACGTAGGAACGTCAGTGTATTAAGAAGTACACAAGAAATGCCACTATGTTGTTGTGGCACCATTTAAATTTGTTTTACCTACTCTTTTGTCATTGATATCTGTACGTGTTCTTCTATTTTAAATTAATAGCTAAATTTCATTTCTGACATGATCTAAATTTAATTAGTCTTAATTATTACATCAAATCTGTCGAATCATAATTACGAAAACTACACAACATACATGAACACCAACGTACAGTGGGAACAATATTCCTTATTATTATATTCATTATTATTATATAATATACAGCATAACCTTTCTATTCTGGACACCATTGGGGCCAGGTAAATTGTCCTGTGAGGTTGTCCCTCATTTCAAGGGTGAATTTATATTATAATTTAAAGAACAGTTTTAGACATCTATAAGTGTCCTTATTTCGGGAGCTAAGAAGTTCCATTGTAGTTGCATGTACATGTATGTACATATATGGCTTCACCACTCTCAAATTAAAAATTGTGCTGCACTAGCATTATCAACACAAGAGAATAGAGAATATGTTGCAAGATCTTCAGATTCAAACAGAAAAAAATAAGATCACAACATTATAAAACGTTTGTGCAAGCCAATCAAAAGTATGCAAAGCTTAATCCACTTATTCCAGGTAGCTGGAGGAAAGAAGGTCCAGTAGATGGAATGATCACAGAAAAGAAGAATATGAAAAAAATGGTATGATAGTAATAGCTGTTATTACTAGAGATCAGGTACCAGAAGGAGCAGCTTCTAAAGTTAAACAAAAGTTATACACATTAGCATTAGAACAACGATTACTACACTATTATCAGATTACTAAAGGTGATGAACGACTACACAATGACACTTTCACAAGTGGTGGTACTGATAATAATGTTTCAGCTGGTTATGTACTATATGTAGCACTCTTACTAGTTAAAAAAGATAAAGAAGAAAGGAATATCCATGAACAAGAGAAGAATGAAGTCACAGAAAATGTTGATAATACTGTAACAAATTCATGCAGTTACAAAGTAATATGAAACTCAATCAACACAAAGATAAAAATTTACTTCTAGAAGCACAGGAGAGCACGAGTCTTGAAACAAGTAACACAACCAACTTCCATGAAGAAAGAAATCTTTCATTAAATACTCATGATGAATTAATGTCATCACATAATTCGATTTTGCAGAAGTATTCATCACCCCCATCAAAGGGAAAAAAGAAATTATTTTGACAATATTACTCTCTCTATATTACATGAATTCGAGTTAGTAGTACATGGGCATGCTATTAGAAAGTTTTAAAAATGCACTTAAAACTTACTCCATGCTTCAATTCCACATCAACAAGAGAACAGGGGTCATTAAACAAATCAGAAATGGGTCATTAGGAATATCATAAACTCCATGTTTTAATTCCACATCAATAAGAGAACAGGGGTCATTAAACAAATCAGAAATGGGTCATTAGGAATATCATAAACTCCATGTTTTAATTCCACATCAATAAGAGAACAGGGGTCATTAAACAAATCAGAAATGGGTCATTAGGAATATCATAAACTCCATGTTTTAATTCCACATCAATAAGAGAACAGGGGTCATCAAACAAATCAGAAATGGGTCATTAGGAATTTCTTGAACTCCGTGTTTTAATTCCAGATCAACAAGAGAACAGAACAGGAGTCATCAAACAAATTAGAAACGGGTCATTAGGAATATAATAGACACATGTTCTTAGGCATATTGTATAAGTATGTTTTGTATCTAAGTTGAGAAGTGCAATTATGAAATAGCTTAATCATTCAGAGTCTAAGCATATGGAGTGCTAACACGTGTTATATATAATAAGAAAGCACATGAATTGCAGATACAGTGAACTGCAGTTAGCCTGTGCATATGTCAACTAATTTCAAGTTTTCTAATGCGTTCAGGAAATGTTCAAACTATTACAAAGTTGTTTTCTGAAAGACAGATGGTCATCACTTAATTAGCCCTTTGTGCATATGTTTGGATTTACACTATATACATGTATTATACATGTAGTTGTACACAAGTGGAATATAGTTATAACAGGTGGTGCTAATCACTGGATATATATTATATGGCATCTGTTTATGAATACAAGAGGAAGTTTATATACCACATATACAAATTGCTCTGTGTATATAAGGCATTTGTATTATAACTATATTAAATAGTTTGTATTTTAACTATATTGAGTAGTTTGACTATATTGAGTAGTTTGTATTATACTATATTCAATTATAACTGTTTACATAGGTTTCTACCGTATGTGTTGTAATAATAGATGGTAATCATAGTTGTGTTTATAACTTCATATAAGAAGAAGTAGTTTCTCAGCTGCTACTATATTGACTAAAATACAGCAGTAACTCTTCTTAAGCCTGTAAGGTAGTCAAGTCCTGATTACTTGTAGTATCACTACATCCCTACTTACACGAGATTCAGAAACAGGTAGCATAGATCTATTATAATAATGGCTACACCTAACCAACAGAGAGAATCAGAAGATGAGACTTATTGCAGTGAAGGATCACAGGAAGAAGGTTGTTCTTTCTATGAGCTATGTAAAGGAGAGAGTAACTATGTGTGTGATCCAGGTTGTCTTGTAGAACTAACGGAAGACTATAAACTTGAGAAAGCTGAAAAAAAAATAATCAAAAAAATCGACGATATTTTCAAAAGAATGAAACTCCGAACCAAAAGGAAGGTTAAACGATTTTACATAGGTAAGACACATGTGGAGAAAAACAAAAGGCTTCAAGGACGAAGGTTTAATCCTCGGGATCCAGAAAGCTGGAAAAAGGAAGGTATTTCAAGTAAATGGGGGATACACAGAGAAGAAGAATATGGAAGAGATGGTATGATAGTAGTAGCTGTTATTACTGAAGAACAGGTACCAATTGGAGTTGATATTGATCACGAACAGTATACGCTGGCTCTGGAACAAAGGTTACTACATCATTATAAGATTACAGAAAAGGATAAAAGACTACACAACAAAACTTTCACAAGCGATGCTGTCGATTGCGATTACAAAGACTCACCTGGTTATGCACTATATGTGGCATTTTCACAACAAATATAATTTTAGTGTGGTATATATACATACACAACATACACGATACAGTATACGTGATAAATGGTAACACATAAGTAATATATATAAAATATTGTGTGATATATTTTTATTTGCTACGTACCTCACATCTATACATGTATGAGTTATGCCGGAACATTTTTAAAAATACCGTTTTAGTCCAGTGTTGCCATAGCAACCTTTTAAATTATTTTATCCAATTGCTAAATCTTTGGTCCTTATTAGCCGTTATTATTGGGCTCGCCGCGCCTACGCGTGGGCGAGTCTTTAGCATTTTGGTTGTCATTCTGACATTCATTCATTCATTCTGTCTGTCCCCACTTTTTAAATTTAATCGTCGATTTAAAGACTTCATAAAGTAGAGAAAGAAGTTTATCAAAATCGTATTGAAAAAAGATTTGCCACAGACATTGTTTTAGCGAGTTATTCATTCATTCCTTCCCAACTTTTTTTACTTTGAACAGTTATAACTTCAAACGCATACCTCCTACAGCCACCAAACTTTCTGATCTGTTCAAAAACATGGTCTTCTATTGCTCTGTTGTTTTTATAACGAAGTAAACTGTATGAGAAGTTACTTAGAATGGAAAATGCTAACCTCACTACACATCCTAGTCTGATGCTTTAAGAGTCGATTTAAAGACTTGATAGAGTAGAGAAAGAAGTTTATCAAAATCGTATTGAAAAGAGATTTGCCACAGACATTGTTTTAGCAAGTTACAGACTCATACATTCTATCTCTGTAAGCTCTCCAGTTTCTGCCATTTGCAATAACCCACACCCTCAGCCACACCCTATGTGATCACGTGAGATCAAACGTGGCGGTCAGTTTAGAGCAATATCTTCCTTTCTGCTATTATTGAACTTTTGTTTGACTTTCAGATTACATATATTTGAACTGTAAGTTCAATGTTTTTGCTCATTGTGGTTGTAACAATGTATAATTCATTATAAGATAATTATCTTTAGTAACTGACAGTTGTGGCATAGATATTTTGGTAATGAATGAGGTAATGAATATTTGTTGGAAGAGTATATTATGTAATTTGACTGTAAGTAATATAGTTATTATTGTGCAAAGCAGTATAGCTGATGGAGAATCATTCTTAGTCATCTTCCATGTGTTTATATTTATCAGAAATCAGTCTAGCCACAAAAAACTTTCTCAACTAACTTTCAACTTTATATAAACAACAAATTCAAATTTAAGCTTGTTACTTTCTCTCTTCCATCTCATTTATTTAATTGTTGCAATTGCAACCTATCCTTAAGCTACAGCGGCGAGGCCACGCACCAAAGGTGCTTCATTATATTATTAGTATCAGTTCTTTTAGAGTAATGTAACTCATATAAGTGTACTAATGGGATTGAAATGAAGCTGCTAATTGATGAATAAACACATTAGTATACCAATTAGTACTGTTACCATAGCAATGGAAATGTACAAAAATTACATTTTATGAAGCAGATAATAATCATAGGAAATAACATCAACCTCCGAAAAAAAAACATAGGACATAAAAACAACACAGTGAAGATACACTGAACAAAAACAAAAATATACTACTGTCTCAGTTTTATATAAGGCGAAGCAGTGTTTTTGATAAGCTTATATGGTGCACCATTGGCCCAAAGAGCTTCTTATTTGGCACTACACAGTTCTCTCTCTGGACCAATGGCGCAGTTAATTATACTTATATTGTCACTAACAGCATTACCTCTTTGTTAATTGGGTCAAGATGTATTCCCAATGGCGCACACACTAACCATTTTTGAGCCATGCTTCAAAGCTTATCAAAAACTCTGGCCGGAAGACAAGTCTATAACATCTAATGAGCAACTATGTTCACCATTCCATAGCTTCATATAGCACACATTGTGGTACTAGTGATCCTTATCAATGTATAGACTAAATATAGTGCTCCAAAAACCACTGGAGCACCATTTGTTTCCTACCATATTGAAGAATATTCTTAACACCACCCCTAACTCCTCTAATATGTTCATCACATATTTATTATGATAACTATGAATATAGTTATATTAATTTATCCTAAATCAACAGCATGATATACTGTACTGTACTGTATTATACTGTACTATATTGTATTGTACTGTACAGAATTGTACGGCACTGTATTGTACTGTATTGTACTGTATTGTACTGTACTATATTGTATTGTACTGTACTGTTTATTTATAATACCTGGTGTTAGTCTTGGCATATCAAGTTTTGGACTTGTAGTAAAATGATGAGTAGGAACTGTAAAATGTGTTGATCTTATTCTTTGAGCTGATACAGTTAGTACATGACATAGAGAATAAACACTAATACGAGGAGGTGTTTGGGTAGGTAGTGACCTTTAGTGATGATAATAATCATTATAAATACATGTACAAACATGTACTTGTAACAATGTTATTAACATAGAGTACTGATAGCGTTTGGGTAGGTAGTGACCTGTAGTGATGATAATAATCACATGTACAAACATATACTTGTAACAATGTTATTAACACAGAGTATTGATAGTGTTTGGGTAGGTAGTGACCTGTAGTGATGATAATAATCACATGTACAAACATGTGCTTATAACAATTTTATTAACATAGAAGAGTACTGATAGTGTTTAGGTAGGTAGTGACCTGTAGTGATGATAATAATCACATGTACAAACATGTGCTTATAACAGGTCATATATATATACATGTACATAATAATTATGTACTTGTACATTTTAATAACATAATTAGTGTTTTGGTGATGCATCTATTGTACATCTTTTTATTGACATAATTTGCGGTAGTATAATTATGTTTGGTGATCTGTGTGATAATGATTATTGTACATGATGAATTTAAATATCACATGAGAAGTGTTTGGATAGTCATTGAACTATAAGTAGTAAAGGTGTACCTGTTTATTGACATATATACTTTTGATGACCTGTGTAATAGCGATTATTGTACATGATGAATTTAAATATCACATGAGAAGTGTTTGGATAGGCAATGACCTGCTTATTGGTATAAGTACATGTACCTGCACATATTAAGTTATATATTACATGTATACAAAAGTACATGTACTTGGGTATATACAAGGAAAAGTAAGGTAACTATTAGGGCTGGGCGATCTTACACATTCTTGTAATGAGAAAATTAAAAAAGAAGAAACGTGTTCAAATGAAGGAACATCCAATTTCTAAAAAAATGTTGGTACTGTTATTTATACCGCTTATACTGAGGGATCTACAAATGCTAGGACCATGTATTCTATACCAGCTGAAAGTGATATAGACAATGACTAATATATAGTCGCATAAATACTTTAATTGTGTGTTTGATAATTATTTTTTAACATGTTGTCAGTCTACTACTATATATCTTAATGTTCAATGAATTACTTTTAGTACTTAGCCTCTTACCACATAAGATACTTAAATAAGATACATATACAGTGTTGTTGGTATTTTGGTATTAAAAAAATTATGAAACAGCACCAAGTGTATAATTTTGACCTAACCACAACAAGGCAAAAAGGAAAATCAGACTGTGATGTGTGACTGTTTATTACCCTCGCCGCGTAGCGTAGGCGGAAGGGTACGGTAATCGTTTTGTCTGTGTGTCTGTGTTTCTTAGTGATGGGCGATACTAGATTTTTTAAATTCGATACGATACTGATTACTTAGTATCTCAGTATCGGTGGTATCGATTACTGAAATGATTACTTTTTCAAAATCGTAAATGATAAAGGACTAAATAAATACACATGTAGTCATACACAACAAAAAGCTTCATAGCTGTTACAATTTGTTCAAAAAAAGCATCATATCCACTGATTTTGATTTCAGCCTATTCCTTTTCAGAGATGTTATTTCACCAGCTTTGAAAATAGTCTCTCTGATGGCACAGAGGTAGCTGGGATGGACAAATATTTTTTTACAAGAGACACCAGTGAAGGAAAAGACCTTTGATTGTCAGACCGCCACCTCAAAGGATTCTCTTTTTTTTCAAGAATGGATCGCTCAAAATAACTTTTAAGAAACACAATGGAGTTGGGTGTGGATAATAACTAATCAGCGCCTTCAGCGGATTATCAGCCTTACAGTTTTGATAGTTAAGTACTATATTATATACTTGACTTGACATGTACATACACGTGTAGTTTAATTGCGCATGCGCAAAGTAATCATTTTATTAAAATCGATACTTTTGCCAGTAATCGATTAGTAATCGATACCGTAAAAATATCGAAATATATCGATTACTCCGATACTTTTCGATAGTATCGCCCATCACTAGTGTTTCTGTGTGTCTGTGTGTGTGTGTGTTAGCAATTTTTCTTGAAAAATAAAAACATTGACATTTCAAAAGGGGTACTGATAGACTTCAAATTATACAAGGAAAAAAAATAACGTAGGAATTCTTCTTAAACCTTTTGGTTCTAAAGTTATGACAATTTTTATAACTCACAGTTATTGGTTCACCACTTTAAGATGAAACGAGGGCAATAACGAGAGAAAATATGGACACACGAAACACAAGTGGTCCTCTTGCATGGCTGTCGCTAGCCAAGAAACGCTTCAAACCCAAAACAATCGATGTTATGGTTGCTACTACATCACCATTGATGCAAGATAGTAGAGAGCTACCTAGCTCCGGCTCCACCTACAGGTATGACGTACGTACGTACGTCCATGCAGCGTCATGTACTAAACACGTGATCCAGGTGATTCAATACGTTTTCACACGTTGGAGGTAGACTTGAGAACGTCTTCGAAGGAAAACAGAGAATAAGATGTAAGATATATATATATATTAGTTTTTTTCATTACTTCTATTCTTCTGTGTGTATTACACATAGATATCAAGAACCTCAGCTCTAATATATAACTTTAATAGCAACATAATATCTATTATGATGTACACATTATACAATATTATCACATCTACTTTCGATAAACATAATTATTTACAATTACTTACAATTATTTACGTTTAAAGTTTAAACTTCATACATCACACGTTACTACTTAACTACGTAGGCGAGGGTCCCGTCCCGACGGCGCTCGTTATAAAGTAATAACAATTTTCTTTGGCTTCCCTTGGACACTAAAAACAACTAATATCTCTCCTATAACCTATACATAATATATATAATATTATATATATATATATATATATATATATATATATATAGTAATTAATAATTATATATAATTATAATAATTATTATACATACTATAATTATTATACATAATAGTGACTGCCTGGCTATATAATAGTGATTTGCATGACATATCAAAAAAGTGCAGTGACCTATTAACCTTGTACATGTGGTTGACATACTGTAAATAATACTACCCTAGTCCTTCCTTTAACACACCACCTAAAAACAATTATTGCCAAAAAAGGTGGAGAGTTAAAATAACTGCAGAGCTTCATTATTAGTAGTACACTTGTTTGTAGTGAACATACAGTGTTTGGAAAACAATTAAATTTAGCAAAGATGGATGTACTTGCAATTGGAGAGAATTCTACTAACTGCAATAGCTTCTCAAGTGGTGATAAAAACAAAATTCTGATAGCAAAAAGTGGTACTGGTTTGTTAACCTTCTCTATGTGTTTGATTGCAGTCTCCATAGTGTTGTGTCTGAAGTTATACAAGTACTTCACTTACAGGCTAGCTATGTATCAAATCCTGTCTTCACTATGTCTTAGTGTAGTTGAAATATCTTTCCTAACTCTTTTCAATTATGATGGTGATATCTATCAGCAGATTGCATGTAAGACTACTGCTTTCCTACTGGAATACTTTTTGTGGATAAAGCTATTATTTACATTATGTCTTGTTTTCCACTTGTTGTCTTTGGCTGTTTGCCTAAAAAACTTTCAAAAGTTAGAAATAGGTTATGTTCTGTTTTCTATATTATTCCCTTCACTGTATTCATGGATTCCTTTCATTCATAACTCTTTTGATTTAGCTGGAGCCTGGTGTTGGATAAGAGACTGGAAAAATGATTGTGCTAATGAAAAGTATCTTGAAGGGATCATCGAACAGTTTGCATTGTGGTATGGACCACTCTTTATCTCCCTCACTCTAAGCGTTGTAGCTGTTTTCATTATACTAATTGTACTTGCTCAGAGGGCATATGCAAACAAGAAGAATCCAGAAAATGAGTGTCTTATTGAAAATCAAGAACGTAATCAAAACAAGAAAGCTATAAAGGAGCTCCTGCCCTTGTTAGCCTATCCAGTGATATTTTATGTTCTTGCCTTGTTCCCTCTTATTAATCGAGTTTATAGTGCAAAGTCACCTACTGCTAATGTTAATTTGGCTATGGCACATTCCATTACTGAATCTTCATGGGGTTTCTTTTCAAGCTGGGCACTCATTATACACATTCTTGTGATGAGACAATTAAAAAAGAAAAAACGAGTTCAAGTGATGGAACATGCAAGTCATGTGAATACAGTTCATGATAGTGGCAATGATACTTATACTACTTATAGTACAGTTCCAACCACATACCATATAATAAATGAAAGTGAAATAGACAACAAATGGACTGAAATATCATCAAAACTTTGAAGTGTGCACATGCTTACAAATTCATAATTTCACTGGTGGTTTAAACTGCTTGCTTATTACCACTTTTATAAGTAATTCTTTAATAAGTCTTTAATTATACTCTTAGCTGTATTAATCCCACTAGTAACATGGAAATACTTTCTTCTGTAATGTGTGACTAATAAAGATTACTATTATTAAATCCTATCCTATTCTATTAACTCTTTTTATGTGACTATATGGTTTAATATTTAATTATGGTTATTTTTGTTATTTTAATTTTTTGTCTACTGTAACTGTTTTATTGCTTTACTTGGAATAATAATAGATTACTTATTTTCATTGTTGTTACTGTTGGTTTGATATCCTTCAATTAGTTTCCAATTTATGAAATTACATACATTATAATAATATTAATATAATAGTGATGATAATAATCATTATAAATACATGTACAAACATGTACTTGTAAACAATATATTATTAACATATATATACATGTACATAATAATTATGTACTTGTACATTTTAATAACATAATTAGTGTTTGGGTGATGTATCTGTTGTACAATTTTTATTGACATAATTTTTCCATAGTATAATTATGTTTGATGATCTGTGCAACAGTGATTCTACGACATGAGAAGTGTTTGGATAGTGAATGACCTGCTAATGACAAATACATGTACCTGCACATATTAGATTAATTGTTATACCTGCAGGTATATGCATGTACATGTACTTGTGTATTAAGCAGGTCATTGCCTATCCAAACACTTCTCATGTGTCATTTAATGTCATCATGTATAATAACCACAATATAGAATGTTTGGAAAAGCAAGGTAACAACAAAGATGGATGAAATTGGTGAGAATTTTACTTGTAATAATACTTTCACAGAGGATCAGAAAAACATAGTTCTGATAGTAAAGAGTGGAACTGGTTTGATATCTCTCATTATGTGTTTGATTGCAACTTCTTTAGTTGTTTGCTTTAGGTTGTACAAGTACTTCACTTACAGGCTAGCTATGTATCAAATCTTGTCTTCACTATGTCTTAGTGTAGTTGAAGTATCTTTTCTATCTCTTCTGAATTATGATGATGATGACACATATCAACAGAAAGTATGTAAGACTACTGCTTTCCTACTGGAATACCTTTTGTGGATGAAGCTATTATTTACAATATGCCTCGTTTTCCACTTGTTTTGTTTGACGATTCGTTTAAAAAATTTTCAAAAGTTAGAAATAAGTTATGTTCTGTTTTCTATATTGTTCCCTTTACTTTGTACATGGATTCCTTTCATTCATAATTCATATGGTTTTGCTGGAGCCTGGTGTTGGATAAGAGACTGGAAAGATGACTGCGCCACTCAAAAATATCTTGAAGGGATTATCGAACAATTTGTATTGTGGTATGGACCACTCTTTATCTCCCTCACTCTAAGTGTTGTAGCTGTTTTCATTATACTAATTGTACTTGCTCAGAGGGCATATACACACAGAAATCAAGAAACTGAGTGTCTTATTGAAAATCATGAACGTAATCAAAACAAGAAAGCTATGAAGGAGCTCCTGCCCTTGTTAGCCTATCCAGTGATATTTTATGTCCTCTGGTTATTCCCCCTTATTAATCGAATTTACAATGCAATCTCACCTAATGCTAACTTAGAATTCGCAGTGGCCCATACTTCAAGCGAATCTTTATGGGGTTTCTTTTCAAGTTGGGCACTCATCATACACATTCTTGTAATGAGAAAATTAAAAAAGAAAAAACGTGTTCAAATGAAGGAACATCCAATTTCTAATATTGGTACTGTCATTTTCACCACTTACACTGAGGGATCTACTAAGGCTAGGACCAAATATTCTGTACCAGATGAAAGTGATATAGACAATGATGACTAATATACCATCCCATAAATACTTCAATAATTGTGTTTGTTTGGATATAATTAATCTTATTTTTTAACATGTTGTCAGTCTACTACTGTATATCTTACTGTAATTTTTCATGTTACGTTTTAATCAATGAATTACTTTTAGTACTTAGCCTCTTACCATATAAGACACTTAAATAAGATACATATACTGTGTTGTTGGTATTTTGGTATTAAAAAAATTATCAAACACCATGTGGCCTAACCACAACAAGCCAAAAAAGAAAGGTTTGATTAGGCTGACTGTGAAGTTGTGATAATTTTATTATTATATAAAGTAATAATCAGTTTCTTTGCCTTCCCTTTGACACTAAAAACAACTAATATCTCTCCCTTTGAACTATAACCTATACATAATAATTATATAGTAATTACGTATAGTTATAATATTATACATACTATAATTATTATACATAATAGTGACTGTCTGGCTATAATTATTATACATAATAGTGACTGTCTGGCTATATAATAGTGATTTGCATGACATATCAAAAGATATCAGCAAAACCTAGTAACCTTGTACATGTGGTTGACATACCATAAATAATACCGTAAATAAGCAAGGCAAAAAGGAAAGATTTTATATTTTAACTATTACTATATTACTACTCAGTAGATACTGCTTTGTACTTCTATTATTATTATCATTATATGTACTAAAAATTATAATTATAATGATATATATATATTACAGTATAATTATTATAATTATATACATAATAGTAACTGTCTAGATATATAATAGTGATTTGCATGACATCAAATGATATCACCAAGGTGCAGTGACCAGTAGTAAACTTGTGTATATGTGGTTATACCGTAAACAATACCGTAAACAATACCGTAAACAATACCGTAAACAATACCGTAAATAATACAGTACTTCTTCCATTTAATAAACCACCTAAAAATAATTATTGCCAAAAAAGGTGGAGAGTTAAAATAACAGTTATTACTGCAGAGCTTCTAATATTACATTATTAGTAGTACACTTGTTTGTAGTGAACTTACAGTGTTTGGAAAACAATTAAATTTAGCAAAGATGGATGTACTTGCAATTGGAGAGAATTCTACTAACTGCAATAACTTCTCAAATGGTGATAAAAACATAATTCTGATAGCAAAAGGTGGTACTGGTTTGTTAACCTTCTCTATGTGTTTGATTGCAGTCTCCATATTGTTGCGTATGAGGTTGTACAAGCATTTCTCTTATAGGCTAGCTATGTATCAAATCTTGTCTTCACTATGTCTTAGTGTAATTGAAGCATCTGTCATAACACTTCTGAATTATAATGGTGACATTTATTACCAGATCGCATGTAAGACTACTGCTTTTCTACTGGAGTACTGTTTGTGGATAAAGCTGTTATTTACATTATGTCTTGTTTTCCACTTGTTTTGTTTGGCTGTTTGTCTAAAACACTTTCAAAAGTTAGAAATAGGCTATGTTCTGTTTTCTATATTGTTCCCTTTATTTTTTACATGGATTCCTTTTATTCATAATTCATATGGTGTTGCTGGAGCCTGGTGTTGGATAAGAGACTGGAAAGATGATTGTGCTAATGAAAAGTATCTTGAAGGGATTATCGAACAGTTTGTATTGTGGTATGGAGCACTCTTTGTCTCCCTCACTCTAAGTGTTGTAGCTGTTTTCATTATAGTAATTGTACTTGCTCAGAGAGCATATGCACACAAGAAGAATCCAGAAAATGAGTATCTTATTGAGAATCAAGAACGTAATCGAAACCTAAAAGCTATAAAAGAGCTTTTACCCTTGTTAGCTTATCCAGTGCTATTTTATATCCTTGCCTTGTTCCCTCTTATTAATCGGATTTATAGTGCAATCTCACCTAATGCTAATGTTAAGTTGGCAATGGCACATTCCATTACTGAATCTTTATGGGGTTTCTTTTCAAGCTGGGCACTCATTATACACATACTTGTGATGAGACAATTTAAAAAAATTCAAGTGATGGAACATGCAAATCATGTGAATACAGTTCATGATAGTGGCAATGATATTTATACTACTTATAGTACAGTTCAAACCACACAACATATAATAAATGAAAGTGAAATAGACAACAAATGGACTGAAATATCATCAAAAATCTGAATCATACACATGCTTACAAATTCATAATTTCACTGGTGGTCTAAGCTGCTTGTTTATTACCACTTTTGTAAGTAAGCCTTCAATAAGTCTTTAATTATACTCTTAGCTGTATTAATCCCACTAGTAACATGGAAATACTTTCTTTTGTAATGTGTGACTAATAAAGATTACTTATTATCATTATTATTACTATGATTTGATAATTTTTTTTATGAGTTCATGCACAGTATATACTTACAATTATGACCACAGTGTTTACAATAAGCTTGTTTTTTTAGATTGTGAGTTAGAAGTTTGCACAAAAACACAGCACATCATTTTGTGGAAACAAATTTAAGTTTATATCACAGTAAAAATAGACTGGTTCTTTAACTGTTCACTTAGTTACATGAATTCCATGTTATAGTCAGTTCTTGATGATGTGAAGTGCTTTGTGCATGTTCTGTTATCAGTTCTTATGTAAATTAATAGTGAGAAAGACTGAGAGGTAGAGCTCAAGCACATTCTATTACGTGCCATGCCCATTAATTGACAGAGGCCTCGGCTGGAATGATGCAACTTCCTTAACTAGCTACGTATACAATGCATACTCCTCATGTGACACAATATACTATAAACATACATCAAACCCGTGGGAAAGTGGATGGCTTTACGGACCATAAAAAAGCAACGGTTAGCCAAATTATGATTTTAGTAATCATATCTGCATGACTTGTGGGTTTCACTAAGGATTTCATGTTATTTACTTCAACCTTATAGTTATTCACCTACCTAATATCTTATATTTCATGCAACCATTTAACTTAGTTTTCATATATCTAGTTTCTACATTGAGTTGGCTTACACACTAGTCATGGTGATCCAATGTCCTTTACACTTTGCAAGAAATAAATTACTTGATGAGTTAATGAATGTGTATAATAAGTGCCCAACTTGTGAATAGAAAGCCCATGAAGTCGTTGTTATAGAATGTACCAGAGCCAATTCAAAGCTAGCATTAGATGAGATGCTGCTGTAAATCCGATCAGAAATAGAGAACAAAGTGAAGACATAAAATATCACTGGATAGGCTGACAAGGGTAGAATCTCCTTTATAGCTTGCTTATTTTGATTTCGTTCATGATTTTCAACAAGACACTCAGTTTTAGATTCCTGTGTGCATATGCTCTCTGTGTTAATAACAATCAGTGTGATGTGGTTTGAATATTTGCAAGCTAAAGGAAACAAACATTCAAAGGCAAAAAAACAGCTTTCGTCCTTGCATTAAAATGATGTGCCTTGTAGCTACATTTAGATTCATGTTTTTGCAATAAAAATAAAAAGGTCATGTATTGTAACTATACTGCAATTGCAATCACACTGATGGGAAGTGTTTGGATAGGCATTGACCTATAGGCGTACACAAATAGCTAATGTTTGGATAGGCAATGACCTGCTATATATATACTAATATTAAAAGAAAAGATGGATGCACTTGGTGAGAATTCTACAGTCTGTAATAATACTTTCACAAAAGATCAGAGAAATGAAGTTCTGATAGCAAAAGGTGCTACTGGTTTGTTAACCCTCACTATGTGTTTGATCACAGTGTCCTTTGTATGCTTTCTGAGATTGCACAAGTATTTTACCTACAGATTAGCATTGTATCAAATCTCGTCTTCACTGTGTCTTGGTATAGTTGAACTATCATTCCTAACTCTCCTGAATTATGATGGTCACATCTATCATTACCAGATTGAATGTAAGACTACTGCTTTTTTACTGGAATACTTTGTGTGGATAAAACTGTTATTTACATTATGTCTTGTTTTCCACTTATTTTGTTTGGCTGTTTGTCTAAAAAACTTTCAAAAGTTAGAAATAGGTTATGTTCTGTTTTCTATACTTTTCCCTTTACTTTATACATGGATTCCTTTCATTCATAATTCATTTGGTGTTGCTGGAGCCTGGTGTTGGATAAAGGACTGGAAAGATGATTGTGCTACTCAAAAGTATCTTGAAGGGATTATCGAACAGTTTGTATTGTGGTATATACCACTCTTTATCTCCCTCACTCTAAGTGTTGTAGCTGTTTTCATTATACTAATTGTACTCGCTCGGAGAGCATATACACACAAGAGTTCTGAAAATGAGTATCTTATTGAAAATCATGAGCGTAATCGAAACAAGAAAGCAATCAAGGAGATCCTACCCTTGTTAGTATATCCAGTGATATTTTATTTCCTCATCTTGTTCCCTATTATTAATCGAGTTTACAGTGCCATCTCATATAAGGCTAGCTTTGGATTGGCACTGGCACATTCTTTTACTGAATCTTCATGGGGTTTTTTTTCAAGCTGGGCACTCATTATACACATTCTTGTAATGAGACAATTTAAAAAGAAAAGACGAGTTCAAATGATGGAACAACATACAAATAATGTGAATTCAGTTTATGATACTGGCAATGATACTTCTACTGCTTATAGTACATTTCCTACCAGCACATATCCTATAACAGCTGAAAGTGACATACATGTAGACAATACAGAGACTGAAATATCACAATTTGAATCGTGTGCTTAATACAAATTCCTAATGAATCCTTAATTTCATTTCATTGGTACTCTTTACTATTTAGTTCTAGTACCAAATACTAGTACAACAGTAATAATATATATTATAATTATAAATATAAATTATTAATAAATAGTACTGAAACTAAAACAGTAATTATAAAAGCAACAACATAATAATGTTATTGCTTTGATAGTTACAGTTGATGATAACAAGAAACATTACAAATGTTATTCAAACATATATATAATTATATATATATGTCTAATATTAAATTAAGAAATATACTAATACATTTAAGAAGAATTGTAGTAACAGATTTCAAGAATATGAATTGAGCAAACAATTCAAATATATGATGATGAGGTCTTATAATATTACTAAGTCTAAAGAGTTAACAAGTACTAACAGTCAGGTTTGTTATTCCAAAGTTAACATTAGCAAGAAATTCTTCTTATTTAAGGATGGCCATATTGCAACCAAATATTTTGTGCAATAAATGAAACAAAAATATGATATGAATGCATAATAATGGCAACATTTCTAAAATCAGAAATTCTGGGGGAGTGAAAAAAAATGATGGTAGATTAATATGGACCCTAGGACTGATCAGGTGCAAATAAATTTTTTGTTTATTTAACCAAATGTTAGGAATTAAAAAGGTGGAGTCATCTATAGCATTAATAACTGCAAAAGATGGATGTACTTGGAGAGAATTCTACAATTTCTGACTGTAATAGTACTTTCACAAAAGATCAGAAAAAGTTTGTTCTGATAGTGATTGGCAGTACTGGTTTCTTATCCTCCACTATGTGCTTGATTGCAGTCTACTTAGTATTTCGCCTGAAGTTATACAAATGCTTTACTTACAGGTTAGCTATGTATCAAATCTTGTCTTCCCTGTGTGTTAGTGCAGTTCAAACGTCTTTCATAACTCTTCTGAACTATGATGGCAACATCTACTATCAGATCACGTGTAAAAGCATTTCTTTTCTCATGGAATACTTTTTGTGGATAAAACTGTTATTTACATTATGTCTTGTTTTCCACTTATTTTGTTTGGCTGTTTGTCTAAAAAACTTTCAAAAGTTAGAAATAGGTTATGTTCTGTTTTCTATATTGTTCCCTTTACTTCATTCATGGATTCCTTTCATTCATAATTCATATGGTGTTGCTGGAGCCTGGTGTTGGATAAGAGACTGGAAAGATGATTGTGCTAATGAGAAGTATCTTGAAGGGATTATCGAACAGTTTGTATTGTGGTATGTACCACTCTTTATCTCCCTCACTCTAAGTCTTATAGCTGTTTTCATTATACTAATTGTACTCACTCAGAGAGCATATACAAACAAGAATTCTGAAAATGAGTATCTTATTGAAAATCATGAGCGTAATCAAAACAAGAAAGCTATGAAGGAGATCCTACCTTTGTTAGTATATCCAGTGATATTTTATTTCCTCATCTTGTTCCCTATTATTAATCGGGTTTACAGTGCCATCTCATATAAGGCTAGCTTTGGATTGGCACTGGCACAATCTTTTACTGAATCTTCATGGGGTTTCTTTTCAAGCTGGGCACTCATTATACACATTCTTGTAATGAGACAACTTAAAAAGAAAAGACGAGTTCAAATGATGGAACAACATACAAGTAATGTGAATACAGTTTATGATACTGGCAATGATACTTCTACTGCTTATAGTACAGTTCCTACCAGCACATATCCTATAACAGCTGAAAGTGACATAAATGTAGACAATACAGAGACTGAAATATCACAATTTGAATCGTGTGCTTAATACAAATTCCTAATGAATCTTTAATTTCATTTCATTGGTACTTTATTGTTTGTTTTACTATTTAGTTGTAGTACCAAATACTAGTACAACAGTAATAATATATATTATAATTATAAATTATTGGTAAATAATATTGAAACTAACAACAGTAATTATAAAAGCAACAACATAATAATGTTATTGCTTTGATAGTTACAGTTGATGATAACAAGAAACATTATAAATGTTATTCAAACTTATATATATAAATATATATATGTCTAATATTAAATTAAGAAATGTACTAATACATCTAAGAAGAATTGTAGTAACAGATTTCAAGAATATGAATTGAGCAAAAGTGTAAGAAGATGATGGATTAATATGAACCCTAGGACTAATCACAACTTTTCGTTACAAATACCTTTTTTGTTTATTTAACCAAATTTTAGGAATTAAAACAGGTGAAGTCGTGTTGTAATATATAATTCATTAATCATTGCAAAAGATGGATGTACTTGGAGAGAATTCTACAATCTCTGACTGTAATAGTACTTTCACAAAAGATCAGAAAAATCTTGTTCTGATAGTGACTGGCAGTACTGGTTTCTTATCATTCACTATGTGTTTGATTGCAGTCTACTTAGTATTTCGCCTGAAGTTATACAAATACTTCACTTACAGGTTAGCTATGTATCAAATCTTGTCTTCCCTGTGTGTTAGTGCAGTTCAAACGTCTTTCATAACTCTTCTGAACTATGATGGCAACATCTACTATCAGATCACATGTAAAAGCATTTCTTTTCTCATGGAATACTTTTTGTGGATAAAACTGTTATTTACATTATGTCTTGTTTTCCACTTGTTTTGTTTGAGTGTATGTCTAAAAAACTTTCAAAAGTTAGAAATAGGTTATGTTCTGTTTTCTATATTGTTCCCTTTACTTCATTCATGGATTCCTTTCATTCATAATTCATATGGTGTTGCTGGAGCCTGGTGTTGGATAAGAGACTGGAAAGATGATTGCGCTAATGAAAACTATCTGGAAGGTATTATTGAACAGTTCGCATTGTGGTATGGACCACTCTTTATCTCCCTTACTCTAAGTGTTGTAGCTGTGTTCATTATAGTAGTAGTATTAGCACAGAGGATGTGTGCACACAGGAATCAAGAACACGAGTGTCTTATTGAAAATCATGAGCGTAATCAAAACATGAAAGCTATAAAGGAGCTCCTACCTTTGTTAGCATATCCAGTGATATTTTTTGTAATCTCAATGTTCCCTCTTATTAATCGCATTTACAGTGCAATCTCATCTAATGCTAGCTTTGAATTGGTTTTGGCACATTCCATAACAGAACCTTTATATGGTTTCTGTTCAAGCTGGACACTCATCATACACATCCTTATAATGAGACAGTTAAAAAAGAAAAAGCTCGTTCAATTTTTACATCCAATTTTTACAAACGTTACTGATAATCATGGCACTAATATTTATACTACTGATACAGAGGGAACTACTAATACTAGGAGCAAATATTCTATACCAGCTGAAAGTGATATAGACAATGAATGAGCAGTATAATTATTATTATCACATGTTTTTTTATTAAGCTTTTGAAACTTCGTGTTGTTGATTGTCTTATTTCTCTGTGGTGACTTTAAAGTTTGCATTTTGATTTTATTACACGAACCTATATATAATTATTATGTTTCATTTTGTATAATTTAAAGATATATTTTGTATATATATATATATATACATACATATATATATATATATATATATATATATATATATATATATATATATATATATATATATAATTATATATATATACATAACTGCAAAAACTGATTTGTTATTTTAATTATTTGATTGGTTATAATTATGATTTTCATTTTTCTCTTTAATAAATAAAGTCAAAAACAGGCTATCAAGCAAGAAGTGATTCATACTGCTTCACAGTAACAGTCACTGTCAAAGCAGCTAAATAAATCTTTTGTGCTTGTACTTGTACTTAAGCACATTCTGAAGTACTTGAACCTATGTCTGATATGTATATAAGAAAACATATAACATACCAGCCAAATTGGTTGAAACAAAATTGGTTGTTATAGAAATTCCAGTTGTATTGCATTCCTAGTCCAAAATGTGATGGGACCTCATTACATACTTGTTTGCTCAATACAAAATATATATTTTTTAATGTTATGCAATTCTTCATAGATGTATTAGTTTAGTTCTAAATGGAAAACATTATAGCTACTCAATGCAATAAACTTGAACAACACTTTTGCATGTGACTTGTTATTAACAAAGCAACAACAATATAAATAATGTTGTCGCTTTCATAATTACAGTTATTAGTTCATAAGTCCAATAACATTAAATGGAACTAGTACATGCAATAGGCCAGTGTATAGTATCTATACAATATGTTTTTCAATCATGAATTAGTTGTTATGTATAATTGAATACTGGCATTGCTAAAATTAAGCGGCGAGTGTATCAAATTTATAATATTATGTTTCATTTGCTAAAATTAATACTTGCAATGTTAAGGTAGAAGTGATTAAGATCAGTTAAATATTAATGTTATTGTAAGAAATGGACAACAAATCATAACTCTGTCATGTGATATATTTAACTATATACAAGAATACATATTATCTGCATGGATGAGTAAGCATTGGTGGAGTCACTGATCACATGGATGAGAATTCTACCATCTCTGAATGTAA
The DNA here is from genome assembly GCA_947044365.1 of Petrosia ficiformis. Classification (NCBI taxonomy): domain Eukaryota; kingdom Metazoa; phylum Porifera; class Demospongiae; order Haplosclerida; family Petrosiidae; genus Petrosia; species Petrosia ficiformis. Next base: position 1,776,634 of record OX345646.1, on the reverse strand, counting down.
TAATACTTTCACAAAGGATCAGAAAAACTATATTCTGATAGCATGGAGTGGTACCGGTATCTTATCCTTCATTATGTGTTTGATTGCAGTATCTTTGGTCTTCTGTTTGAGGTTGTATAAAACCTTCACTTACAGGCTAGCTATGTATCTAATCCTGTCTGCACTATGCCTTAGTGCAGCAGAAGCATCTGCCATAACTCTTCTGAATTTTAATGGTAACATCTACTACCAGATTGCATGTAAGACTACTGCTTTACCCCTTGAATACTTTTCATGGGTAAAGCTATTACTTACGCTATGTCTTGTCTTCCACTTGTTTTGTTTGGCAGTTTGGCTACGAAATTTTAAAAAGTTAGAAATAGGTTATGTTCTGTTTTCTATATTGTTCCCTTTACTTTTTTCGTGGATTCCTTTCATTCATAATTCATTTGGAGTTGTTGGAGCCTGGTGTTGGATAAGAAGCTGGAAAGATGATTGTGCTAATGAAAAGTATCTTGAAGGTATTATCGAACAGTTTGTATTGTGGTATGGACCACTCTTTATCTCCCTCACTCTAAGTGTTGTAGCTGTCTTCATTATACTAATTGTACTTGCTCAGAGAGCATATGCACACAAGAATCAAGAACTTGAATGTCTTATTGAAAATCATGAAAGCAATCAAAACAAGAAAGCTATAAAGGAGCTCCTACCCTTGTTAGCCTATCCAGTGATATTTTACATCCTTGCCTTGTTTCCTCTTATTAATCGAGTTTACAGTGCCATCTCATATAATGCTAGTTTTGGATGGGCCCTAGCACATTCTTTTGCTGAATCTTCATGGGGTTTCTTTTCAAGTTGGGCACTTATTATACACATTCTTGTGATGAGACAATTAAAAAAGGTTCAAGTGATAGAACATACAGATTGTACAAAAGCAGTTAATAATACTGGTACTATTATTTATACTACTTATACCGAGGGATCTACTAATGCTAGAAGCAAATACTCTATACCAGCCGAAAGTGATATAGACAATGAATGATTGAAATATTGTTTACTTATGAGACAGTTAAAAAAGATAAATCTCATTCAAATTTAAGAACAATTAAAATACTTTATAGCTGATGAAAGTGATATAGACAATGAATGAGCAATATATCTTGATTTAATTACATATAATTATTATGTTTAGCTGAGTTTTATATATGTCACTGTGAAAACTGATTTGTTATTTTAACCAATTTGATTGGTTATGTCATTTTCATTTTGCTGTTTATAATTATATGCATCAAACATGAATAATTACTATGAAGCCAAGTGTAGGCTGCCAGTATAGCTGCTTTGAGAGTGACACCATTACCGTGAAGCAGTATGAATGACTTCTCGCGATATCGGTCATGGTGCTTGACATCACTGTCGAAAGAGCTAGCTATAGTAAACCTTTAACATTATAACTTTAAACTATAGGGGGCTAAAATTACTAATACTGTATAGTGCTTATAGACATATGTATATAAGAAAACATATTATAGCGCTTATAGTAATTGTATATACTGCATTCTTTGTGCAAAAAAGTGATATACAATAGGACCTCACAACAAATTTGTTTGATTTATACAAATTAATAATATAATAATATCACACTCGCTTCAATTCTTCTTAGATGAATTATAGTCTGCTCACATTCATGATGCGATGGCTTTATATATAATATAATGTTGTCATAAGATTAATACATGATTATACTGTAACTCAAGTAATGGATTGAAATTTGACATACACAAGAAAGAACAGGAAGGATAAATATATGAAAATGGTGCAGGTATAAAAAGATTAAAGTTATGAACATTTTTCTGAGGTCATGGTGAACGTGAATGACCTTCAGTTTAGTTCTAAATAGAAACAGTAGTTACTCAATGTAATAAACTTGAAAACACTTTTCCATAACATGTGACTTCTTATTAACTAAGCAACAACAATATAAATAATGTTGTTGATTTCATAATTACAGTTATTAGTTTCAAAATTATTATCAATCCAATAACTTTGTTTTAAATAGAAATAGTACATGCAATAGGCCAGTGTATAGTATCTATACAATATAATTTTGAATCACAAATTAGCTGTTATGGATAATTGAATACTGGAATTGCTATTGAAAAATAAGTGGTAAGTGCATAAAATTTTATGTTGTATTCACTAAAATTAGTACTTGCAAGTTAAGGTAGCTAGAAGTGATTGGGGGGGTGTCATCCATACGCTTGCAGTGATTTATATTTGCATATGTTGACACTCAATGGTAAAATAGCATATTACATTTGAGCAGCCAATCTGGGCAGCCATTCCAACTCTAGCGTACTCAAGACTAACTGGTGTGATGTTTACAATAATATAGGAACTTATTTTAACCACACCCATTCAAAATAATGGTCATATATTAAAATAAGCGTATAGTGATTGATGATGTATATATGTAGACTAACAAAGATGGATATACTTGGTAAGAATTCTACAACTTCTGACTGTAATAACACTTTTATGAAGGATCAGATTAACTATGTTATGATAGTAAAAAGTGGTACTGGTTTTTTATCCTTGGCTATGTGTTTGATTGCAGTCTCCTTCATATTCCGCCTCAGGTTGTACAAGTATTTCATTTACAGGTTAGCTATGTATCAAATCTTGTCTTCATTGTGTCTTAGTGTAGTTGAAGTATCTTTCCTAATTCTACTAAATTATAATGGCGAAATCTATTACCAGATTGCATGTAAGATTACTGGTTTTCTCCTGGAATACCTTTTGTGGATAAAGTTATTATTTACACTATGCCTCATCTTCCACTTGTTTTGTTTGGCTGTTTGCCTTAAAAACTTTCAAAAGTTAGAAATAGGTTATGTTCTGTTTTCTATATTGCTCCCTTTACTTTATACATGGATTCCTTTCATTCATAATTCATATGGTGTTGCTGGAGCATGGTGTTGGATAAGAGACTGGAAAGATGATTGTGCTAATGAAAAGTATCTTGAAGGGATTATCGAACAGTTTGTATTGTGGTATGTACCAGTCTTTATCTCCCTCACTCTAAGTGTTGTAGCTGTTTTCATTATACTAATTGTACTTGCTCAGAGGGCATATGCAAACAAGAATCCAGAAAATAGATGTCTTTATGAACGCAATCAAAACAAGAAAGCTATAAAGGAGCTGCTGCCCTTGTTAGCCTATCCAGTGATATTTTATGTTCTCTGGTTATTCCCCCTTATTGATCGGATTTACAATGCAATCTCACCTAATGCTAACTTCGGATTCGCTGTAGCACATACTTCAAGTGAATCTTTATGGGGTTTCTTTTCAAGTTGGGCACTTATCATACACATTCTTGTAATGAGAAAATTAAAAAAGAAAAAATACATTCAAATGGAGGAACATCCAGTTTCTACAAAAGCAATTAATGATACAAGCAATGCTATCTATACCACTTATACAGAGGAGTCTACAAATGCGAGGAGCAAATATTCTATACCACACGAAAGTGATATAGACAATTACTAAAACACCAGCACAAGTTTGGATTGCATGTTTGTTTATCTTAACTAGGACTACTTTTCTTATATCACACTTTAATTTCTTGTATTATTTTTAGTTTTATACACTTAAAGACTGAACACTGCTGTTGTTATTAAAACAAAAAAAATAATATGAAAAGCTGGATATATAATATATAAGTTATAGTGTAATTATAAATCTTCACATAACCATTACAATTACCAGATTGATATAAGAACATGAGACTTGATGACAATTGAACATAATTATGCAGTCACTCCCTTCATGTCAGTACAAAGAATGCCAAAATAGAGGGTACAGGAATTACTTTCAAACTTTGATAACCTTAGTGTACTTACTGATCTAAGTCCAAAACAAATATATGGAATTAAAGAGGTGGAGACATAGATGATATCTTTACTGTGAAAAGATGGATGCACTTGGTGAGAATTCTACAATCCCTGACTGTAATAATACTTTCACTGTAAACCAGAAAAACCATCTTCTAATGGCAAAATCTGGCACTGGTTTGGTATCACTCACTATGTGTTTGATTGCTGTCATCTTAGTGTTACACATGAGGTTGTACAAGTTCTTCATTTACAGACTAGCTCTGTATCAAATCTTGTCTTCACTATTTTTTAGTGTAATTCAGGTATCACTTCTAACTCTTTTGAATTATGACAGTTACTACTATCAACAGATTGCATGTCAGACTACTGCTTTTCTCATGGAATTCTTTGTTTGGATAAAGCTGTTATTTACATTATGTCTTGTCTTTCACTTGTTTAGTTTGGTAGTTTGCTTTAAAAATTTTAAAAAGTTAGAAATAGGTTATGTTCTGTTTTCTGTATTGTTCCCTTTACTATATACGTGGATTCCTTTCATTCATAATTCATACGGTGTTGCTGGAGCCTGGTGTTGGATAAGAGACTGGAAAGATGATTGTGCTACTCAAAAATATATTGAAGGGGTCATAGAACAGTTTGCATTGTGGTATGGACCACTCTTTATCTCCCTCACTCTAACTGTTATATTTGTTTTGATTATACTAATTGTACTTGCTCAGAGGACATATACACACAAGAATTCAGAAAATGAGTGTCTTATCAAAAATCATGAACATGATCAAAACAAAAAAGCTATAAAGGAGCTCCTACCCTTGTTAGCCTATCCAGTGATATTTTATGTCCTCTCCTTAATCCCTTTTATTAATCGAGTTTACAGTGCCATCTCGTCTAATGCTAGCTTTGGATTTGCTCTGGTACATGCCTTGAGTGAAGCTTCATGGGGTTTCTTTTCAAGCTGGGCACTCATCATACATATTCTACTAGCAAGGCGATTAAAGAAAAAACGTGTTCAAATAAAAGAACATCCAAACAAAGTTGTTGATAATGGTACTATTATTTATACCACATATACTGAGGTGTCTACTAATGCTAGGACTAAATATTCTCTACTAGCTGAAAGTGATATAGACAACGAATGAGTGAAACATTTCATCACATATTGAAATGCTTATTGGTAACTGTAAAATTCTTTTTTGATTTTGATTGTAACTCTGTACAGTGTTATGCCATTAATTAAACAGTTTTTATAGATAGAACAGAAGTGATAACAAAAAGGAAACTGATAAGAACTTCATTATATATCACTGATAGATTGTAAATAGCTGTTTGTTTACTAATCTCTGCAATAGGTTATGTTTTGTTTTCTATATTATTATTACTGAACAGTTTGTAATGTTGTCTATGTCTAATATCCCTGGGCAATTAATTGTAATACTCGTGCTCTTAACTGTTTACAATAATCTAGTCTCACATGACCAGACCTTCCAATTAATAGGGGTCTGGCTACGTGAGACTAATAGTAAGCCTTATCTGTAATTTCAGAATCATTTGTGATAATACACACGTGTGATTATTGTGTGCTACAAGTTTTTTGTAGCTGAGTGTTAAACATTGGAAAGAAAGATTTATATCCTTGACTTGAAGATCTAAATTTATATTATATGTCATGATGAAGTCACCCTTGAAAGCTTCCAACGATGCCATAAATTTCATACATGCACTATGGTTTGATATATGCATGCACTGTGTGGTTTGTGGCTATATAAACATGACTTTGAAGTCATGAAATATATTAGTATGTCAAGCCCACTTGTGCAATATCAGGATTATAATCACCTCTCTCCCTACGGCCAAGCAGCCCTCAGGCCTGGTGATTATAAACCTGATATAGCACTGGTGGCATGACATAACCTATACATATATATATATATATATATATATATATATAGCTATATATACATTAAGAAAAGAATCATTCTGTTTATCTATTAAGGTTTGAGTGGTTGACCATGATTTCTGTAATAAGTGATGATAAGTGTAAATAATACTAATAGTAATATTAGCAGTACTATAGTGACAGTGGTATTTTCTACATTAACTTTTTAAATTTGTAACAAGGTACTGATAGTGTATGTAGTACATATTAGTGATGATAATTTAATTATTTATTATATCATTACTGATCACATGAACTATGGCCAATCAGATCTCTAAAAATGTCATAGTAATTGAATAATTATTTCACACTTTTTTTGCAATTGAGACAATTCAAAAAATAATGATTAAAAAAACCATCCAACTTCTATAACCACAGTTGCAGATATGGACAATGTTACTGATACAGAGGGATCTACTAATGCAAGGAGCAAATATTCTATACCAGCTGAAAGTTATTTAGACAATGAATGAGCAGTATAATTATTTCGACAATAATAGTTTTAAAATTATTGTAGTCATTATAAAATTGTATTTTCATATTGTTAATTAACATGTAATGCTTACTGTCACTATAACTCAGTCAAACAGTTTATAGATATAACAGAAGGTTAATAAAAAAAGGAAACAGATGAGAATTTCATCATGGTATCATTGATGAATTTAATTTGTCTTCTTATGGCAGCAGTTACAGCACCTGATTCTATGACAACAACCATTAGAACCACAAGAATGAGAGCAATCTAATACTATACAAATTGACCTTGTGGTATACTGTATATGTAAACTAAAGCCAACAAAGGACTGGCTTTAAAGACAAGACCAGAGAGATTGATTTCCTTATTGAATGTGCAGACTCAAATGTTAAAATAACAAATTACAAAAGAGTAAACCAGTTGTGATATATTCATTCACTAGCCTATATAATTATAATAGCCAGGATGAATTACTGATTAAAATTCTCTACCATTGTACAGGTGAATAGGTGGAGTCATTGATCAACAATGGATGTGGAGAAGAATTCTACTGACTGTAATAATACTTTCACAATAAATCAGAAAAGCCTTCTTCTAATACTGGTCACTGGTACTGGTTTGTTATCATTCATTATGTGTTTGATTGCAGTCTCCTTAGTGTTGCGTCTGAGGATATACAAGTACTTCACTTACAGGCTAGCTATATATCAAATCTTGTCTTCACAATGTCACAGTGCAGTTGAAGTATCTCACATAAGTCTTCTGAATTATGATGGTGATATATACCTATTACCAGATTGCATGTAAAAGTATTTCTTTTATTGTGGAATATATTCTCTGGGTAGAGCTATTATTTACAATATGTCTTGTCTTTCACTTGTTTTGTTTGGCTGTGTGTCTAAAAAATTTCAAAAAGTTAGAAATAGGTTATGTTCTGTTTTCTATATTGTTCCCTTTACTTTTTTCTTGGATTCCTTTCATTCATAATTCATATGGTGTTGCTGGAGCCTGGTGTTGGATAAAGGACTGGAAAGATGATTGTGCTACACAAAAGTATCTTGAAGGTATTGTTGAACAGTTTGTATTGTGGTATGTACCACTCTTTATCTCCCTCACTCTAAGTGTTGTAGCTGTTTTCATTATATTAGTTGTATTAGCATGGAGGTCATATACACACAGGACTCAGGTTTCTGGTTGAAAATCATGAACGTAATCAAAACAAGAATGCTATAAAGGAGCTCCTACCTTTGTTAGCCTATCCAGTGATATTTTATCTTCTTACCTTGTTCCCCATTATTAATCGAGTTTACAGTGCCATCTCATCTAATGCTAGTTTTGAATTGGCTTTGATACAGTCTATAACAGAGCCTTCCTGGGTTTTTTTTTTCAAGTTGGGCGCTTATCATACACATTCTTGTAATGAGACAATTAAAGAAGAAAAAAACAGTTCAATTCACAATTGATACAAAAGCAGTTGCAGATATTGGCAACATTATTTCCACCACATATACTGAGGGATCTACTAATGCTAGGAGCAAATATTCTATACCAGCTGAAAGTGATATAGACAATGAATGAGGAAGTGAATTATTATCACAATTGATTTGGATATAAACAAGTTTCCAATTCATTTTAAAACTTTCATATTGTAGTCACTATAAAATTGTATTTTTATTATTATTAATGTTTAGTTAACCTTCTGTACTGTTGCTTTACTGTAATATTGGGTATAATAATTTTTCCCACCACAAGAATGTGTTTTTGTACAAACAGAACTTTTAGTGATACCAAATGTTTAACAACATATTTGCAAGTAATTTGAGCAGGCAAGTAGTTGCAAAATGACAAAAGACCATTAGCAAATGGATTGACAGAACCATTTTTGGAAATACACTTGAATTAACAACTTTTACAATTTCAAACTGACACCTTAAAATTCATCTGTCATTCCCCCCACTATAGCAATTAAAATTTCAGAACCAGAAGACTGCTACAAATGGAGATCAGCATGTTGCCAGTAAAAAATGTATAAATTAACTCTAAGACTTGTAGGTGGAGTCATAGATGAGTAAGAAAGATGGATGTATTCAGTGAAAATTCTACTATTGATTGTAATAATACTTTCACAAAGAATCAGAAAAACATAGTTCTGATAGTAAACAGTGGTACTGGTTTGATATCCCTCATTATGTGTATGATTGTAGTCTCTTTGGTCTTCTGTATGAGGTTGTACAAGAACTTTACTTACAGGCTAGCTATGTATCAAATCTTGTCTTCACTATGTCTTAGTGCAGTTGAAGTATCTTATCTCACTCTTCTGAATTATGATGATCAAATCTTTTATTATCAGATTGCATGTAAGGCTAATTCATTTCTTATAGAATACTTTTTGTGGATAAAGTTATTATATACACTATGTCTTGTTTTCCACTTGTTTTGTTTAGCTGTTTGCCTAAAAAACTTTCGAAAGTTAGAAATAGGTTATGTTCTGTTTTCTATACTGTTCCCTTTACTTTATTCATGGATTCCTTTCATTCATAATTCATATGGTGTTTCTGGAGTCTGGTGTTGGATAAGAGACTGGAAAGATGACTGTGCTACTCAAAAGTATCTCGAAGGGATTATTGAACAATTTGCATTGTGGTATGGACCACTCTTTATCTCCCTCACTCTAAGTGTCGTAGCTGTTTTCATTATACTAATTGTACTTGCTCGAAGGGTATATGCACAAAAGAATCAAGAAAGTGAATGTCTTATTGAAAATCATGAACGCAATCAAAACAAGAAAGCTTTAAAGGAGCTCCTACCCTTGTTAGCCTATCCAGTAATATTTTATGTTCTCTCCTTGTTTCCACTTATAGACCGAATTCACAGTGCTATTTCGCCTAATGTTAGCTTTGGATGGGCTTTGGCAAATGCTCTAGGTGAATCTTTATGGGGTTTCTTTTCAAGTTGGGCACTTATCATACACATTCTTGTAATGGGAAAATTAAAAAAGAAAAAACATGTTCAAATGAAGGAACAATTAAGTCCAACGTGTACAAGAATAAATACACATACTGCTACAGTATTTTCTACTAACAATACAAGCAGATATTCTATACCAGCTGAAAGTGATATAGACAATGATGAGTAATATTCATATTTTGAATTTGTTGATATAGTAATTTGGTATTGAATTTTAAATTTTATTTTCTAAAATTATATTTTGAACACCTGTAATGCTGAGTCTTGTACACTGTACTATGTTCTGTTAATAGATCAAACAGTTATTATAGATGTGATAGTAAAAAGGAAATGGGGAAATTCATATTGGTGTGAATTGAAATTATGACAGGTGTTTGTATGTTGATGATTGTATTGAGTTCCAAGTTGTCACAAATTCCTTCGTGTCATTTTTGATATATTAGTTTTTAATCTTACATAATTAGTAGGACATACTTTTCTTTGTAATCCCATTTAGTATCATTCTTACACACATATGTACATGAACAAGAAACTCAGATTACGTCTATCAAAAAATATGATAGAAATGGATGGCCTGAAGATGTCATATACAATGTGCTGTCTAATCAAAACACAGGAACAGAAAAACCATATCCTATTGGCAGAGTGGTACTGGGATATTATCCCTCGCTATGTGTTTATTTGCAGTTTCCTTAGTATTTTGTCTGAGGTTGGACAAGTACTTCACTTACAGGTTAGCTATGTATCAAATCTTGTCTTCCCTGTGTCTTAGTGTAGTCGAAGTATCTGCCCTAACTCTTTTCAATTATGATGGCGATGTTTACCAACAGATAGCATGTAAGACTACTGCTTTTCTCCTGGAATACTTCATGTGGATAAAATTATTATTTACAATATGTCCTGTCTTCCACTTAAGCTTGTTTTGTTTAGCTGTTTGCCTTAAAAACTTTCAAAAATTAGAAATAGGTTATGTTTTATTTTCAATATTGTTACCTTTACTTTATACATGGATTCCTTTTATTCATAATTCATATGGTGTTTCTGGAGCCTGGTGTTGGATAAGAGATTGGAAAGATGATTGTGCTACTCAAAAGTACCATGAGGGAATTATTGAACAATATGTATTGTGGTATGGACCACTCTTTATCTCCCTCGCTCTAAGTTTTGTAGCTGTTTTCATTATACTAATTGTACTTGCTCAGAGGGCATATGCACACAAGAATCAAGAAAGTGAATGTCTTATTGAAAATCATGAACGCAATCAAAACATGAAAGAGCTACTACCCTTATTAGCCTATCCAGTGATATTTTATGTTCTAGTCTTGTTTCCACTGATTGACAGAATCCACAGTGCCATCTCTACTAATGCTAGTGTTGGATGGGCATTGGTAAATGCTTTAAGTGAAGCTTCGTGGGGTTTCTTTTCTAGTTGGGCACTAATCATACACATTTTTGTAATGAAGAAAAAATGTGTTAAGGTAAAGGAACAAGCAAGTCCTACGAAAGCAGTTGTAGATACTGGTACTGTCATTTATACTACTTATACTGAAGTTTCTACTAATGCTAGAACCAAATATTTGACACCTTCCGAAAGTGATATAGACAATAAATGAGCAATATAATTATAATATCACATTCATTTGAATTAGTGTTAATTTATAACTCTTGACATCAGTTTTAAAAGTTTACCAGTTTTTGCAATAGGTCTAGTTAGGTAAAATATAACTTGGCTAGGGTTTTAGATTTAGTTGCAGTTAGCTAAATATTGAATATTTATTCTTATTGAATTAACAGGTGTAATGTTTATTTAACCCTTGTACTTTACAACTCTATCAAGTAGATCAAACAATTATAAAAATAATAAAAAGGAAATGGTTAATGATTTCATCAGGGTGTATACATTATTTGGCGGCATGTATGTATGACAAATCTACATGGATGAATAAGCATTGTGTATTTATGGGTGGAGTCATTGATCAAAGATGGATGAGAAATCGGGTGTTTGTAAAACCTGGACTCTGGACTGGACTGGACTGGACTAGACTCGGATCAACTATAATATTCGCCACCTCATTAATTATGCATGGTAGGTGTGGCAGGTGGCTCACCAGATTCGCGCATCCAACTTCTCTATTGTACTGATGGGGACCCTACCGATAGAAAGCTAACCCTAGGATGTACAACCAAGGGACCCAATTTCCTGGGTTTTACATTTCTCCTCGACCTATTTCCTGGGTTTTACGTTAAACGGGTTAGTACAAACACCAGATCTTCATCGCTTGATATAATTATTATTTCATCATCCACCATCGTGGTACAGCCGATTCACGTGGTTTTAGTTAATTAATTGACAGTTACCAGTCCAGTCCAGTCCAGAGTCCAGGTTTTACAAACACCCTGAGAAATCTACAATTTCTGAATGTAATAATACTTTCACAAAGGACCAAAAAAAACATATTCTGATAGTATGGGGTGGTACTGGTATGTTATCCTTCACTATGTGTTTGATTGCAGTCTCTTTGGTCTTCTGTATGAGGTTGTACAAGAACTTCACTTACAGGCTAGCTATGTATCAAATTTTGTCTTCACTATGTCTTAGTGCAGCTGAAGCATTGTCCCTAATTCTTCTGAATTATGATGATGATATCTACTATCAAAAAATTTCATGTAAGACTACTGCTTTTCTCATGGAATATTTTCAGTGGATAAAGCTGTTATTTACAGTGTGCCTTATCTTCCACTTGTTTTGTTTGGCTGTTTGTCTAAAACATTTTAAAGAGTTAGAAATAGGTTATGTTCTGTTTTCTATATTGTTCCCTTTACTTTATTCATGGACTCCTTTTATTCATAATTCATTTGGTGTTGCTGGAGCTTGGTGTTGGATAAGAGACTGGAAAGATGATTGTGCTTCTCAAAAGTATCTTGAAGGGATTATCGAACAATTTGCATTGTGGTATGGACCACTATTTATCTCTCTCACTCTAAGTGTTGTAGCTGTTCTCATTATACTAATTGTACTTGCTCGGAGGGCATATGTACACACGAATTCAGAAAATGAGTGTCTTATTGCAAATCATGAACATAATCAAAACAAGAAAGCTATAAAAGAGCTCCTGCCCTTATTAGCCTATCCAGTTATATTTTATGTCCTTGCCTTGTTTCCACTTATTAACCGAGTTTACAGTGCAATCTCACCTAATCCTAGATTTGGGTGGGCTTTAGCACATGCTTTTTGTCAACCTTCATGGGGTTTCTTTTCAAGTTGTGCTCTCATCATACACATTTTTGTAATGAGACAATTGAAAATGAGAAAACATGTTAAAATGATGGAACGTTCAAGTCTTATAAAAGCAGTTAATGATAATGGCACTATTATTTACACCAGTTATACTGAGGTTTCTACTACTAGAAGCAAATACTCCATACCAGCTGAAAGTTATATAGATAACGAATCATAGACATTCTTAATTTCTACTGTTTGTCTCATGTTGATTTACCTTTCCAGCTTCTTTTACTTTGCATACAGCTCTGTTTTTGCATATGTAAGTATGAAACTAAAGACTATTACTCTTAAATTTCTCGTATGTAGTGGATGAGTTGAATAGAGATTGTTATTTAAATTTCATGTTGAGTCATAAATACAAGTAGAATTCCAGAGCTGAAATGGTGGAGCAAACTGTGAAAGGTTTATTGCATAGTTTACTAAATACATGGTTTATTAAATGGTTTATTAAATGTTCATTGACTAATTTATCATGACCACAGTATGTATTTGCATTATACAATACAAGTTTCCATGTATGGTAGCACTGTGATACACCCACACATCAGACAATATTCAGCAAGGATGGATGAGAATTCTACTGCTTCTGACTGTAATAGTACTTTCACACAGGAACAGAAAAACCATATCCTACTGGCAAAGAGTGGTACTGGGATATTATCCCTCACTATGTGTTTAATTGCTGTTTTCTTAGTGTTTCGCCTGAAGCTATACAAGTACTTCACTTACAGGTTAGCTATGTATCAAATCCTGTCTTCACTATGTCTTAGTGTAGTTGAAGTATCTTTCCTAACTCTTTTCAATTATGATGGTGATATCTATCAGCAGATTGCATGTAAGACTACTGCTTTCTTCCTGGAATATTTTGTGTGGATAAAACTGTTATTTACAATATGTCTTGTCTTCCACTTGTTTTGTTTAGCTGTTTGTCTAAAAAACTTTAGAAGGTTAGAAATAGGTTATGTTCTGTTCTCTATATTGTTCCCTTTACTTCATTCATGGATTCCTTTCACTCATAATTCATTTGGTTTTGCTGGAGCCTGGTGTTGGATAAGAGACTGGAAAGATGATTGTGCAAATGAAAAGTATCTTCAAGGGATTATCGAACAGTTCGGATTGTGGTATGGACCACTTTTTGTCTCCCTCACTCTAACTGTTGTAGCTGTTTTCATTACATTACTTGTATTAACAAAGAGGGCATATGCAAACAAGAATTCAGAAAATGAGTTTCTTATTGATAATCATGAGAGTAATCGAAACAAGAAAGCTATAAAGGAGCTCCTACCCTTGTTAGCCTATCCAGTGATATTTTATGTCCTTGTTTTGTTTCCACTTATTAATCGTGTTTACAGTGCAATCTCACCTAACGCTAATATTGTATTGGCTCTGGTACATTCTCTAACTGAATCTTTATGGGGTTTCTGTTCAAGTTGGGCACTTATCATACACATTCTTGTAATGAGACAATTAAAGAAGGAAAAACATGTTCAAATGAAAGAGCATCCAGTTACTACAAAAGCAGTAAATAATAATGGTACTATTATATATACCACTTATACTGAGGGATCTACTAATGCTAGGAGCAAATACTCTATACCGGCTGAAAGTGATATAGACAATGAGTGAGCAAATATTGGATATTGCACATTTAGAATCTGTAATTTTATATACAGTCCTATTTTTGTTTTATTGCATGTTGTGATACTTTTTAAAATGTCTATATACCTCATAATCATTCTCTTTGATATATGAGTATTGTGTCTTGTTAAGTTATTTGGAATTTATAATAATTATAGTTATACAGTAGATATCAAAATAAGAATAAGATTCATCAGGCCATTATCAAGTTTAGCTCAGAATTCAGCAAATATGTTTGTTGACATTGTCAATGTTCTATACTGAGGGGTTGATACTGTAAAACTGATAGTTGGTCACCTGGGTTTCAACTGCAAGTCTACTAGTATTGTTTTAATTAACTATTTTAGTAAGGCATTTTGATTTTAGTTAACTAAACCATAACTAAATTAAAAGTCTACTGTAATAACTATAACTAACTAAAATGAAAATTGGACACTTTTACTTACACAATGTAGTTAAACTAAAACCAAAACCCTTTCAGTAAATATCATTTTAGTTATTTAAACTATAACTAAACTAAAGGTTTGAGAAACCAGGCATACTATAGCTATATCTAAAAGTATGCTATAGCCACACTAAAACAACACTAAAGTCTACATAACACTGAATTTAAGCAGTTTGTTCTTAACCTTTCTGGTTATCAAAACTTAACATCGACTAAGTAAATTAATAGTGAAAGGTGACTAATACATCCAGATTCCACAGTAATCACAGTTTACACTTGTGAGTATTATTATTCTACTGTTAACTGATAACACTCTAGATAACATGTACAAGTCACCTGACTCATAATTGAACAAATATTAAATTCCGTAATTACAAACAAAACTCTAAGTGCTATAACTGTTTTCATTATACTAATTGTACTTGCTCAGAAGTTGGAAAATGAGTGTCTTATTGAAAATCATGAGCATAATCCAAACAAGAAAGCACAGCCTCCAACACTAGCATGGTTTAAGCAAATCTTTATGGGGTTTCTTTTAATGTTGGGCACTCATCATACATATTCTTGTAATGAGACGGTTGAAGAATAAAATGTGTGTTCAAGTAAAGAAACATACAAATGATTCGAAAGCAGTTGTAGATGCTGGCACAGTTATGTCTACTCCAAATACTGAGTTCTGTACTAATCATAAGAGCAAATTCACCATTCCAACTGAAAGTGATATAAACAATAGTTGAAATACAACGCATCTTAATTTAGTATGTATTACATGTATAATTGTATATGTATAGGCAATAATACAAACTGTGGAAATGTTTATACATGTATATCACTTTAATGATAAATAACATGGATTTCCAAATACTAATATATACATAATTAAATAGGTGGAGTGACTAAGAAAAGGATGGATATTCTTAAAGAGAATTCGACTACTTCTGACTGTAATAATACTTTCACACAGGAACAGAAAAACTATCTTCTAATGGCAAGGAGTGGTGTTGCTTTGTTATCCTTCATCATGTGTTTGATTGCAGTCTCCTTAGTGTTCTCTTTGAAGTTGACCAAGCACTTCACTTACAGGCTAGCTATGTATCAAATTTTGTCTTCACTATGTCTTAGTGTAGTACAAATGTCTGTCCTAATTCTTCTGAATTATGATGATGAGTTATATCAACAGATTGCCTGTAAGATTACTTCTTTTCTCCTGGTATATTTTGTGTGGATAAAGTTATTATTTACAATATGCCTCATCTTCCACTTGTTTTGTTTGGCTGTTTGCCTACAAAACTTTAAAAAGTTAGAAATAGGTTATGTTTTGTTTTCTGTATTGTTCCCTTTGCTTTATTCATGGATTCCTTTCATTCATAATTCATTTGGTGTTGCTGGAGCCTGGTGTTGGATAAAAGACTGGAAAGATGATTGTGCTACTCAAAAGTATCTTGAAGGTATTATTGAACAGTTTGTATTGTGGTATGGACCACTCTTTGTCTCCCTTACTATAACTGTTGTAGCTGTGTTCATTATACTAATTGTACTTGCTCAGAGGACATATGCACACAAGAATGCAGAAAATGAGTGTCTTATTGAAAATCAAGAACATAATCAAAACAAGAAAGCTATAAAGGAGCTCCTGCCCTTGTTAGCCTATCCAGTGATATTTTATGTCCTCTCCTTGATTCCTCTTATTAATCGGATTTACAATGCCATCTCATCTAATGCTAACTTTGAACTGGCTCTGTCACATTCTGTAAGTGAAGCTTCATGGGGTTTCTTTTCAAGCTGGGCACTTATTGTACACATTTTTGTACTAAGAAGTCAATCAAAGAAGAAAAAACAGTTTCAAATCAATACCAAAGCAGTTGTTGATACTGGTACTATTATATATACCACTTATACTGAGGGATCTACTAATGGTAGGAGCAAATATTATATCCCAACTGAAAGTGATATAGATAATTCCAAATGAATAATTTAAATTTGTATTTATCACATATACATATGTACATCATTACAAATTTAAATATAATATGTATAACTTGTCTTAATGTCATTTTGTCAAGCTACATGCATGTTTCTTGGAATCGCATGTTTCTTGTAAATATTAAAACATATGACATAACCAAGAAAAAGATGGTCCTTACGCATCTGTCAATATTCCCAGCAGCCTTTTACAGCTATGATGTACGACTCATCAGTTTTAATGAATGTGTACGATAGATTGCTGCAAAGTAATTGAAATGTAGTGTAATTCATCTTTCAAGTAAAACATTTGAAATAAATTGTTCTGACTAGTGAAAAACAATTCTTTAGCATGACTGTACGATAGAATTTGCAGAACTTAGAAATACAAGCATTTCACTACGGATTAGTTCTCTAGTACATCTCTGAGCTGCAAACTTATAAATAATTAAAATCACATACTGTAGCAGTGAATAAAATCATCTGACTAACGTTGATATGACATAGTAGAATGTTTTCACTAGAGTGTATCTTTTAATGATTCTTATTGAAATGAAAAAGAAGTCAAAAACGTTTCAATTACTTTTCAGCAATTTTCATCTGTGGTATATGATGAAGATCTACAATATGCTTAGTCTCAATGACATGTGCCCCCACACCAATGACTAAGTAGGTGGAGTGATTGAATGAATAAAGATGGATGGTGAGAAGTCTAATCTTTCTGACTGTAATAATACTTTCACAAAAGAAGACAAAAACTATCTACTGATGGCAAGAAGTGGTACTGGTCTGTTATCACTCATTATGTGTTTGACTGCAGTCTCATTAGTGTTGTGTCTCAGGTTGTACAACCACTTCAGTTACAGGCTAGCTATGTATCAAATCCTGTCTTCCCTATGTCTTAGTGTAGTTGAATTATCTTTCTTAGCTGTTATAAATTATGATGGCAACATATATCAACAGATTGCATGTAAGATTATATCTTTTCTCCTGGAATACATTGCTTGGATAAAGCTATTATTTACATTATGTCTTGTTTTCCACTTGTTTTGTTTGGTTGTCTGTCTAAAAAACTTTAAAAAGTTAGAAATAGGTTATGTTCTGTTTTCTATATTGTTCCCTTTACTTTATTCATGGATTCCTTTCATTCATAATTCATTTGGCATTGCTGGAGCCTGGTGTTGGATAAGAGACTGGAAAGATGATTGTGCTACACAAAAGTATCTTGAAGGTATTATTGAACAGTTTGTATTGTGGTATGGACCACTCTTTATCTCCCTCACTTTGACTGTTGTGGCCGTTTTTATGATCACCATTGTACTTGCTCAGAGGGCATATGCACAGAAGAATTCAGAAAGTGAGTGTCTTATTGAAAATCAAAAACATAATCAAAACAAAAAAGCTATAAAAGAGCTCCTACCCTTGTTAGCCTATCCAGTGATATTTTACATCCTCATCTTGTTTCCACTTACTAACAGGATATACAATGCCATTTCACCAAATGCTAGCTTTGAGTTAGCTCTGGTACATGCTTTATGCGAAGGATCATGGAGCTTTTTTTCCGGCTGGGCACTTATAATACACATTTTTATAGCAAGACAATTAAAGAAGAAAAAGCATGTTCAATTCAGAGAACATCCAGATTCTATCAAATCACTTGCAGACAGTTGTACTGTAACTTACACCACATATACTGAGGTATCTACTAATGCTACGAGTAAATATTCTATACCAGCTGAAAGTGATATAGACAATGATGAGTGAAATATCATCAGTCACATAATTATTGAATGATTTGTTGTATTATAGTTCTCAACTGTCTTATATTATTGTACTGCAAATGAAGCACTGATAGTTATACTATGTATTAATAGACTATTACACTGTCTACTGGATTGTTAATATGGAATAATTATTAGCAACATTAGACTCAATATATCAATCAAGGTATAATATTCTGGTTCTTCCCACCATGTTTGAGCATACTGAAATGTATTTAAAATGTTTAATAAGTTAATTTAAAATGGTGTATTGCAAATGGTCAGTGCAACGATTAGAGTTCACATTGAGCATTAGATATAGATGATGAATGATTGAAATATCTTTATTTGAGTATGTTGGATATAAAATATAAACAATTATCAATTATAGTAGTCTATATATAATATAATACCATGGCAACCATTTGATGTGGTAGGTGTACATATTGACAGACAATATAATTATTTGTTAACAATCTACACTGAACCTAATCTCAACACCTGAATTTATTATTCAGTGGGATAGATAAGCAATCATTTAATGATACATGTAATAACAATCTACACTGAACCTAATCTCAACACCTGAATTTATTATTCAGTGGGATAGATAAGCAATCATTTAATGATAATAAAAATCTACACTGAACCTAATCTCAACACCTGAATTTATTATTCAGTGGGATAGATAAGCAATCATTTAATGATAATAACAATCTACACTGAACCTAATCTCAACACCTGAATTTATTATTCAGTGGGATTCATTATTATAGATAAGCAATCATCTATACTGAACCTAATCTTCAACACCTGAATTTAGGGATTCATTATTATAGATAGGCAATTGCATGATAATGATCCCAAGGTGTAAATGTGACTTAATTTTCAAACAGGGACACCTTTGCTCATCATTCTGCCATTTTCTACAGGAAGTCAATGAGAATTAGTATCTAAGATGCTTAACAATTGCTCTTACTGGATAAGAAAGTTCATTGATTTCCTATACAAAAATAGTACAATGACAAGCAATTAAATTAAGTGTTTGATCAAAATTATTTTGTGGGAAAGTGAGGTCACAAATGAATAATTATAACTTCTTCCACGCTATTACTTTTACTAAAGGTCATTCACATTCACCATGACCTCAGAAAAATGTTCATAACTTTAGTTTGGAATGTCCAACAATCATTTTGCCTGCACCATTTTCATATAATAGTCCTTCCCGTTCTTTTTTGTGTATGTCAAATTTCAATCCATTGCTTCATTATTGAGTTACAGTATAATCATGTATTAACCTTGTGACATTAAACTATACATTAGTATTACATATAAAGTCATCACATCATAATTTTGAGGACATCGTGAATGTGAACTGACTATACTTATACTGAGTTTTCAAGTAAGATAATTCATAAGTCTGAACCAGGCGACTGCATTATTGTGATAGCTAATAGAATTATAGTTTTGTTAGCTACTGATTGTTTGGTATTGAAAATGAAATTTGAGAAATGTACTTTGAAAAGATCTCATTAAACAGTTCTAGTATGTATAAATATGAATGCATACCTTGCATTTTATTATTATCAGTTTAGAAAAGTCCACCGGGCCTGGGGTATTTGTTTTCAGGAACCAGATTAGAGACATTTTTTAAAATACGTACAGTACAATACATACAACAGACCTACCACGAGCTTAAGAGTGGAGAAGCCACGAAGGAGTGTCCAAGGTTAAAACACAGACTATCTAATTTTATTCACAATACTGGAAGTTTACATGAGTAGTGCTATATCAACAGGCAGGTGTGATTGATGAACAGGTAAAACACTCCTCTTAGGCTTCTACATATACACGTATACAATAATATTATCACAAATGCTTAAACCGTGCAAACAAAGAAAGTATTCCACTTAGATGCGGCTTTGCTGCTCATAAGCTCCTAATAGACTAGTTAGTACCTATACAATATTTTCTGCATCATATATAGTGAAATTTGTAAGTCTATGTGCAAATATAAAATACATGTAGGTGGAGTCATTGATCAAAGATGGATTTACTCAGTGAGAATTATACAGTCTCTGACTGTAATAGTACATTCACAAAGGATCAGAAAAACTTTGTTTTAATAATAAAGAGTGGTGCTGGTTTTTTATCCTTCACTATGTGCTTCATTGCAGTCTCCATAGTCTTCTGTCTGAGGTTATACAAGTACTTCACTTACAGGTTAGCTATGTATCAAATCTTGTCTTCACTATGTGTTAGTGCAGTTGAAGTATCTTTCCTAACTCTCCTGAATTATGATGGTGACATCTATTACCAGATTGCATGTAAGACTACTTCATTTCTGGTGCAATACTTTATGTGGATAAAGCTGTTATTTACAATATGCCTCATCTTTCACTTGTTTTGTTTGGCTGTTTGTCTGAAGAACTTTAAAAAGTTAGAAATAGGTTATATTCTGTTTTCTATATTGTTCCCTTTACTTTATTCATGGATTCCTTTCATTCATAATTCATTTGGAGTTGTTGGAGCCTGGTGTTGGATAAGAAGCTGGAAAGATGATTGTGCTACTCAAAAGTATCTTGAAGGGATTATCGAACAGTTTGTATTGTGGTATGGACCACTCTTTATCTCCCTCACTCTAAGTGTTGTAGCTGTTTTCATTATACTAATTGTACTCACTCAGAGAGCATATACACACAAAAATTCAGAAAATGAGTATCTTATTGAAAAGCATGAGCGTAATCAAAACAAGAAAGCTATGAAAGAGATCCTACCTTTGTTAGTATATCCAGTGATATTTTATGTTCTCTGGTTATTTCCTCTTATTAATCGAATTTATACTGCAATCTCACCTAATGCTAGCTTTGGATGGGCTGTGGCACATGCTTCATGTGAATCTTCATGGGGTTTCTTTGCAAGCTGGGCACTCATTATACACATTCTTGTAATGAGACAGTTGAAGAAGAAAAAGCATACGCAAATAAAGGAATTTGTAAATCCTACAAACACAGTTGCTGACACTGGTAATGATATTTGTACCACTTATACTTTAGTTTCTACAAACGCAAGGAGCAAATTCACCATACCAACTGAAAGTGATATAGACAATGAATATATATAATAGCTGAAATATTTGAGTTTGTTGGACTGATTTAGTCTTTACTATACATGTATAAATATATGCAGTGTGACTATCAAAGATACGTAATATATAAACTGATGTAACAATTGAATTTTTGATGAGGTGTATATGTAAAAATAGGTGTTAACCACATCAAACAATTGTCCATATCACCTACATCACATGATTGCCATGGTAGCAAAGTATATACACTGCAAAAAAAAAATTCAAATGACCAATTTATTGCTTAGTATAGTTGCAAGGGATATCATAAATGTCAAAATACAAGTTGTTTTGGCTCATGCATGATGTTACTATGACATTATTTGCACCAAGTGTAAAAAATGTACACTAGTAAATTATATGCCAGAACTCCAAAATACAATCATTTGAAGTTGTTGTTGGTATGAAATATGAGTAGACAGCACCTTATACTGCTTCAACTAATTGATTATAATTAGTACAAAACAGGTACAGCATTAGTATGTGTGCATACATAATAATCTGAACAACCAACTAATTATTAAATCCTTGCAACTGTACTAACCACTAAAATAGTTATTTTAATAATTTTGTTTTTAATTGTAATAATGGGAGTAGAGAAAATATACATATATCATCCACGATAATCTCCTGTTTCCTAAGCAGTGCATGAGGATAGATTAACATCTGGCTAATTAAATTTTACATGAACATAAATAACTAGCTATCAATTGGCTCTTGCTTACACTGAATCTTCCTGCACTGCAAAAACAATTTGGTTATTTCAGTTGGTTACCTCAATTGCATTTCAAATATCCCATTACTGCTGAATTGATGTGTTGAAGAGTAGGCCAGCTTAACTTTTGGTGTTGGAATGTTGTTCACAATGACATGTAAATTAGTCATGATTCATAGTTTACATGTCCCTACCATAAGTTTACATAATTACTGACATCATATCACCACTACTAGTCATTGTGAACACAACATTTCAACACTAAAAATTAAAATTACAAACTGGCTTACCTTCCAATAGCTTAATACTGCAGTATGGTATGAAAAGGCATATTATTAAATTGAGGTAACCAACTGATTGGTTGAAATAACCAAACTCTTTTTGCAGTATATGGTTTCTATTCAAGCTGGGCACTCATCATACACATTTTTGTAATCAGACAATTAAAAAAAAAAAAAAATGTGTTAAAAACAAGGAATATCCAAGTCATACAAGAGCAGTTACTGCTACTGGTACTATTATTTATACTACATATACCGAGATTTCTACCAATAATGACTAATCAGAATTCCGTAACATACTCTGTAAAAACATATAATTCCTTTTAACTATTGATTTGATTGGTTACATGGATTGCATGTTACATTAGCAATTGCTGTTTAGTATACATATTTGTGCATGTTCTTATGCAATTCATAATGTAAATTAATAGTTGGAAAAGTACTGACATGTAAATTATAATTACTGTGGAATCGTGATTTTTAAAGTCTTTGACAGTGTGAATATGATACTATATGTATTATGTTGCAATTGAGGTAACTAATCGACCTATTTTAGCAGCGATATATACTACATAATTATGTATAAACGAAGAAAAACCACAAAAGCATTATACATGTACCACTTTCAGGTTACTAATAATGCTATGGGCATGGCACATACTTCAATTGGATGTTTTATTGTTTAGTAAACTTATAAGTTAATGAATAGAAGTGAAGGCATTTAGGATTAAACAATCTATAGGTTATTTTATAAACTGATAAAGTCCACATTATAAACACTCTCCTTTCAGGAAACAGCATGCTGATAGCAGGATCAGAACCACTGATAAGTTAATGTATGTTGAATACATTTTAGATGATTAAATATATTTCTTTCTCTTGTGAGAATGATTGACTAGGCATTCGCATGTAGTGATAGCATATACATACTTGTGTATTGTGTGTACATGTACAGCAACTGACATGCCAAATGACATTTAAATTGACACAGTGTTGTTGAATATATGTAATATCTTATAATGATACAAGTGTTTTCAAAAGTAATTCATTGCAAAAGTTAGGAATAGGTTATGTTCTGTTTTCTATATTATCCTTTACTTTATTCATGGTTCCTTCATGTATAATTCATATGGTGTTGTTGGAGCCTGGTGTTAGATAAGAAGCTGGAAAGATGATTGTGCTACTCAAAAGTATCTTGAAGGGATTATCGAACAGTTTGCATTGTGGTATGGACCACTCTTTATCTCCCTCACTCTAAGTGTTGTAGGTGTTTTCATTATACTAATTGTACTTGCTCAGACAGCATATATATGTACACACAAGAATTCAGAAAATGAGTATCTTATTGCAAATCATGAGTGTAATCAAAACAAGAAAGCTATAAGGAGCTCCTACTCTTGTTAGTATATCCAGTGATATTTTATGTTCAAATTATCAACACATTCTTGTAATAAGAAAATTTAAAAGGTTCTATATAGCAGGAAGTTAATAGGAAGAATTTAAAAGGTGGAGCCATGATGTAATAGTTTTCGAATTCGTTGATCATTGCAAAAGATGGATGTACTTGGTGAGAATTCTACAATCTCTGACTGTAATAATACTTTCACAAAAGATCAGAAAAACCTTGTTCTGTTAGTGATGGGTGGTAATGGTTTCTTATCCTCCATTATGTGTTTGATTGCAGTCTCCATGGTAATCTGTATGAAGTTATACAAGAACTTCATTTACAGGTTAGCTATGTATCAAATCTTGTCTTCCCTGTGTGTTAGTGCAGTTCAAACGTCTTTCATAACTCTTGTGAACTACAATGGCAACATTTACTATCAGATTGCATGTAAAACTATTTCTTTTCTCATGGAATACCTTTTATGGATAAAGCTATTATTTACAATATGCCTCGTCTTCCACTTCTTTTGCTTGGCTGTTTGTCTAAAAAACTTAGAAAAGTTAGAAATAGGTTATGTTCTGTTTCCTATATTGTTCCCTTTACTTTATTCATGGATTCCTTTCATTCATAATTCATATGGTGTTTCTGGAGCATGGTGTTGGATAAGAGACCGGAAAGATGATTGTGCTAATGAAAAGTATCTTGAAGGGATTATTGAACAGTTTGCACTGTGGTATGGACCACTCTTTATCTCCCTCTCTTTAACTATTGTAGCTGTTTTCATTACACTAATTGTACTTGCTCAGAGAGGATATAGACACAAAAATTTAGAATTCGAGCCCCTTATTGAAAACCGTGAACGTAATAAAATCAGGAAAGCTATAAAGGAGCTTCTACCCTTGTTAGCATATCCAGTGATATTTTTTGTCATCTCAATGTTCCCTCTTATTAATCGAGTTTACAGTGCCATATCATCTAATGCTAGCTTTCAATTGGTTTTTGCACATTCTATAACAGAACCTTTATATGGTTTCTTTTCAAGCTGGGCACTTATCATACACATCCTTGTAGCACAACACATTAAAAAGAATAAAATTTCAAGTATTAAGGAAGCACAAGGAGAAGCCACTCATCCTGTACCTATTAATGCTAAAACCAATCACTCTGGAGCTGGTCCAGTTAAAAGTGATACAGACAATATAAATGCAGTATGATTTAATATGTAGCAACACTTGTTTTTTTGTCTAGGTCCTCTTGGATAGGTCTTACAATACTTTATTCATAGTGTGTGATTTGTATAAAGAGTTATTTATATATTGTTACTTTGATTTTGAAGTATCGTTGTGTAGTAAATATATACTAACTTTGTGGTTTTAAAAACAGCCTGCAAGACCAAGCTCTTTTTGTAGACCAATCTTACAAGATTGCAAAATCAAAATTGCCTTGGTTGTGTTCATATGATATCTCACTTTAAGGCTGTTCTGTTATGTAAATTTTGAGAAGTACTAATATATAAACTGTGATTAATTATCTCTAGTATCAGTTTATATAGTCATTATGAACGACAATATTCTAACACTTAATACATACTAGCCTTCATGACAAACTATTTAACACCTCATATTAGTGTGAAAGGCATACTATGGATAATATCACATTGAAATGCAACTGGTATCCAATTGATTGGTTGAAAGGACCATGTTGTTTTTGCAGGGTAAGAGATATGATACGTAGGTCATGTGATCAGCAATAAATATAATTATATTATACATTTGGGGTTCACTTGTGAGGAAATAGTGAGAAATTAGCCCTATGAAGTGTTATACATGTACATGGTCAACATGTTGTTGAAGAACGATCGCTTTCTGAATTTCTTCCTAATAATAGCACATGGACTACAATTATATTTTAATACATATTGCATGTATACATGTAGAAGTTCAGTAAAGATAAAGGGATAGTTTTGTGGCTTTATGAATAGTTACAATCCCACCAAAACCCTGGAAGACTAAATTAGTGCTATATACAGCATATAAGGTTTTCATAATTATATCAATGATTGTTGGTGGTAGTAGTAGTCTTTACTGTAGCATCTATAGTAGTAATATGTACTATTATATTGTATATACACATGTAGTACAGTAATTAATGTGTTCCATAATTTTAAGGTATCTATCAGAGAGTTGAAAAGTACATAGAAGAATTTAACAAATTATCTCGTTGGTTATAATTTATACTCCACAATTTATCAACTAGTTAACAACGTTGAAAAAAAGAATAAAAAAAAAAAACATTTTATTATAAATAATGAAGAACATGTAGGGATATCAAAACCAAAAAAGTACACAAACAAGATTGGGATGGTACGTTAGTAACAAAATCAAACTAACCAATTCCATATAACCTTATCTAAGTAGTAAATACAATGTACAGTGTCTATACTTATGTATAGGGATATATGAGAGTGGTTAGTTTAATTTGTTGCTAAGGTACCATCCCAATCTTGTTTGAGTGTATTTGTAGTTTTGATATCCTTACATGTGCTTTCATTATTCATAATAAAATTTTTTGGGAATTTTAAGAAGTACAGTGATCATTGGAATGTTACTATAGTCATACCACACATACATTGTACTACATGACATGTACATGTAACACTTACATTTGTTCATTGATGAACGACAGTAGAGTTTCGAGACGGCGGATCAGAACCCTGGATCCTTTGAGTCCAAGTGCAAGGCAATGAGTCCTCAGGGTGAGATATGGATCAGGAAGAGGAAGGGAAAATGTCCGAAGGAGAGGAGAGAGGATTGCGGGTGGACTCCATAGCAGAGAGTGAGTGATGAATATGGATGCATTACAATTTAAAGTAACCTGAAAACAGATAATAATGATAGGTGCCTGTCTTTCTTTCTTTCTTTCTTTCTTTTCATCTCAAGTCATCATGTAAGCTATTATTGTTTAAGAGATGCAGACACCTTTAAGCTTGCAGAAAAGCAACATAGATACCTTCTTTGCAGGTACATGTAAGAAAAGCAGCAATTTACATTACATTTTTGACTATTTCAAACACGACTTCATTTTTTTTACAACTGAACATATGTATGCTACATGTATATTGATATAAGTATATAATATTGTATCTTTGCTTACTATATTGCAATGTATCGATATATCATGACAGCATTAATCACAACATGTACTTTCAATAAAGAATACCTATTCCATAGTACTATACAAGTTCTGTTATAAACAGTATAATAATAATATAGTGTCAATTCATTTAAGCAGTGCAGTACACAGTACATGTACACATGTACTGTGATATCGGTATCAACAAAACTAATTTGTAATGTACAAACATTTTCATACAGGTGTACATGTATATGCAGATACAGTATGTTATACACACACGTTACTATAACACTAACTTCTTTAGAGGAAGGTAAAACAAATTTTTTCTCTCTGGTTCTCATAGCAGAAGAAATGGCATCCATCATGGCTGCCAACAGTGAAAGTTTTTCTGATGACAAGTGATGAATATCACAAATACACCCCCAAGTCCCATCCTATAAATACAATAAATACTTTATAATTCACGTATCCATGTTTGTATAGTATGTTATAACACACCTACATGTCCTATAACAGATTTATAATCACCAAGCCCAAGGCCTGTGCTCAAGGCCCATGCCCAAAGGTGAGGCAATCGTAAATCTGTTATGGCATGAGTAGGTATGTTATAATAAACAGAAAGACAAAACTACTGTTAGCTGTGTGTATACTGTAGCTTCTCCTAGCATCTCATCTTGAGTTTGCACCAGTAGTCTTGTAGTTTGAGTCGTTGCGGTTGATATCAGGTTTATATATCTGATTTATAAAACCAGTGGTTACTTTAAAATTTTGCCTTATTGATATACATGTATAATTTATATTGTACATGTAGCTCAGATGGTAAGAGCATCTGTCCGGAGTGCAGAGTGTCATGGGTTCAAATTCTACCTGAGGCAACTCATTTTTCATTTGCCTCAGGTGTCTGTCTTTCTTTCTTTCTTTCCATCTCAAGTGTTATCATGTATACATATATACACATGTTAATGTATAGTGTACATTTCCTAACCTGTGCTAATCCTGTGAGATAATTAGCAATAGCTAGAGTCTCAGTTAATGGAGTACAGTAGAGTGTCACAGTAAACTGACCAACAAGATATGATATACCCTGAAAAATATATGTAGTAAATGACAGTGGACATAAAAACGTATAAGAAATTCATCAAAATGAAAGACATTTGCTACATACTATACTACATCATTTGTATGTATGTACATGTACATGTACATGTAGCTGAGGTTTTGATACATTTTGAAGCAGGGGCCAAATTGGCTCGATAATGGTTAGTGTCTGCAGCAATCTTGAGCCAATTAAGAAACAGTTAATGCTTTTAATCATAATTAACTATGCAGCACCAAATAAGAAGCTCTTTGGGCCCTATATGAGGTTAATAAAACATGTATACATGTATGATGTACCTTTATTGTTTCTGTTTTATTAGCTCCATTTGGAAGTATAACGCAACTTGATTGGTTGTCTTGTAGAGCCTATCATGAGAACAGTATACATGTAAATACATGTAAATGTATATTACATCGCATATGACACAATATGATTTATATTGTATCAAACCCGAAACTATTATCATTGCTTACACATACATGTAATCAAACTCATATATCAGGTTATAATATACCTGTACTAGGGATATGCAATACAAATCAGTCCTTGGTGAAAAGACTGGTAGTTCCTGACAACCCAAATATTCATTATGATATGGTATCATTGAATCAAGACAATGTAATTTTAATTCTTGATCACCATCTCCTATGAATGTGCATGTGTGTGTCAGAGGAAAAGAATGGATCCATTAATAGCATGATGAATGAATGAATAAATGGATGGTGAATGGATTGAAGGGTGAATGGATGGATGGATGAATTGGTGATTGGATGGATTGGTGATTAAATGGATTGATGGGCGAATGCCTGGATGGGTGGGTGGATGGATGGGTGGATGGGTGAATGGATGGATGGATGGATGGATGGGTGAATGGATGGATGGATGGATGGATGGATGGATGGATGGATGGATGGATGGATGGATGGATGGATGAATGAATGAATGAAGGTAGATGGATGGAGGGATGGATGGATGACAAGTATGATAGTCATTCTAATTAATGCCTACCTGATACATGTAGTACAAGACGTGGGAATCTCCTCCATTCAAAATCTCCTGCTTCTCTTAATTTTCTCTGACAGAGGTCATCAATGATATCACGTAACCATAGTGACAGCTAAAATGTATATTAGAATAGATAATACGTAGTCAGAAAATATTCAACATGTACAGTATAATGTATACATGTACATAATTACTAGTGTTGTTTTAGTTTGACAAAAATGACCACTTTTAGTTATAGTTATAGTATATCTAGTTTCTCAAACTTTTAGTTCAGTGATAGCAATTTTAATAATATTAAGCTTGCTAAAAGGGATTTAGTTTCAGTGAAACCAAAGCTCTCTTTAGCAGTCTCACATACCACAATCATGTTTTCCAGTTTTTTTCTTTGTAAACCAGTAATCTCTTCATCAGAATGCTTCCAAGTGTTTCTCATAAGAAGACTATTCAGTTTAGTTACCACTTTGTTATTAAACTTAGCTCTTAAAACTGGAAGAGCTCTACGATCATATCGGCAACTAGCAAGAGCCTATAAGAATACACATATACACATGTATACTGTACATGTATGTTGTACATGTATACAATGTATGGATACAATAATGGAAAGATAGATGGACGGATTCATGAATGTATAGATGGGTACATGGATCAATGTTTCCCCCAAAAGGGTGGTACAATGGAATTCCCCCACCCTTTAATTTTAAAGTTTATGGTGCAAAACACTGTTTTATAACACTGATTGAACATTGTTGACCAAACATCATGTACCACTGTGATGCACTCCACCACCCTTAATATGTTTTCTGGGGGAACACTGTGGATTGATGAATTGTACGTGTACAATAATGGATGGATGTATGCATAAATGTATAGATGGGTACATACATGGATTGATGAATTGTATATCTATACGTGTACAATAATGGGATAGATAGATGGATGTATGCATAAATGTATAGATGGGTACATACATGGATTGATGAATTGTATATCTATACGTGTACAATAATGGGATAGATAGATGGATGTATGCATAAATGTATAGATGGGTACATACATGGATTGATGAATTGTATATCTATACGTGTACAATAATGGGATAGATAGATGGATGTATGCATAAATGTATAGATGGGTACATACATGGATTGATGAATTGTATATCTATATTTCAGTATGGGTTACATGTACAAGAATTGATGAATATATAGATAGATTGATGGAGAAAGATATACATACATGTACATGTACATGGATGAATCTGATGGATTTATGGATGTGCGATTTGATGGATGACAGGAGAATAAATGGTTTGATGACTGGATGTATGGATGGATAAATGGATAATGGATGGACGAGTACATAAAGAAGTAAATCAACATATGGATGTACATGTCTATGCGTGGATGGATGAGTAGATACATGTGTACATGTAGATGGATGAATGGATAGAAAGATAGATCAATTGATGGATTGATGATGAATGTATAGATGAGTGGATGAAATTATAGATGAATGAATGAGTTAGATATGTACATGCAGATAGATGAATGGAAAGAAGGATAGATTGATGGATAAATAGAAATTATAAATGGATGAATGGAGTATTATTCGACACACTACCTGTTCACAATCTTTAGTCCACTGATGATACAGACTAACGCAAGCTACCTGAGTCACATCATACAATACTATCTCTTCCCAAGAAGGTAAATCTGAGTCCATGGCTTGAAGAAGAAGTTGTTGGATAGTAGAGTGAGAAGAAGAGAGAAGATCACTTAACCAAATTTCGACGTCATCTGATAATTGTACCTATAATGTATATAGTATAATCATGGATTATCACTGTATTTATACTGCACATCATTAAGCCTTATTTGTTTTCATAAAAAGTATAATTCTTTGCTTTTGAATGTACAAAAGTATGTGTGTCTGTGTCTGTAATTGTATGTTCAATGCACTGGAATAAACAATACAATGTTCCTCATTCAGTACACTCTATATGTGTTGGAGAAGAAATTTGAAAGGCATTT
This sequence comes from Petrosia ficiformis, assembly GCA_947044365.1. NCBI lineage: Eukaryota > Metazoa > Porifera > Demospongiae > Haplosclerida > Petrosiidae > Petrosia > Petrosia ficiformis. The sequence goes on along the minus strand of OX345646.1, from coordinate 1,745,514 downwards.
GTATGCTGATTTGTATATATTTATTATATATATATATGTATATATATATATATATATATATATATATACATATATGTATATATATATATATTCTCATTGCTTAAATGAACTCAAACTAATCACAACACTTCTTTACTTGTCATATCATTGTATTACTACATACTGAGCATCAGTATCTAAATGTGGCCTACACCATGTAGTAGTATAGTCTGGCGGTGCTGCCCCTTCGCATGGAGAGGAAGGGTCTGGGGAACGTAGCATATACGACTTGTACACGTTGGAATGCGAGTTTGGTTACAGGGCAGAGCCTACATAAGAGAGTGTTAGCTATTAATACGACATGTTTGTGTGAGTATTTAATTAATCAGTATTATAATTCTCTGTGTTGGTTGCGGAGAAGACTTAAAGTTTGAAGCCTAGAATCTTAGGAAGCGAATCCTCAAAACCTGTACTGGTGCTCTGGAAGGCACTGTTTATTTAATAAGTGAACGATGAAGAAATCGAGGACGTAGAACAATAAACCAGTGATATAGGTTACCTGATCTTTTATTATAGCGATTAATGGAGTGACTACGAGCACAATCAAGCCTTGGGTTCCTAAAAGGCAGTTGTATACTTTTGGTAGACAGGTATAGCATAAACTTTTCCGTAACCGGTCGGTAGCACAGCAAAAACGTCGTTTCCTTTTACAAAGTTTACTATTACTTCCCTCGCTTGTCTTTCAGGCTTTGATACTCGATTGCTTCAGTTGCTACCTTTATTGCAGCTAGAATTTCATTCAACTCCATGATAGTATATATAATTATAATCTGTGAGCATATATAGGTGATTTGGGTGGATCTCATAAGGAGCCACTTGAATACTGCAATCTGATTGGATCGCAACTATAGTTGCGACATGTACAAGTCGTATATGCTACGTTCCCCAGACCCTTCCTTTCCATGCGAAGTGGCGGCACCACCAGACTAGTACGATGCAATACCATGCAGTTTGGGAATCAGTATCGATGGTGTTGAGTACGATACGATAATGTGCATGTTCATAACCCCTTTCAATTTCATAAGGTTGTGATTTTACAACTTGTTGCCAGAGAGGAAACACAACCTACTTAACAGAATATTAAACTGCAATTCACTAGATCTTGAATGTACACACCCCAAGCCAAATTACTGTAGATTACGATGGTATATCAATGTGGTAGCTTTATGTCGACATTCTATTGTCCAAAATGCTCACGCTTTGTAGGATGTGGTCGGGCAGTGCTTTGATTCAAGTGTTCTCCCTTTGATGTTACTTTAAAGTTAGCTTAGGGAGATTAGTATAGCATGTTAATGTATGTGTATTGTATAGACTTACTTTCTATACCTAGCTCTAGTGAAAGGGAAGGAGAATAAATGAAAAACAGCTGACTTGGGTGGATGCTGTGAGAATCTACTGGAATATATGGCACTGGAAGTGGGCATGGTAATGGTTTAATTCGACCCAGATTAAAACCCTAATGACAAGAGTGGTGTGTCTATGAATTTTAATGAAATGCCATATATTCTAGTTGACTCTGCAATAATTGGTAATCAAGGTTGAGGTGACTGTTAGATTGCTCTCGTAATTCCAGAAAGTTGCTTTGTTGTATGTTGAGCTATACCTCACATTAATTTTAAGTATAATGCTTAATCAAGGTGGGTGTGGTTATAATAATTTCTCACATGAAATCACGTGGAAGCACTAATCTGCGTGTGGCAGATCAAAATAGAGGTGTGGTAGACAATACTATGAAGATGGATTTGTTTAATGAGACTTGTAATAGTACATTCACAGGGCATCAGAAAAACATAGTTCTGATAGTAAAGAGTGGTACTGGTTTGATATCCTTCATTTTGTGTTTGATTGCAGTCTCTTTAGTCTTCTATATGAGGTTGTACAAGAACTTCACTTACAGGCTAGCTATGTACCAAATTTTGTCTTCACTATGTGTTACAGTAGTGGAAGTAGGTCACATAACTCTTCTTAACTATGATAATCACATCTACTATCACATTGCATGTAAAAGTGTTTCTTTTCTCATGGAATATGCTATGTGGATAAAGCTATTATTTACATTATGTCTTGTTTTCCACTTGTTTTGTTTGGCCGTTTGCCTAAAAAACTTTAAAAAGTTAGAAATAGGTTATGTTCTGTTTTCTATATTGTTCCCTTTACTGTTTTCATGGATTCCTTTTATTCATAATTCATATGGTGTTGCTGGAGCCTGGTGTTGGATAAGAAACTGGAAAGATGATTGTGCTACCCAGAAGTATGTTGAAGGGATTGTTGAACAATTTGCATTGTGGTATGGACCACTCTTTATCTCTCTTACTATAACTGTTGTAGCTGTGTTCATTATACTAATTGTACTTGCTCAGAGGGCATATGCAAACAAGAATCCAGAAAATGAGTATCTTATTGAAAATCATGAACGTAATCAAAACAAGAAAGTTATAAAGGAGCTCCTACCCTTGCTAGCCTATCCAGTGATATTTTATGTCCTTGTCTTGTTTCCACTTGTAGACCGAATTCATAGTGCCATTTCGCCTAATGCTAGCTTTGAATTGGCTCTGGTACATTCTATAACAACATCTTTATGGGGTTTCTTTTCAAGCTGGGCACTCATCATACACATTCTTGTAATGAGACAATTAAAGAAGAAACATCGTGTTCAATTCAAAGAACAACCAATCACATCAGTTGCTGATATTGGTAATGTTATTTATACCACTTATACTGAGGGATCTACTAATGCTGGGACCAAATATTCCATACCTTCTGAAAGTGATATAGACAATGAATAAGGAATTCATTATTACATATTCAATAATATCGAAATGTTTTCTAATGTCAGCGCAATGATGCAAATGTGAAAATTAAATTTGTGAAATTTTTACATATTTATTTTGTGCATGTATCTTTCAACACGAAAATTAATTCCTGCAAAAATTTAACGATCAAATAATAATTGCATCAAATTATCATGTGATACAGTACATGTATATAGCCTACATCTTTATTGTTTAGTTAAAACTTCCTTTGCACGTATAAATAAGGTCAGCAGTTGTTATAGCTTGATAGGGGATACAAAGAAAACTGTATCAAGAGTATGACACCCATTTGTGTACATGTTCAGTAAGATCTTAGTCATACAAAAGTAGTTAATGAAAATTCTTGATTACTGTTTTCATAGGACTAAATACCCTATACTAGTTGAAAGTTATTTGCAGTAGTATACTGTTTTACATGAATAAAGTTATTATATACACTATGTCTCATTTTCCACTTGTTTTGTTTGGTTGTTTGCCTAAAATTAGAAATAGGATATGCTCTGTTTTCTATAATTATTCCTCCTTTAAATTCATATGGTGGTTTAGGAGATTAATTGTGCTACTCAAAAGTATCTTGAAGGGATTATCGAACACTTTGCATTGTGGTATGGACCACTCTTTTTGCAGTTCTGATATACATGATTTAATGTTTAAGTCCACGCCTGCAAATGATGAAGTACAAATTACCATGAACACACTATGTTCTGACCTTGCAGGTGACAACATCTACAAGTATATATGGATTGTAATTTTATGCGAAACGTATAATGTCTAATCCAAAGGCTATATATAATACTTAATTAGTGTGCATGAGGGGAGACAATTGTCATGTGATATACTTAACAGCTTACAAATAGCCATTATAAATAAATATACAAACATATATTATATATATATATAATTATATATACATATATTTGCATGGATAAACTACTGAGTAAGCATTTGTATTTCTAGGTGGAGTGATTGATCAAAGATGGATGAGAATTCTACAATCTGTGAATGTAATAATACTTTCACAAAGGATCAGAAAAACTATATTCTGATAGCATGGAGTGGTACTGGTATGTTATCCCTCATCATGTGTTTGATTGCAGTCTCTTTGGTCTTCTGTATGAGGTTGTACAAGAACTTCACTTACAGGCTGGCTATGTATCAAATCTTGTCTTCACTGTGTCTTAGTGCAGCTGAAGCATTGTTCCTAACTCTTCTGAATTATGATGATGATATGTACTATGCATGTAAGACTATTGCTTTTCTCATGGAATGTTTTCAGTGGATAAAGCTGTTATTTACAATATGCCTTATCTTCCACTTGTTCTGTTTGGCTGTTTGTCTAAAAAACTTTAGAAGGTTAGAAAAAGGTTATGTTTTGTTTTCTACGTTATTCCCTTTGCTTTATTCATGGATTCCTTTTACTCATAATAATTCATTTGATGTTGCTCCAGCCTGCTGTTGGATAAAAGACTGGAAAGAAGATTGTGCTACTCAAAAGTATTTTGAAGGAGTTATTGAACAGTTTGTGTTGTGGTATGGACCACTCTTTATCTCTCTTACTATAACTGTTGTAGCTGTTTTCATTATACTAATTGTACTTGCTCAGAGGGCATATGCACACAAGAATCAAGAAAGTGAATGTCTTATTGAAAATCATGAACGCAATCAAAACAAGAAAGCTATAAAGGAGCTCCTACCCTTGTTAGCCTATCCAGTGATATTTTATGTCCTCTCCTTGATTCCACTTATAGACCGAATTTACAGTGCGATTTCATGTAATGCTAACTTTGGATGGGCTTTGGGACATGCTTTGAGTCAAGCTTTATGGGGTTTCTTTTCAAGTTGGGCACTCATCATACACATTCTTGTAATGAGAAAATTAAAGAAGAAAAGTCGTGTTCAATTCAAAGAACAACCAATCACATCAGTTGCTAATATTGGTGTTATGTATACCACATATACTGAAGGATCTACTAATGCTGGGACCAAATATTCCATACCTTTTGAAAGTGATATAGACGATGAATCAGGAATACATATTGAATAATATTAAATTTTAATTTTTATAATGTCAACGCAATGGTTAAAACAAAAAAATTAAATGTGTGAAATTTATAGAATGGACTAAAACTTTATTTTGTGCATCTTTAACACGAAAATTAATTTCAGAAAATTTAAAAAAATAATTCCATCAAAATTATCGTGTGATACTATGTAGCTTAACATTTTCAATGTTTAGTTAACACTTCATAAATAAGGTCAAGCAGTTGTTATAGCTTGATAGAGTGATACAAAAGGAAAATGTACTACTTAACAGCTTACAAAGAGCCATTATAAATAAATATACAAACATATCTATATATTATATAGGGCTGTATTTAGGAGGGGGGGGGGGGGAGCATTGGCCCCCCCTTACTGATATTTCGCCCCCCCTTGAACATTGACAAATAATAATTAACGATTTTCAATAACAATCATACATATACCATGTATTATAGGTACATATCAGTTAGATGTATTATATGTTAACTAAACAGCTATTCTTCTAGGTTTCCCGCTCCATATGTTCACAATTTCTTCAAGATTAGTCTCTGTTAGTTTCTGTGGTGATTCTATAGAAATTTTCATGAGGTGTGAGAAATTGCCAGCACTTAAAGAGTTACGCAAACGTGTTTTAATCAGCTTCATTTGGGAAAAACTTCTTTCTACCGATGCAGTAGATACTGGAATGGACAAACCAATTGAAGCAATCTTGCTAATTTGTAACAATTAGCCTATGAATGCATGTAAAGTGAGCTTTGAGCCTCTACTATATGTAAAATTTTCTCTCGAACCCCCCTAGCTTTACACGTGCTTACACACATATTCATTCCCAGACACACATATTTGCTCCCCCCCCTTCCACAGAATCCTAAATACAGCCCTGAATCATATATATATATATATATATATATATATATATATATATATATTTGAAACTACTGAGTAAGCATTTGTATTTCTAGGTGGAGTGATTGATCAAAGATGGATGAGAAATCTACAATCTCTGATTGTAATAATACTTTCACAAAGGATCAGAAAAACTATATTCTGATAGCATGGAGTGGTACTGGTATGTTATCCCTCATCATGTGTTTGATTGCAGTCTCTTTGGCCTTCTGTATGAGGTTGTACAAGAACTTCACTTACAGGCTAGCTATGTACCAAGTCCTATCTTCACTATGTCTTAGTGCAGTTGAAGCATCTTACCTAACTCTTCTGAATTATAATGGTGACATCTACTACCAGATTGCATGTAAGACTACTGCTTTTCTTGTAGAGTACTTTTTGTGGATAAAGCTGTTATTTACAATATGTCTTATCTTCCACTTGTTTTGTTTGGCTGTCTGTCTAAAAAACTTTAGAAGATTAGAAATAAGTTATGTTTTGTTTTCTATATTGTTCCCTTCACTTTTTTCATGGATTCCTTTTATTCATAATTCGTATGGTGATGTTGGAGCCTGGTGTTGGATAAAAAGCTGGAAAGGTGATTGTGCTGCACAAAAGTATATTGAAGGGATTATCGAACAGTTTGTATTGTGGTATGGACCACTCTTTATCTCCCTCACTCTAAGTGTTGTAGCTGTTCTCATTATAGTTTTTGTACTTGCTCAAAGGGTATGTGCTCAAAAGAATGAGTATCTTATTGAGAATCATGAGCGTAATCAAAACAAGAAAGCTATAAAGGAGCTCCTACCCTTGTTAGCCTATCCAGTGATATTTTATCTTCTTGCCTTGTTCCCTCTTATTAATCGAGTTTACAGTGCAAGTGCAATCTCATTTAATGCTAGCTTTGGATGGGCTTTGGGACATAGTTTATGTAAAGCTTCATGGGGTTTCTTTTCAAGTTGGGCACTCATCATACACATCCTCGTGATGAGAAAATTAAAGAAAAAACACGTACAAATGAAGGAACATTTAAGTTGTACAAAAGCAGTTACAGATAAAGGTGCTGTTATTTATAATACGTATACTGAGGGATCTACTAATCCTAGTACCAAGTATTCTATACCACCTGAAAGTGACATAGACAACAAGAAGTAAAATTTATTAAATATATAGTGCACTATTCATTACTTTGTTGTTGTTTTTTTTAAGGTTCCAAAGAGGCTAGACAATACATTTTTCATTGTGTGTGATTTGATTAAAGAGTATTATTTTTATTGTTACTTTGATTTTGAAATATCATTGTGTACCTCTTAATACTTTCACTAAGAATCAAATAAATCAGTTATTAGTTTGCTATCTTTCACTATGCAGTCTCCTTGAAGTACTGCTCTTAATACTACTATTAGCCAGGAGCGCATTCTGGGCTTCTGGCCCTATCATTACAAGTCATTGAACAAAGATGGATGTATTTAGTGAGAAGTCCACAATCTCTGACTGTAATAGTACATTCACAAATGATCAGAAAAACTGTGTTCTAATAGTAAAGAGTGGTGCTGGTTTGTCATCTTTCACTATGTGTTTGATTGTAGTACCCATAGTCTTCTGTCTGAGCATTTCACTTACAGGTTAGCTATGTATCAAATCTTGTCTTCACTATGTGTTACAGTAGTGGAAATATATCACTTAACTCTTCTGAACTATAATGGTAACATCTACTATCAGATTGCATGTAAGACTACTTCTTTTCTCTTGGTATATTTGGGGTGGATAAAGCTATTATTTACCCTATGCCTCATCTTCCACTTGTTTTGTTTGGCTATTTGTCTACAAAACTTAAAAAGTTAGAAATAGGTTATGTTCTGTTTTCTATATTGTTCCCTTTACTTTATTCATGGATTCCTTTCATTCATAATTCATATGGTGTTGCTGGAGCCTGGTGTAGGATAAGAAGCTGGAAAGATGATTGTGCTACTCAAACGTATCTTGAAGGGATTATTGAACAGTTTGTACTGTGGTATGAACCACTCTTTATCTCCCTCACTGTAAGTGTTATAGCTGTTTTCATTATATTAATTGTACTTGCTCAGAGGGCATATGCTCATAAGAATCTAGAAAATGAGCGTCTTATTGAAAATCATGAACGTAATCAAAACAAGAAAGCTATAAAGGAGCTTCTATCCTTGCCAGTGATATTTTACATCCTTGCCTTGTTCTCTCTTATTAATCGAGTTTATAGTGCCATATCATCTAATGCTAGTTTTGAATTGGCTTTTGTACATTCTATAACAACGTCTTTATGGGGTCTTTGTTCAAGTTGGGCGCTCATCATACACATTCTTGTAACAAGACAATCGAAGAAACATCGTGTTCAATGCAAAGAAGCTGATATTGGTGTTATGTATACCACTTATACTGAAGAATCTACTAATGCTGCGACCAAATATTCCATACCTTTTGAAAGTGATATAGACAATACATGAGCAATTCATTATTACATATTGAATAATATTGAAATTTTAAAATTCTAATCTCATTGTGGTATATACCATATACCGTATAACACGATAATATTGATAGAATTATTATTATTTTGATTTAAAATTTTTTACAGGAATTAGATTTCGCAAGAAGATATGATCCGAAAATAAAATTTTAGTACATTCTAAAATTCCACAAATTTAGTTTTTGCATACCAAGCAAAAGACTTGTGTTATACAGCTTACAAATTTTCATTAATTTTACACCATTTTAATGTTTAGTTAAGAGTTCCTTTCAATGTATAAATAAAGGTCAAGCAGTTATTATAGTTAGATAGCGTGATACAAAGGATATTGTATTAATGAAAACAAAATTCATTATTAATTTTATTACTGTGTTCTGCTAATCTAAATACTCTATACCACCTGAATGTGATATAGATAATGAACAGTAGTACACTGAAGTCCTTTTGGAAGTCTTACCTTCATAAACCTGCACAACATGGGATCACTGACAATTCTACTACTTTCTAATTGTAATAATAATTTTACAAGACATCACACAATCGTGTTGTGATAGTATGGAGTGGCAGTGGCTTCACTATGTGTTTGTTTCAGTCTCCTTAGTGTTTTGACAGATCAAAGAGCATCTCACAAGATTCCAGTATCAGGGTGAGTGTAGAGTTACAATGAAACTAAATGTGTCACTTTAGTGTATATATAGTGAATGCATAAATAAAATCATGACATGCAGTGGTCTATTAAATGGTGGAATGAAAGAATTCATGGTGCATTTACAATACAAGTTTCCATGTATGGAAATATATAGCACCTTGATACACCCACACATTACACTATATTCAGCAAAGATGGATGAGAATTCTACTACTTCTGACTGTAACAGTGCTTTCACACAGGAACAGAAAAATAATCTTCTAATAGCAAAGAGTGTTACTGGTATGTTATCCCTTGCTATGTGTTTGATTGCAGTCTTCTTAGTGTTCTGTTTGAGGTTGCACAAATACTTCACTTACAGGCTAGCTATGTATCAAATCTTATCTTCACTATGTCTTAGTGTAGTACAAGTACTTGGCCTAACTCTTCTGAATTATGATGAAAACGTCTACCAACAGATTGCATGTAAGACTACTGCTTTCTTCCTGGAATATTTTTTGGGGATAAAGTTAATATTTACAACATGTCTTGTCTTTCACTTGTTTTGTTTGGCTGTTTGTCTTAAAAACTTTCAAAAGTTTGAAATAGGTTATGTTCTGTCTTCTATATTGTTCCCTTTACTTTATTCATGGATTCCTTTCATTAATGAGTCATATGGTGTTTCTGGAGCCTGGTGTTCCATAAAAAGCTGGGAAGATGATTGTGCTACTCAAAAGTATCTTGAAGGGATTATCGAACAGTTTGTACTGTGGTATGGACCAATCTTTGTCTCCCTCACTCTAAGTGTTGTAGCTGTTTTCATTATACTAATTGTACTTGCTCAGAGGGCATATGCACATAAGAATCCAGAAAATGAGTGTCTTATTGAAAATCATGAACATAATCAAAACAAGAAAGCTATAAAGGAGCTCCTACCTTTGTTAGCCTATCCAGTGATATTTTATGTTGTTGCCTTGTTCCCTCTTATTAATCGCATTGACAGTGCCATTTCGCCTAATGCTACCTTTGGATGGTTTTTGGGACATGCTTTGTGTCAAGCTTCGTGGGGTTTCTTTTCAAGTTGGGCACTCATCATACACATTCTTGTAATGAGACAATTAAAGAAGAAAAAATACGTTCAAATCAAGAAACATTTAAGCTGTCGAAAAGCAAATAGCGAAAATAGCTTTATTGTTCTCACCACTTATACTGAGGGATCTACAAAGGCTAGACCAGCTAAAAGTGATATAGACAATGTATGATTGAAGTTTAATTTAACAAGTAGTGCAAAGTGTACACAAAGAGGCCAAGCAATATCTGTTTCATAGTGTGTGATTTGAATATATAAAAGAGTTATTTTGTTAGTTTGAAATACAGTTGTGTATGTTGCTTGTAACTTGAGCAAATGGAGAAATGATAATGTCCGCAGTTAGGATTCCACAATAGTAACAGTTTAATAACATCCTATCAAGAACATTCACAATGTTTACAAAAATATCACTCACGGGCCTTCAGCCCTCGGGTAATATATTTTCAAACTTCCTCATTGGCAGGTTTATATAACGCATATAGACATCTGAACTATGCTATAAAACACATATATGATTATTATTATTATTATTATATTTATAAGTACATGTACATGTACATGACATAAATGGTATCTGTGTACATGTATACTTACAGATTGTGCTAGAGGGAGTTCCTCCCCTTCAGGAGATAAAACACTTGTAATAATAGGACATTGACTATCACAAGACGTGATTAGATCATTGATACCTCCAAATAAACTCCTACAAAATATATAATATATTGTTCATGTATGCGTCATTATACATTTAATCAGTATATCAATGTAAATAGTACATATATATACATTTGATTGTGTAATAGTGATTTACTGTTTAAATATAAAAATGTAGATAATACTGTTGTGGTGCACAGTACAGTACATAACTACACATACATGTATGAACACACGTACAGCACAAGCTCAAGTACTCCATGTACTGTACTATACATAGTAATTATTAATTTTGTTATTCGTCTATGTCCTCTCCAATAGGCCTCAGTGAAGACACTAGAGATTACTTTTTCATAGTTTGTGATTTGAGTAAAGAATTTTATGGTTTGACTTAGAAATATATATACATAGTTGTGTAGCAATAATTATCTACTTTGGTCCTAATTTGTAAACTACCTGAGGTAAGGTTTCACACAAGATACAGACTTTGAGTTACTGAGAAGACTCAAGAGTCCGTCATCAGGTATATAAAATAATCTAGGAAACAATTGTCTCTTGTCTAGTAAGTATGCCGAGAGACTCTTCTTACACAGCTCCAGGTCTGTTGTGAGTTTTTGAAGTATTGGGTGAATTGGATCTTCACCACCAACACAACACTAGAAAAAGAGGAAAATGTGTATACAATTATACATACAGTATTTGACTCTATTATGTTTACATACTGTAGTACTACAGTACTACATGTGTATTTTGTTCTGTAATCATAGTAATGTGCGAATTCCTTTTACATTTGTATGCGATAGCATTGTAATACTGTGAAGTACATTCGAAGTACAGTGTACTTCACTCACAATGTACACTGTAGTCAATGGAAGTACAGTGATAGTATGTAAACCTAATAATGTCAGATACAGTAGTACTGTGTAGTACATTCGAAGTACAGTGTACTTCACTCACAAAGTACACTGTAGTCAATGGAAGTACAGTAATAGTATGTAAACCTAATAATGTCAGATACAGTAGTACTGTGTAGTACATTCGAAGTACAGTGTACTTCACTCACAATGTACACTGTAGTCAATGGAAGTACAGTGATAGTATGTAAACAATAATATCAAATACAGTAGTACTGTGTAGTACATTCGAAGTACAGTGTACTTCACTCAGAATGTACACTGTAGTCAATGGAAGTACAGTGATAGTATGTAAACCTAATAATGTCAGATACTGTATACATAGTTACATACATGTACAATCTATACTAAATAGAATGGTACTTTTATTGAGGGTTTCATACAGAGTGCAGGGAGGGGAGGGGAGGGGAGAAGACTGGAGGGAGGGAGAGAGGGAGGTACCTGAATACAATTCTTGATTGATGCAGCTTGTTTCATAAGGTGACTCCATGTCACTGTTATACTGGAAAATTTGACAGTTTCTTCCGGAAAGTCCTTTGATTACCAGACATAAAAGATACACATGTAAATAGATTTAGGTACATGTACATGTACATGTAATAAATCAATGGATGTATGAATAGATGGACAGATCAATGGATGGGTGGATATCTGAATGGACAGGTGCATTGCTGTACTTGTCAATTCAACACCACAGTAGTGAGACAGTAATTACTCACTGTACCGATAGTAGAACTAAGGTACATGTAATTACTGTTACTGTAAGGTGACATTTCATTGACATATACATGTACTGTATATATAGTACCAAGGTAATTACTGTTACTGTAAGGTGACATTTTATTGACATATACATGTACTGTATATATACATGTAAGTGCATTCAATACATGTAGATATAGAATTAATCACCTGAGCAGCCTGTGTATTGCTAAATACTGGTTGTAGACTCAACCATAGTTCCTGTACGCTCAACCATACATGTAATATCTCAGCAATACTAGCTAATTTACCAGCCCACTGTGCACACTCATTCTTTAATGGATGTATATAACGTGACGTTAACATGATGGCTAGTTCTGTTTGTGTGGAGTCAAGTTGTTCCAGGAGAGAAAGAGATTGAGTGAGTGAAAGAAGAGGGAGATACATGGATGAGTGAGTCTCAAACTGGAGCACCTGAAAAAAAACACATACATGTAAGAATGTTTACAAACAATTTTTTATTCAATACACCTAAACATTGCAATCCATACACATGTACATGTATGTGTTGATTTAGAATCACAATAATGATCATTTAGTTTGCAGTATAATACATAACTTAGTTATCAAACAAATGATCATAATTTCAATTAACTTCAATCATCCAAACTTACACAAATCATCCAAATTTGGAAGATTTCTACAATTTACTCAAATCATCCAAATTTGGATGATTTCTACAATTTACTAAAATCATCCAAATTTGGAAGATTTGGGTAAATTGTAGAAATCATCCAAATTTGGATGATTACTACAATTTACTCAAATCATCCAAATTTGGATGATTACTGTCAATGTATATACAGTACATGTATATGTCAATGAAATGTCACCTTACAGTAACAGTAATCATCCAAATTTGGATGATTTCTACAATTTACCCAAATCTTCCAAATTTGGATGATTTCTACAATTTACTCAAATCATCCAAATTTGGATGATTTCTACAATTTACACAAATCATCCAAATTTGGTTGATTTTTACAATTTACTCAAATCATCCAAATTTGGATGATTTCTACAATTTACTCAAATCATCCAAATTTGGATGATTTCTACAATTTACCCAAATCTTCCAAATTTGGATGATTTCTACAATTTACTCAAATCATCCAAATTTGGATGATTTCTACAATTTACACAAATCATCCAAATTTGGTTGATTTTTACAATTTACTCAAATCATCCAAATTTGGATGATTTCTACAATTTACTCAAATCATCCAAATTTGGATGATTTCTACAATTTACTCAAATCATCCAAATTTGGATGATTTTTACAATTCATCCAAATTTGGATGATTTTTTTTAACAAACTTATATCGTCGATTCCTGTAGTGCAGAAATGAAATTACATGTAGTTGGTAATTACTGTACTGTATATTGACATGTAGAACTTACAATTAATTTTACAATTAATGCAACCTAACTATAGCACCATTAGTGGAGAAGTTTCATCTTGTGGTTTATATGCCTTTGAATGATGGTTGTTTTGCCCATTATTATTATTATTAATTTAAACACCATATTATTGTTAATTTTTCTTTGCCTGAAAGTTGGGGGCCGACAGGCATCCCCCCGGGGTCCCCAGGCCTTGGCAAAAGACGCTTGTCTTTGCCTGCAAGCCTGTTGTGGGGATAAGCCCCGCAGGGGGTATCGCCAGCCCGGAATGATTAATGTAGCATGATAATTATAAAATAAGTGGTGGGATATGGGTGGGTAATTTAATGATTACACACAGATTACAGCAATTCAGTACAAAGTGAACTTGTGCTGGCAAGAGCTTCCTTATATGCTACCTCAGTTGACTATGTGCACCTGACCTGCACATGGGAATAATCACTACTTGTTTGAGCACTTCATTGTGATCAAATGCACCAGACTGATCAACACCATGGCACCTACTTAGCCTTTAAACTGTGTCTTCCTCACATGACTATATATATACCTAATCAGCCTGACTACATGCACACCTGTCTACCTAATTAGATGAATGCCACAAGCACAACACATGCATTAAACTATGGTTTATACCATAAACCCCAATTAATGCAACCTAACTATAGCACCATTAGTGGAGAAGTTTCATCTTGTGGTTTATATGCCTTTGAATGATGGTTGTTTTGCCCATTATTATTATTATTAATTTAAACACCATATTATTGTTAATTTTTCTTTGCCTGAAAGTTGGGGGCCGACAGGCATCCCCCCGGGGTCCCCAGGCCTTGGCAAAAGACGCTTGTCTTTGCCTGCAAGCCTGTTGTGGGGATAAGCCCCGCAGGGGGTATCGCCCAAAGTGAAACCCCCAAAACAGGCTTATACACTTAGTTGCAACAAGGAAGCTCCTGAGATTTGAATACAACATAAACGATAGAGAATATAAGTTACATAATACATAAGTCAGAAAGTGATGAGGGTAGCACACAAATAAAATTTTGATAATGATGGGTAAATGATATTGCATATACAAACTGAAAAACTAATGTAATCATTGCATGTGGTACATAACATACGGTTCAATTAATTTTGATAATGATGGATAAATGATATTGCATATACAGACTGAAAAACTAATGTAATCATTGCATGTGGTACATAACATACGGTTCAAGTACATGTCCTGATATAGTCAAGGTAGGCACGACTCTTCCAACGACCCAGTCGTTTGATTTTTTTCCTAGACATTCCTAAAGCTGCTGCTGAAGTGGCTGCTCCAATTCGAAAACTGTGTGTGTTGAATTGTTTCGATGGGTAGTCCAATTTGTGAAGAAGCCGGCGTAGGATGTGTCGCAGATCCTTCATTGACAAAGGTAAGCCATTTTTGACATGGAACAGTGGTGCTTTCTTATGGGCCTTACATGTCTGGAGGTATTTGTACATTGCTGAGACTGGACACAGTGAATCACCAGTAGCTATGAGTTTCACAACTTCTCCTTTGTGAAATTGGTCCGTTTTTGAGTGTTTGATATGAAATTTAAAGGAAATGTGATCCAGGACAGTGATGTCATCAATTGTAGCATTGGTGGTTGGTTGAAATGTGTCAGCTGTTGTGAACTCACTACCTCTGAGGAATGCTGCAAAGGCTAATGTGAAAGCTGCTTTTATCATCAGCTTGTCATGGGAACTGTAATGCTTGAGGTTACAGATTGCTTTAACAAGCTTTTTTAGAATGTGGCGTGTTATGGGACGACGAATAAAATTTGTTTTGCCGATGGATCTTCGCTTCATTCCTCTGAAGGCAAGTTTGAGGGCTGAGTTGTGGACTGTTGGGGGTTTATAGCCATTGGTTTGGTGTAGGTGAGAAACTGCAGCAATGTACACTTTGATTGTTTTGAGTGACAAATAAGAGCTGAGGTGGGCAGCAAACAATGCTATTGTATTTTTAGAGCAAGGGAGAGGTTTCAAATGTAAGTATTTGCAGAATTCCATGTACTTATTCGTACCAGCTTTGTATGTGGCCTTTGTTGAATTGGAGATGGCATATTTGATGAGGCTCTGCAATCGAGATTTTAGATGTCGTCTAACTCTGGAGGAATTTGTGTTGGATGAGGTTCTGCCTGTGGAACAAAAGTAAAAAATTCTGTAAGTTTGTGTCTTGATAGAGCATCAGCTATTTTATTGTGGCACCCTGGTAAGTGAGACATTGACACTGAGAAATTGTGGGTGGCTGCCACAAAGAACAGTCTACGCAAGAGATCTGAAATGGCTGGGTGTTTTGATGATTTGTTTTGCCATGTGTGGACAATCGCTTGATTGTCGCAGAAAAACGTGATTCGCAGGTTCTTCAGTTCTTTTGCCCATGTTGTGGCTGCTGCAAGAATAGCGAACAGTTCTTTCCACTGAATGGAGCGAGATATCTGATTTGGTAGCCAGCTGGCATTAAACCATGCACCTTTGAAAAAGGCTCCATAGCCATGAGTTCCAGATGCATCTGTGTAGAGCTCTAGATCCTCTGCTGAGGTCCAGGTTGTATTCAGGAACATCGACTTGCCATTCCATGATGGAAGAAAATCTATCCACCACTGGAAGTCAGCTCTGGCTTCTGCATTCAGACTAACGTAATGATGAAGTTGTTTTACTTTGGAGGACAGGTCAATTAATCGTCGAAGGAATAACCGACCTGCTGGAACAACCTTAGTGGCAAATGACAGCGATCCAATGATTGATAACAGCTCTCTTTTCTTAGCCTTTTTCTTTCCTTTCCACATGCTAATATCCTGCAGTAGTTTATGCAGCTTTCCTGCTGGTAGCCTGATTTCTTGTGACTTGGAATCAATTTCGATCCCCAGGAAAGTGATTGCAGTGTCAGGTCCTTCCAACTTGTCAAGTGCAATGGGGATCCCCAGTCTGGTACATAAGTTGAGCATGGTCTGGACTGCTGCTTGGCAAGTTTGACTCTGTGGGGGTCCAACAATAAAGTAGTCATCGAGATAATGGATTAAATGAAGGTTATAATTGTGGGCCAGAATCCAGTGTAATGCATCTGCGAATTGGTTAAACAGAAATGGAGCGGATCGCAGTCCAAATGGGAGGCAGGTATCAATGTAATAGTTACCTCTCCAAAACAACCCGAGAAGTTCCCAGTCCTGTCTGGCTACTGGTATTATTCTGAAGGCTGATTTTAGGTCCACTTTTGCCATGAGTGCTGATGGGCCGAAGTGTGATAACAACTTAACGGCGTCATCGATAGTGGAATAGTGGAGGGTGTATTCCTCTTTGCTGATGTAGTCATTAATGCTTTGTCCATGAGGTGCTGAAAGGTGCATAATAACTCGCCACTTGTCACTGCCTTTCTTGGGTACAGCGCCAAGTCCAGAACACTGAAGGTTTTTAAGTGGCAGTTTAGAGAAAGGGCCGAGTATTCTTCGTCTGGATACCTCCTCATGTAGTTGCTTATCAATGACTGCAGGGTTTAAGAGTGCTGAGTGTAAGTTTGGTGAGATACGTTCATTTCTAGGTCCGGTGTAACCAACTGGTACACCATCGTATAAAGCCTGAAGTAGCCATTTAGTCCAAGTTTTGTTTGGGTGATTGCATAGCTCTTTCTCGATTTGAGACAGTCGTAAGGGTGTATGAGCTCGCTTGAGCTCAAGAGTGGGAGGGCTTGCTGGACAGGGTGCAGGCTTTGGCGGAATGTGATCCAAGACAGCCTGGGTTCCAGCAAGTGTGGCTGAATATGCATGATTCTCCTCTAGTACACTTTCCGATGTTGAATTTTTTGCAAATTTCCTTTCCCTCGGTAGTGTGAGTTGACCGATCGCTTGATCGGGCACCTCCAGCGCTTGCTGAAAGTGGACCGAGGCGAGTGAAGATCGATGACTGCCTACGAAAGGGCTGATAATCTTGTGTCATGCACCATATTAAGATGTCTTCCTTGAGTTCATCCCATGGCAGTGTGTGGTCTCTGGCTGCTGCATGGCGGAAGAGTTTGTCATATTGGAGACAAGCAGAGACCGGGTACGATGAGAACAGATGACACATTAGTGTCTGATATTTAGCAAGATCCAAAGCTGTGTCTGGGGCTGTGTGGATTCGAACAAGCATGTAGATGTTCCATGCTTGCAACCATGACTGAAGGTCACTGACCTTTCGCTTGCTGTGATGTTGGTGCTGTGATGGTTTCTGGTGCCATGACTGGAAAGGTATTGTATCTACAGAGGGGAGAAGATGGTCAAATTTTATGTACTTACCACGTCTTATCCTCTGTACACAATGTCGGGATGGAGGGGGTGCAAATGACACAAAAGGTCCTGGCTCTACATCTGAGTCAGACTTGGAAGAGCTTGAAGAGCGCTGTCTTCGTTGTTTGTGTTTCTTGCGACCTCTCGGTCTTTGCATAGGTGATAGTGACTGTGAGCTGGAGCTAGAAGATGTCCCTCGTTTACGTCTATGGTGGTGTGATTGTCTCGTTGAGCTGCTGTCTGAGCTGCTTTCAGAACTGGATGAGAGGTTAGCATGTCTCTGGTGATTGGTCGTTGGAGATCTACTCCGAGTTCTTGCTCGATCCCAAGCGCTTGCTTGAGTGCTCTTTCGAGAGTGCCGACCACGGGCGCTTGGTCGGGGGTTTCTGGAATGATTGGAATTGCACATATGAGAAGAATGACGAGTTTTCCTGGAGGACTGGTGGCTCGTCTTGCTCCTGTGAGAAGACGATTCTTTGTGACGCCGCTGCCTAGCAGGGTGGTGATGGCCTGAGGAAGATTTCGACCCAAGTCTGGTGGGGGCTCTATCGCCATCATCTAGTTCCTCATTGGAGCTTGAAACGGTTGGAGGCGTCACCACAGTTGTTAGTGATGCTTTAATTCTTTTCACCAGAACTTCTTTAGTACCTGTGCTTGCTAAACCGGACTGATGAAGGAATTTACGCAGAATAGGGACTGTGAGTTTGCGTATATCAGCCAGTGTTGAAGATGGTGCCAACACTGGTAACTGAGACATAATTTAATGATTACACACAGATTACAGCAATTCAGTACAAAGTGAACTTGTGCTGGCAAGAGCTTCCTTATATGCTACCTCAGTTGACTATGTGCACCTGACCTGCACATGGGAATAATCACTACTTGTTTGAGCACTTCATTGTGATCAAATGCACCAGACTGATCAACACCATGGCACCTACTTAGCCTTTAAACTGTGTCTTCCTCACATGACTATATATATACCTAATCAGCCTGACTACATGCACACCTGTCTACCTAATTAGATGAATGCCACAAGCACAACACATGCATTAAACTATGGTTTATACCATAAACCCCAATTAATTTTACAATTAATTTTATATGTACATGTTAAGAAGAATAGCTGACCTGTTCACTCCATTTCTCTTCAACAGATAGATACTGTTTCTCTAACTCTTGTTCTTGTCTGGCATCATCAATTATTCCTTCAATTTCATAATTGAAACTAATAAAATATATTTACATGTACATATGAATTAAAACATTAATACATGTACAATTATATTAACAGGCTCTATGAATCAATCAGATTGATAGAATATGGGATCAATATAATATATATATATATATATATATATATATATAATTTTTATACATATATATATATATGTAATGTATATGTATATGAGTGTGTGCATTGGTTTTTACTGTGAATTCTAAGAACATGTACGTATATATATACTGTAAGTACATGTACATGTACATGTATATACATGTACATACATGTACATGTATATGACTACATGTACATGTATATAAGTACATGTATCAGCACGCATACATGTACGTACATGTATATGAGTACATGTATGAGTACATGTACATGTATATGAGTACATGTGTATGATTATTATTATTATTATTATTATTATTATTATTATTATTGTTATTGTTATTATATTAGAGTGTTGTTATTATTATTTACTATTACTATCGTTATCATTATTTTACCGAAGTAGGTCAGCCTCTAGAAGATGTTCCATTTTGAATATCCTAGCCTCCAACTGGAAATTACACTGAGCAACATTCATAATCTGAAGCCAATGACGATTACGAATCTCCTGATATGTGAATAATGTAAATAATTATACACCAATTCTATATACATGTACATGTAACTATCATACAAAACTGTGTTATCATGTACACAGAGTATGTACACAGGGTACATGTATATACACAGGGTATGTACATGTACACAAGGCATGTACACAGGGTATGTACACTGGGTACATGTATGTACATGTACACAGGGTATATGTACACAAGGTATGTACACAAGGCATGTACACAGGGTATGTACCCAGGGTATGTACACAGGGTATGTACATGGTAGAATCTCTCTAGATAGTAAAAAACTACCTTATAGACAGAAGTCTAACGGACCTTAGGTACTAAACGTTATACACAAGGTTTCATACAAGATTTATAGTTGGTAAAGTGGGAAGAGGAGAAGCACAAGAGGTGTTCATAAACACAATACAATGTCAATCCACAGAAGCATATAAACAATGTCAGGAAACTCAAAATGATACCATAGCAATAAAACTAAATGAACTACAATGTACTGGCATGTACAGTGTCGTAACCACTCATAAGTAGCTTCAGTGAATAGGAAAATACATATACATACATGTAGTAGTTTATACTTAGCATTTCTATGTAAATCAATCACAGACTATTTTGAACCCTAAAATTGGTATTACCAGACTCTAGTCATGACTGCATTATGACTTTACAAATGCAGTAATCTCTCTAGTCACTAGAGAGACTGATTACTGCACATGTAGATTTGTGTGTACAATTTGTACACTGTGTATGCATGCAATAGGCCAAATAAGGATCTTGAGTGTGTTGCCATTATGAAGTTACCTTGCTATGTAGTTTGTTAAATAGAGGTAGTATTTGTTGATAGTGTTTTATCCCTTGAAGAAGCTTGTGAGAAGACTCCCATTCTTGTTGTTGTTGTGGTAAAGAGAGAAATGCTCTCCAGAAAGAGTCAACCTACAATATACATGTACATGTACAAGAGACATATAAACATGTACTGTAGAATGGATGGATAGATGGATGCATGGATGGATAGATGGGTGGATGGAAGGATAGATGGATGAATGGATGGATGGATGGAAGGATGGAGGGATGGATGGATGAATGGATAGATGGATGGATGGATAGATGGATGGATAGAAGGATGGATGAACATACTTCAGTTAATGCAGTTTGTAACTCAACTTCTGACCAAAGGGTTTGTCTGAAATTCTCATCAAAACTGATGTAATTCTGATAGTTAGTATACAATGCCTTCAGATATGACAATTCCTATAATGATATATGTATATGTACATGTACATGTAGAACTAGTATATCATAATACTGTAGAGTGTATACACATGATACATGTACATGTATAACATACGTACATGTACATGTATAGTATAAATATTAATATATACTCAATAAAACGTAACAAGCTCTCTATATTTCAAATATTTATTTCCTTGTCATACATGACTTGTACATGTGTACATGTACATGTATATGATCATGTACATGTACACATACATGTATAGTGTCAGAATACATGTACATACATGTATAGTGTCAGATTACATGTACATACATGTATAGTGTCAGAGTACATGTACATACATGTATAGTGTCAGAATACATGTACATGTACATACATGTATAGTGTCAGAGTACATGTACATACATGTACATGTATAGTGTCAGAATACATGTACATACATGTATAGTGTCAGAGTACATGTATATGTACATTTACTGTATGGTACTATATATACCTCTTGTGTGTGTTCTAGCTCAGGATAAGGAGTATTTGGTATATTCAATAACTTCTGAACACCATCTAATAATTCCCTCTTCTTCTGAAGTTCATCAGATTGATCCAAGAACACACCTTTTAATGAATGAAGAGCGTGAGAAAAAAAGAAATAGAGAAAATGAAAGTGAATGTAGAGAAGCCAGATATCAGGTAGAGAGAACAGAAGGGGAGAAAGATGGAGGGAAAGAATTTTGTATAAAAGTCAATCAATCGACAAGCATTTGAAGGTAACCATCTAATAATTCTGAACAAAACAATTGATGGTCACATACATGTATATGTACATCATACAGTATATGTCAAAAAAATGTCACCATACAGTAACAGTAATTATCATAGTTCTACTGTCAGTATAGTATAGTAATTACTGTCTTACTACTGTGGTGATCAATTGACAAGTACAGTATATATGTCAGTAAAATGTCACCATACAGTAAACAGTAATTACCTTAGTTCTACTGTCAGTATAGTATAGTAATTACTGTCTCACTACTGTGGTGTTCAATTGACAAGTACACCAATTATTGTCAAAACTACTGTTGAACTACTGTAGTGTGGAAATGAGTAATTACTGAGTAATTACTGTACTGTATGGTGAATTTTTATTGACATACATGTGTGTATACTTGTAATACAAGCCTATACACATTTACATTGTATATCTTATAATAAGCTGGTACTAACCCACTCTTGATACAGCTTCATTTGGTATTAGACCAGGTACTAGTGGTCCCTCAGTATCAAATGTATTACGAAATTGTATCGTCTCTACTACAAATTCTTTGACTGCCTTGTCTGTTTCTTGCTCATGAGTTAATCTATCTCTGACAAGTAGATCATACCGTACCTACATGTACATTTTTATATGAATGGTACATAACATATATGTATTATATACACACATGTACATGTACATGTACACAATGCACATATACTATAATATAATTGTATATACATGTACATGTACAATGTGCATGTATATACATGTACATGTACATGTACATGTACATTGTACATGTATATGCACGTGTACACAACACATGCACATTATTATATATAGTACATATATGTACATGTAGTGTACATGTACATGTATATACAAATACATGTACGTATCTATTTCTGTACATATGTTTAGTCATGTACATGTACTTGTATGTAGTGTACACGAATGTGCTGTACATGTACGCGTAAATAAATATATACATGTTATGTATACATATACATGTACATGTAGTGTACATGTACACGTTCACCTTGCTTGTCAACTGATTAAGTTCCTCCCACTTTCCTCTGAGGCTATCAACTTGTTCTGATTCTATTCTCGGTAACACAAGATTGAAACTTCTATAGTGTGTGAATTGTAGAAATGTATATCTAATCATATTAATATTGTACATACATGTACATGTACATGTACATGTTTGTTAATATACCATGTTCATCTACAGTACACATCTACATCTACATGTACATGTACATGTAAAGTTATCACATGTGTATATACCTCAAAAGCTGATACATATCCTCAACAGGTGTATACACATCATCAATATAATGAAACATATCCTCAATATGTAACAGAAGTTCCAGTACTTCTCTGAGAAATGACAGATCACCTACAGATACTGGTGAGGACAGAGTCCTATACATGGCATCTCGGTCTTGGACGACAGAATTCAGAGATTCTTTAGCTATGTCATGTAGAAATGAAGTGAACTGGACTTTCCAGTTTGATGCAAGTGCTTGTAGTGATGTTTTCAATGGTCGTGTGATCAGATCAAGTGGACCAATAGATATTGATAGAGGTATGGACAATATCTAATAATGAATATAATTATGAACATTATATCAGTAATCATATTTACAAGTTACACATGTACATGTTCGTATGTATATAAAATTCATGTACTAGAGACAAGAAGAGGTATAAGTACATGTACATAGTTATACATGTAGGTTTATATGTACATGTATGGATAATATGTACATGTACATGCATGTACAGGTATATGGGACACACATGTACATGTACATGTACATGTAAAGTTACTGTACAAGCGCATAAATTTGTACTTAACTATAAGCCTATTGCAAGGGATGTATTGTACACGTGTGTACATGTATAAATATACCCTGTATATGTACATGCATACGCATCCACATGACAATGAGTAATTATGTACATGTAGTCATCTTTATGTACATATGCTTGTATTACCTGTCCTTGTACATGTATTCATGTATATGTACAGTGTACATGTACAGTGTATATGTACACTGTACATGTATAAACATGTACGCATAGATTTATGTACATGTACATGTAAATATACATGTACATGAATATATGCAATAAATTTTTTTGTACCTACAACTGTACATACATGTATGTACATGTACATACACATGTATAAACATGTATCCATAGATTTATGTACATATACATGTACATATACATACATACATACATATATGTATATGTACATGTACATGAATATATGCAATAACTTTATGTACATACATCTGTACATATGTACATGTACATACACATATACAGGTACATAAGGAAGGACATACATGTATGGGTATAGGAATACATGTACATGTACATTGTACGTACCATATATAAATACAATGTACGTACATACAAATAGGTTTTATACATGTACACAATGTACATGTACATAAAAGGAAGAAATCAGTAGCATACCTGATTTTCTAATTCCACTAATTCCATTATTTCCTCTTTCCATTGTTTAATAGTGGGTGTGGTCTTTTGAAACTGATTGTAGGTTACATGAAGATCCTTTTGCCAGAGTTTTTCAAATGACTCAAGACTTTTGATATATGCGTCAACTTTAGGACTTATGGCTATTAATAGGAATAAATATACTGTAAAATACAAAAATGTGCAATACATGTACATATATAATTTTATATACATGTACATGTAGATTACTTGTACAGTATACATGTACATGTATGTTGGTACATGTACTGCATACATGTGTGATTTATGAACATGTACATACAAAGTACTGACTACATAAAAGCTTATGTACAAATACACATTTACTGTGATTAAAATCCATAAGTATAATCACTAGTACAATACATACATTGTGAACATGTACACTATGTACAAGGTATATTGTAGTACAAGTACACTATACTGTACATCTAAAGTCTTTAAGTACATGCACATGCACAGTGTGAAATCATACATGTATACTGTCTTTACACAATATATTACATGTGTGTTAATGTCAATAACAATATACTTATACATGTACATGTACATGTATACATACATGTATATGTACATGTACATGTACATGTATATTAAATCTTACAATCAAAATGAAGTTTCAATGCTGTCTGCATTTTGTGTATCTGATCAACAGTTTCTTCAATCTTCACCTCCTCTTTATCAACCTCTTCCGTATCCTCACAAGGAGCCCATGATTGAATCTGATGCAGCAAATCGGCAATAGAGGCCATTAGGCCACTTACAATACCATACACATCAGCCACACTTGGTACTAACACAACACCAGGTATAGCAAACAGCATCCTTGCCTGGAGTTTGACTCCATTAGAAGAGTCACCTGTGGTATCATTAATGGGATGTATGGTAAGGGCATTATATAAAACAGTACTCGAACTGTAAACCATTTGACGAACAGAACGCTGCAGTAACAGTGAGAATCGACCTAGGACCTGCTGCATGGAGTCACCACAAAGGAAGCCATCTCTTTGAACACTGTATTCATTACTATGGCTATCCGAGATTCTAGTAGCTTTGGATTTTTGAGGGCTAGTAATAGCTTTAGGTAGCTTCACGTAATCAATGCTTTTATACATAGCATTGCTATGATCTTCAAGTGTCTTGTGTAGTTGCTGTTCTATGCTATTGACTGTACTAATGATTTCTAATAGTGCAGCTTTACACTGTGCTGTTTTATGAATGACCTCTGCTGTCTGAGTATCAATAGCATCTTGTAATACTTCTGAAAACTCATCAGGTTCCTGAATAATGATAATAAACAAAGTTATAAAATACATGTACATGTACAAAATGTATATGTACATGTAGTACACCATACATGTACACATTGTCCATTACATGTAGTACACCATACACAATGTACATGTACATGTACACACTGTACAACTACATACATGATGTTACAGGAGATGTAGAAAGAAAGACACCTGAGGCAATGGAAAAATGAAACGACGCTCTGTACTCCAGACAGATGCTCTACCAACTGAGCTACCAAGGCAGCCCAGCTGGCAGGGTCTGAATCAAACATCTCATACGCCTGTATAGTTATAGTTTAATTAGTCACAAAACATCACTAAAAGGGGTTTTAGTTAAACAACACTAATTACAGTATATTATATTATATCTATTACTGTAAACTCACCCAAGCTTTACTTGTAATGAGTTCTTTATCCACTAAAGTCATGACAGATATATCATTAAATACAGGATATACTCTCTCAGTTAATATGCTATTACTCTGTACTACAACTGAATGTAAAAGAGTAACAGCAGATTCAATGTGATGAAGAAATGCATCTATGTTTAGTGTACTCCATGTTAATGTAGTCCAACCAGGAAGAAAGAATCTGAGAGACAAAGAGAGAGAAGGAGAGAAAGAGAGAGAAAGTAGAGATTTAGAAAGTTATTGTATACATGAATATGTACATGTACAAGACATTCTCACTAAGAGTTTCTAATCTTGTATGTCAATATTTTACTGTACATGTATATGTACAATGTATATGCATGCAACGTAGTAGTGCAATACAGTATAGTGCAGTGCAGTATATGTAATATACACATACAGTACATGACTACATGTATATGTACATGTACATGTATACATGTACACCCTATATTGCATGTAGCGATGTACATGTATGTTGTACATACATGTCTAAATGATCAGTACAATGTACATTGGGCTATATACAATCATGTACATGTACACGTTATGCATGTACAGTACATGTACTACGTGTAAACTTAGCCCAGTACAGTGGCCATACATGCACATGTGTATAGTACATACATGTACATGTATACTTTGACTGTACACTGTATAATATATTATAGTATACTGTACCTGAAAACAATCTCCACAGCTCTATCAAAAAGAGGATCTAGTCGTTTATCAATATTTTTCAACGATTCATAAAGGTCATCAGTAACTTGTTGTAACTGTTGCTGGAAAGACTTGATTCTGTTTTCTTGTGTAAGGAAGTTGAGTGCAGGAGCAGGCAGAGACACGCCCAATCTCTTGAGACCTCTAGTCTCTGCTAATAACTGAATAAGACTAGACAATGGAAATAAAAGAAAAGAAAGATTACTGCTGTTTTACACTGATTGAACATTGGTGACTGAATGTCATGTACCACTAATCCACTCCTCCACCCCCAATATTTACCCTAGGAGAAACATTGACTTTAGCTATTAAACTCACCCACAATCAGAATTAACCATTATTCTTGACATTCTTCCTCCTCTCTCAGTCTCCTGTAATCTAAGTAGAGGAGCTGAAATATTCATACTAGTAGCTTTCTCTATTCTCTCCTTGAACTGTTTAAGCCATAATGTTTCATACTGTATGAGTACTGTAGCTAATCGATTGTATAGATTACAAATATAATGAGATTCCTAGAATAGAAATATTAAAAGTTTGAGTCAGTACTGAAACTATAACTAATATATACATGTACATTCACATATGATAATCACATGAGTAAAAATACAGTCACATGACTAAAACTAGATTACATGTACATTTAAATGATAGTCACATTCATTACTAAAATACATGTACAATACATTCAATGATAGTCACATGACTAAATTATAATACAAACACTATATAAACATGATAGTTGTATGACTTAATTACAATACTATCATATATTCACATGACAATCACATAACTACAGTATACAAGAATACGAATTCACATGATAGTCACATGAATAAGTTACATGTACAATACTAACATTATATTCACATGATAGTCACATGACTATAGAAAAATATCATAATAGTCACATGACTGAACTATCATACAACCATTACATTCACATGACTAACAGGTGTTTTCATCAACATCTCATCCTCTCTAAACACATCCATTGGTTTCTCAATCCTCTTCAACACATTTCTAGACCATTCTATAGCACCGGAAATAGGAGGTTGTCCTTTAGGTAGAGGAGGAGAACTCTATTATAAGAAATAATAATTTATAACATATGCCTGTGTGTACTTGGTACTAAATATGATACTAAATTACATTAGCTTTTTGTATAAAATGGTCAATTACTTTAAGCCCACTGTTAATTACATGAACATCAACTAAATTTAGTAATTTTTAGATGGTCAGATTTAGTATACATTTATGTAGCAAATTACTGAGCCACACCTAATATGACTAATATACATGTAATGATCATAAAATATATTTTTAGCATTACTCATTTTAGTCCCTAAAATCACTAAAATTAGTACACACAATTGAAAGTAGGCTTAGGCCAATGAGTTTAAGACAAATATTCAATTAAATTTATCATAATCTGTTAAAGCATGAGAATGAGAATGAGAATGAGAATGAAGCATGGGAATGAGAATAAAGCATGAGAATGGAGTATGGGAATGTGAATGAAGCATATGAAAATGGAGTATGGGAATGAGAATGAAGCATGAGAATGAAGTATAGGAATGAGAATGAAGCATGAGAATGGAGTATGGGAATGAGAATGATAACACGTAGCTCAAACCTTATGCTGTTCATAATGAGTTTGCAGTTGATCAAGTTCCAAGGAGTATTTCTTAAATGTTATTAAATAACACTTGTGTATTGTCTCCTTGATAGATGGAATTGATGAGACAGGTTTGAACCTGTGAGTGTGTGTGTGAGGATGTTTGTGTATGAGTGTGGGTGTGTGTGAGTAGAAGAATAATTGGAAGTAAACATGTACATGTACTACATACATGTACAAGTGTACATGAACACATGTAATAATTGTACATATGTACATGTACATACATGTATAGCTAACCTCTCCAATATCCCAAGAGCTCTCTCAGATTCGTTCACGTGAGGTAAAAGAGCCTTTGAAAAATAAATATAATATGTAAATGATATGAAATGAGACAACATTTTAAAACTAAATCAGTTTATCATTAATAATACATATACATGTATATCATAAGGAAAGTGGAAACAATAAAATTAATGTCATTCACATTTACCACGACCTCAGAAAAATGTTCATAACTTTAATTTGGAATGGGCAAAAATCTTTTGAGCTGCACCAATTCATATAATAATCCTTCCCATTCTTTTTTGTGTATGACATATTTCAATCCATTGCTTCATTAATAAGTTACAGTATAATCATGTATTAACCTTATGACATTAAACTATACACTATAGTAAATATAAAGTCATTACATGATGTCATCGTGTACATGAACAGACTTTAGATTGTAACTTACCAGTAAATATTTACAAATATTTTCCTCAATATGGCTCATCAGTTGACAATACTCCATATACACTTGTGGAAACACGCCTTTATCTTTCCCGTGAGTTACAAACACCTCTTTGGTTCCTAATGGACAGCCCGACTGGAGACATCCATGAATTAATGTAGTATATATACGGACCATTTCAGCTACACTATCTTCTCTGGAATTGGAATATTCCACAGCAGGTAGGGAGATGTTACCAGAGTCTTCATCTTCCTCTTCTCTGTAAAAAGAATCAGTACTTCCGTCTTTCTTGGTGCTTGCTATCTCTGTAGAAACTCCATTTGAAGCTTCATTTCTATCCATTTCTCCTTGTTTCTCTATATCCTTGTCTCCTGATCTTTTTGTTTCTGTAACCCAAACTCCAGTAACTCGAGGAAGTCCTACAAGCATTGGCTGTAAAGAACAAAGCCGACCCAAGCCTTCAATGATAGCTATCATCATCTCTGCCCTTTTTGTTAACTCCGAGAGTGACTCCATGACTTCTTCAATGTTCTGCAGACTAATACCGGATTGTATAAGAGGTATACCAGCATTACTAAAAGAATTATTACTCATAGCTTGAGGAGTAGAAACAGTTTTAGGATTGGAAGGCTGTTTGCCTTGTTTTGTGGTAGACTTCTGTTTTGAAGACTTTGAGAAGCTCGGCAGAAGAAGAGAATCTTTGACTCCATACAACATCTCTTTGTATGCTACACTCAGCCTCTCAATATCTCTTAGCATACTCATGTACGGACGTGACTGGATGGATTTGATGCTGGCTATTTCGAATATTTTAGTCCAAAACGTGGTCTTGGAACTTGAATCGAGTGTTTCTGAATCCAATAGCTCCTGAGACTTTGCTGTTATGAGATTTACAATCTGTTTATGTACATGTACATGTATGTGTGTGTGTGTGTGTGTGTGTGTGTGGATAACAAATTTAACAAACATTATAACATGTACTATAGAGTTGTTTTAGTTTACTATAATTGTAGTCTATAACTAAAACTCTTTTTAGTGAGGGATTGAGACTTTAGTTAACTAAACTAAATATATACTAAATTATAGATCTACTAAAATAATTACATGAGCATGCATAACTAAAAAATGGGGCACTTTTACTAGGTAACTAAAACTAAAACCCTTTTAGTATAGGCCTAGTACAATCATAGTTTTAAGAAACTAGTCAAATTATAACTACACGTACATGCTTAACTAAAAGTGGTCATTATTGTAATACTAAAACAGTTAACACAAACATGTACATGTAGCTCAGTTGGTAAGAGCATCTGTCTGGAGTGCAGAGTGTCGTGGGTTCAAATCCCACCTGAGGCAACTCATTTTTCATTATTTCATTGCCTCAGGTGTCTGTCTTTCTTTCTTTCTTTCTTTCCATCTCAAATTATCATGTATAGTACATATAAATTGTACAACATGTACATGTACATGTACACGTACAGTACATATAAATTGTACAACATGTACATGTACATGTACACATTGTACAGTACTGGGTTCAAATCTCAGTGTATCAATTTGTTTTTCCTCCCTTCTATATGTGTGTACCTTTTTGAAGATAACAGCTAGGTATCCAGTATGTGCATATAGCCTTGACAATCCTTCCATCTGTTTAATACTCTGCGCTAGTAAAGGAAGGATATTGGTCAGCATCAAAGAGACTGATTTTGATGACTCGATGGCATCAAAATGTGTTTGTAAAGCTGACAGGTACCATACTTTATCTTTACAACTGTTAAATGCTTCAGTCAACCTATAAATAAATATAGAAGATTAAACTGATTCATTATTAACACTGTATTATAGTACAGTATTGTTAAAAGCTATATCACTTTGAGCACTGACGAAAAATGTCTGTGTTACTTCCTCTTTCAAATGACACATGCATAATAAATATTAATGGCTTGTTGAGTTGAAGGTGATGGGCCTATCATTGTTGAAAGAGGGTGCAATACTCACAGCTATACCAGTGTTAGAGTAAAGCCTACAGATATACATGTACATGGGTTCGAATCCCACCAGAGGCAACTCTCATTTTTCATTTTTCCATTGCCTCAGGTGTCTTTCTTTCTTTCTTTCTTTCTTTCTTTCATCTCAGATAACATCATGTATATTGCTACATGTATATCACACAACTTCAGTAATTCACAAATAATGACTTACTGATTATCTGTCAGCCTCCATTTTTTTATCAAGCGAGATTTGGAAGCAGCTAGGATAGCTATGACAACTGTGCTCTCTCTCCATTTCAACTGCTCAACTACAGAATAGAGAAGCGTCTGCCTTCTCTCTGCTTTCTGTCTTTCAGAAATAGGAAATCCATAAGGATTCTCTAGCCTAGTAAAACATATACAAAACTTATTACATCTCACCAAATTATAGCCAATCAGATTGCTTGAAATGTATCACTGGACACCACATTAAAACATATATACCACCCTTTACTGTACATGCATGTTTCAATGTGGGGCCCTCAAGTGGAGGGAATAAAGGTAGAGAATACATAATGCACAAGAAAAGTGAATTCATTATGTAATCAAGAGAGACTGTGTGTCACATTAAAATGCTCAATACTCCACAAAGGGTACTATAACTATTATCATAAGCTATATGTATAAGCCATCCATCAATAATAAATAATTCATTTACATTTACTACATGTATCAAACAGATCATATGCTTAGAATGTGCACACTGTCTATATTGCTAAAACAATCCCTATCATCAAGGTGGCATGACCAAGTGTGTAGGATTATATTTCAGTAAAATAGACTATGTGAGCATTTTATATAGCCAGGCCTCTGCATTTAGGTGGGCATTCGCTAGAGTTTTGGCCCCCCTTAGAATTTGTTTTACCAATATGCACACTACGATAACCCTGTAAAGTCTTTCAAATTCATATTTCGCGCCCGCCCCTTCTTGACAAATCTTTTAAATGAAAGCCTAATAGCCTGGCCCATCATTAACTGCACATGCATGACACCATTACCCAGAGTTTTTGATAAGTTTTGAAGCATGGGCCAAATTGGCTCAACAATGGTTAGTGTGTGTGCCATTGGAAATACCTCTTGAGCCAAGATGCTGTTAATGACAATATAATCATAATTAACTGCTCCATCTGGCCCAAAGAGAAGACTGTGCTGTGCCAAATAAAAAGCTCTTTAGGCCAATGGTGCACCATATAAGCTTATCAAAAACACTGTCATTAACCTAGTTACAGCATCTGCCCCACCATGCAAGAAAACTGGGAAGTTATGAACCAGTCTATAACTTCCAATATTCAAAATATAACACATAGCAACACCATGGTAACAGGCTACAATATATAATAACATAACCATACCTCTCATCAGTTGCCTCAATAAGCATTCCTTCAATGGTAGCTATCCAGTCATTCATTAATGCTTCACAGTCCGCTACAATCTCGCTACTAACAGCCATTCGTCCAACATGCTGCGGCTGAAAGTGTGTCAAAGCTTCCTTCAACATAGGAGATGGCTGCTGTAAGTTTGCTTGCTGTGTTAGAGAATGGACAGCACTTTCTTGTATAGTGGTTCTCAAGCGATCAAATACTTGGAAAAATGTCGAAATATTCTCGTTTGAACAAGTACCCCAGTTGGTTTGCTGGTGCAGAAGAGGTGCATAGGCCTCAGAGAGGAGTACAGAAAGACTGGACAACGCAGAGTGTCGTATCTCACCACAATACACTTCACTGTCTATTTGAGTAATGTCTACCTCTCCAAATGCGGTTCTTCTTAGCACATAGAGGCATACACTATCCTTAGCTTTACTGAGTATGTCTCCACTCGAATGAGTTGTAACTTGCAATTGACGATTAGACATCGTTGGAGTTCTGCTCTCGTCTCCATCTGCATCTTCACAATAGAAGAACAGTTTTCTAGGCCCTCCAGGACCCAAGAATCTAGTGATCAACTCAGCTACTTCAAAGTCAGAGAGGAAATCTTCGAGCATGGATGGATTGTCATATCCACTGAAGTGAAATGTCTGTTGTAACTTAGATGCAAACCACCAGTGTCGCTCGTCCATTTTGAACTAAAAATATGTGTATATACATTCACTGCCAACAGCTATAACATTTTCAACCAAACCGCCCCAAGTAATGCAGTATATGCACAGCATTCGTTGCTATGGTAACGATATAGGTGGGCATTAAAAAGATTTATCACAGTATGTAAGTTTACATGTCGTCATGTAACCATAAATAATATCTATGATGTAGCTGCGTGTTTCCTGAATGTTATGCATGTTATTATAATTTTATGCATTTCGTTTTCATTAGGCAGCAAGGATGAGTGATTGGTCTGTAATTAGAGAACAATCGGAAAGGCAACAAAATGACAATCGATTGAGTGTATCGCCCATTAAACTTACTCGAACATTATCTATTCATGCTGTTGGTGAGGTAGAATGCTCTCCAGACACGTTCACTTTTACTATTACTATTGCAAGTTCTAAAACATCTCTAGAAGAGGCACAATCAAGTGTAAAACGACGAAGTGATTATGTGTTACAAGTATTGCGTAACAGTGGAATCAAAACTATACATATAGGTAATGATATAAAACGAGGAGATACTATTGAAGTGAAACGTACTATCATGATCACCAACAACAAAAACCTTGAGAACTGCAGGAAAGCAAGGAGTTTTTTGATAGAGAAATTAGATGATACTGTACACTGTAGCCCAATTGAATGTCAGCTTAGCTTAAATCAGAAAGTAATGAAGAGGTATATGTGTTATGTTCATTTTTATTTCACAAAATGTTCACAACTTTAGTTTGAAATGATCAATATTCTTTTTTTCCTGCACCAATTTCATATACAGTACAAGTCAATAAAAAGTCACCATACAGTACAGTAATTACTCAGTAGTTTCATTATCACACTACAGTAGTTCAACAGTAGTAATTGGTATACTTGTCAATTGAACACCACAGTAGTGAGACAGTAATTACTATACTATACTGACAGTAGTAGAACTAAGGTAATTACTGTTACTATATGGTGACATTTTATTGACATACATCCATCTCGTTCTTTTTTGTGTATGTCAAATTTCAATCCGTAACTTCATTATTGACTTACTGTATAATCATGTATTAACCTTATGACATTAAACTATACATTATAGTACATACATGTATAAAGTCATCACACTCAATTTTGAGGTCATTGTGAATGTGAACACACTATAATTGTTTTTTTTTCCTTACAGAGAGGAAGTCTTCAAAATAGCAGTATTGAATGCAAAATCAAAGGCAGCTGCAGTAACACAATCTCTTGGAGTCTACTTGGGACCTATTGTATCACTTTCTGAAGAAAAGCCAACAGAGAAAAAGGAACGAGGTTTTGAATCTAATCGCAAAGGTTGTGACATGTTCACGAAACTACAAAAACCAACTGTAATATATTCTTGTAGTGTGAGTGCAGTTTTTGAAGTAGTTCCTTTGAGCAAAACTGTTTAAGTTTTACTTATTTTGTCAATAATAATATAAGTTAACATGGCCAATTCATTGATACATTCAATATAAAGTCACCATACAGTACAGTAATTACTCAGTAGTTTCATTTCCACACTACAGTAGTTCAACAGTAGTTTTGACAGTAATTGGAATTGAACACCACAGTAGTGAGACAGTAATTACTATACTATACTGATAAGGTAATTACTGTTACTGTATTGTGACATTTTATTGACATATACTATAATAGTTCAGGAAGTTTAGTCATAACTAGCCCTCTCCACACTCTGCCGGCAGAAATTTGAGCAGAATAGGTAAGCAAAACCAGGAGAACTCTGCTTGCAGAATACGTAGGCCCCATGCAGGTCAGTTCATTAAAAATAGTATTTACTAATTATCTAAAAGTAGTTCCTTTGAGAAAATGTAACAAAACTGTTTATAACATCAGTTTTATTTATTGTGTCAATAATAATATAAGAATTCAGGTTTTAACTAGCCCTGTCCACATTCTGCTGGCAGAATTTTGAGCAGAAGCAGTGAGCATTCTGCTAGCAGAATACGCCCCATGCAGGTTATGTTCATTAAAAATATGTATTATTTATTATAATTTGAAATTATGTAACAGTTGTATCAGTTGTATCACATGTTAGTGTTGCTGCATGCTGAGCTGTTAATTCAAGATAATATTCGGGGGAGTATGGTTCATAATTCAAATACGATGTCTTTTTTATTGCCGATTCAATCTGAGTTCCTTCATGCCACTCATTAAACGAAGTAATTGATACTATACCAGATGTTTCACTAGAAGCTGCTATTGCTTTGGTCATCATATTTTTATAATACATGCCACCTTTTCGATCTTTGCTATTAGCAGAGTTCCATGGCCTGACACGTGTGTCATCATAACCTGGTCCAGCACTTGGTATAAACAGTAGACCTGAATCTTTAGCAAATTGAGCTAAATAGTTCCAATTTTTGCTGGAAGATCCATAACTGAATCCATCAGAAGCAAAATACGTGTAGAAACCATCAAAGCCACTTTTAATAATCGAACTCTTTTCTGATCCTTTAACTAAAATTCCAATCACAGTCATGTCATATGCAGTATTTCGAATACTCTGTTGTCCATTGGGTTGAAGCACTTCCGCCCATGCTGTAGTTGAACTCAAGTAGGAGTCATATACATAAACTACTGGAAGTTTCCTCGACTTGCCTAAACCAGCAAGTGTCAAGTAGGCTGGATGGTTGCCATAGTTTGCATGGATATATTTAATATCTTGAAGAAATGTGAGAGGCGTTCGAGATTTGTACGGTTCACTATGTAAAGCTACTTTGATCCTATACCTGTGAGCAATGTCTAAAAGACGTGGTATTAATTGATCTGGAGGTTTGGAGTTTGGTTGATCAGAGAGATTATGTGGGTACCATGATACGACAATGACACCAATTCTAGCTTGACGTAACTGTTGCATATGTATCTCGATGATGTTTGAACTAGCTGAGCTGTAACAACCCAGTTTGGGATAAAAAGTAGATCCAATATCGTCTGGAGGTGTGTGGTGACCTTTTGGATATCTATTAGTGACCTTTGCATCCCAATGTGGTAATATTTCATGATTCCAATGGCTATATTTGCCATCTTCATCTTCACTTGCATACCACATGTAATAAAACACATGCAAACAATAGTTCGGTGGTAACAATGTTATATTAGCCGCTCCATTCTGGACATTTGTCTGAGAAATGGTAGTATGATGTGTACTATTCTCATTATTCGATGATACAGTGTTCTTGTAATGTGCTTTACCAGATATAAAGTTAGTATGTTTGCTAATATTTGTAACAGTAGATAAATTGAAGGAGTTATGAAACTCACTACTAATAGTGGTGGGCAGTGTGACCTTTTCTTCTCTGTGTTTGAGAATATCTGAATCTGTTAAAATTCTTCTCAAGTGATCATATAATACAATCACAAATACCAAATAGAGGGCAACTAATACTGCTAGTAGCAATCTGATACTCCTGCACTGCATACCATCTGGAAAATGAAGAGGGCAGAGTAGAGGTGTACCCTGTTATTTATCACTAATCATCACTTAACTATAAGAATATGATATTTGCATGATTTTCACACATCAAACAGAAAGGTACTAAAGACTAATCCACAATAATAGATATCATGGGTGTGTTTGTAGAGCACTATGGAAATGCATTGCCATAACAATAGCCAGTATACATGTGCATACAAATAGCTCCTTTGTATAATTATCAATATATCATGACTAACACGCACACTCATAGAGTACAACACCACGATACTGTCAATAAAAATTGATACAGATATGTTAACATTCTATATAGTCTGGCTATGCAAGACTATGTGCTATTTACAAAAATTATTCAACTCAAAAACCTAACATAGAAATGTTACTCATAAGGTTTAACAGTGCTTCACTCTGAGACTCTTGCTTCGTGGCTCCCACTCCCTGAGCAACAACAGGTAAGTTGATGACATCATAATGACACTGGCTCGAAACAAATTTTGGATTACAGTGTCGAGTATATGCTAAACAAAGATGGCGTACAGTTGTATCATCATTGGGATCGGCTGGCTCACTAAGCTCTATCATATACTGTGGCACTTCGAAATCTTTAGCCATAATTTGAACTATAAGCTCATTAATATCAACTTGATCCTCTAAAGCTATACATGTGCTACTAGATTTTGAAACAGGTCTAAAAGGAGCAATACCATCAACCATTTGAGGAAGAATAATTTTTATCTTTTCCGCCATTTTGGTCGCTGCATCATTTTCAGCATTTTTCTTGCTCTTTCCATTTCCGAATACTTGTTCAATGATATCACCATTAATATCTCTTACAGTACACTTAATACTAAAACTATGTTCATGTGATGGTCCAGTTTTCTCTATTAAAAGGTACTCCGGAATCTGCAATTGATTCTTTTGTGCTAATTCTTGAAGCATGCCTTTCGGATTTGAAGTCAGACCTAGTTGTTCACTACCGCCTCCTCTTGGGCTTAATATAGAACTATCCACACGAACAGGGGGCAATTCATCTTCAGGCAACTGAGCTAACATATTTCTGGCTGCCTCGACCTTGGCATCCTTTTTGGTCTTACCCTCTCCTCTTGCTGTCATTGATTCTAATTGTATTATACATACAAATGTCCTTTGATGATCTGGTCCAGAATGTTCATATTCATCCTTGAATCTTGTATTATGTTTTGTGGCATATTCGTTCAATCGTCCAACAGGATTGTCCAGCACAGATGCCATTGAACTTCTTCTCTATGGTTTGAATGCCACACCCATATTTACCCATGTGCTATATTATATGTCATTATGAAAAATGGCTAAGTTAGAATATGATGAAAGTGGAGGGACGTTTACATACTTTCTAGTCCTCCTCTACGGTACCTTTCTCCTGATATTGACTTACTTTTTATGGCCTGGCAGAGGAAGAGGTAAATATCACAGAGTAAGTGGTTATTAATTAGAGATCTTCATTGTTCTTCTCAGATTCAAACAAAGGTAAACTAGTATGTCAATGTGGTCCATGTTGTAGGAAGAGAACAAAGCTAGAAACACAACTACCAAAAGAGAAGATAAAATGGTTTGCAAGGTACTATTCAATAATAGTTTGTGTACTCGGTGATCCCTGCAACAGGTATATAAATCCTTGCTGTAAATTACAGAGGGTCTGGGTCTTGGGCTAATCCACCAAAGCCAGATACTCACTGTAAATTACAGAGGGTCTGAGTCCTAGCCTAGTATACGTTGTAGCCAGATCCTTGCAGTCTGGGTATACTCACATACTAAATAGAGAATTCTACATCAGAGAAGTACAAAATGTAGATCTATATTGATATAAGTATGGACAGTAGCAGAGATGAAGAGTTTAGTTAGAGTTGCTCCTAAGGAGATAGTAGCACTCCTGGGTTATTAACCTGTAATTAAATGTCATTGCTGGAGTTGTTTTGTTTTGCCAGCAGGGTAGGAGAGTGGTAGCTACTAGCTAACCAATAATGTTTGCCCATCTCCACAAACCCTCTAAACTATCAAAATTGTAAATCGGATTGGAACATACATGTACAGTCATTACAGTGTATACAAATACATTGCATTCCTATCTTTAGGGTTTTTGTACTGATAGCTCTATGGGCTTTTTTCTTCCTGCTTGTGTACTGGGCTGTTACCATGGAGACTGAATACGAAGAATGGGATCCATATGGAATACTGGAATTAGACAAAGTACATAAACATAATTATAATTATTACTTATAATTCATAAATTTTGTCCATCATTCAAAGTTACATGTACACATATGTACATCAATGTTTTTGATATGTTTTGAAGTATGAGCCAAATTGGCTTAACAATGGTTAGTGTGTTTGCCTTTGAGAATACATCTTGAGCTACATGTAATTAACAAAGAGTTAATACTGTTAGTGACAATATAATCATAATTAACTGTGCCACTGGCCCAAAGAGGGAACTGTGCTATGCCAAATAAGAAACTCTTTGGGCCAATTGTGCGCCATATGAGATTATTAAGAACACTGATGTACATGCATATGACCATCAGTGAGAAATTTTAGCAAACATTTACATGTGACATGCAGTGTACAATATTACAGTCGGCCATCGGCCATTTTCCGAGCGAATAATTAGAATGACCGTTCAAATGTGGATGTGGTCGCTCATTTTAACCAGTCAATTTTTATAAGATTAGAAAAATGTTGGGTTGATTAGTATCATTTTGTAAAATTTAGAAATTATGTTCAATGATAATGTCACTAATAATTTGTAACATATATATACATGTATGCATATTGTACAAGCAGTCACATGTCCAAGTAATTTAAAAATGGCCAATCAAATATCACTTTGGTTGGCTATCATGGCCAGCCAAAATTCACATCAAATATTGTACACTGATGTGCATGTATTATAGTGTCTATGAATACTATGTATTCATTTGTTTTTTAATAAAATGTTTGTACATGTATATGTATGTGTACATGTAATATAGTGACCTTCCTCGCATGTAGAGTGCAACTACAGCTGAGATACGGAAACAGTACAGGACACTGAGTAAGCTGTATCATCCTGATAAAGAAGGTGGAGATCAGGAACTATTTATGAAGATAGCAAAGGCTTATGAAGCGTAAATACATTTAATTGTGAATTTGTGATTGTTGCTAGGGCTGGGCAATAGTAGTGATAGTGTGACTATTATTATCATCAATGTTACTATCATGACAGTGATAGTTAAAAACTACTATCGTGATAATGTACATGTGGTTACTGGCATGTGTGTTTGACATTGTCTTGTCTCAACATACCCACAGCCTTGTGAAAAACATGAAGATGGTGAGAAATATTTCTGATGTGACAAAAAGCTGAAGATTTTTCTGTTGGAGGGCTCTAAGAGTGATGTATGGAAGTACTTAGTTTCTCCGCGACAAGTGGAAAATGTTCAGAATATGTATCCAAATATTAGTTTCATTATCGTGATAGTTAAAAATTTCGCTATCCCCAACAATGCCCAGCTATAATTGTTGCATGTGAAAATTAATCCTATTTGATTCTAAATAATGGTTTGTTCAATCGATTATTTTTCAGCCATCTTATGAGAATAACAAATTAAGCTTTCAACTCTTGAAGACAAGTTGTAGCTTCACCGATAAGATAACAAATTTTGTTAGCTTCTTGTACAAGACGGCTGGAAAATGAGTGGCTGATTTTAACTGCTTTGATAAAACTTAATAAGCTTGATTTTCACATTTACTATACTACTCTTACAAATATACAACACATGTGTGTGTGTGTGTGTGTGTGTGTGTGTGTGTGTGTGTGTGTGTGTGTGTGTGTGTGTGTGTGTGTGTGTGTGTGTGTGTGTGTGTGTGTGTGTGTGTGTGTGTGTGTGTGTGTGTGTGTGTGCGTGCGTGCGTGCGTGCGTGCGTGCGTGCGTGCGTGCGTGCGTGCGTGCGTGCGTGCGTGCGTGCGTGCGTGCGTGCGTGCGTGCGTGCGTGCGTGCGTGCGTGCGTGCGTGCGTGCGTGCGTGCGTGCGTGCGTGCGTGCGTGCGTGCGTGCGTGCGTGCGTGCGTGCGTGCGTGCGTGCGTGCGTGCGTGCGTGCGTGCGTGCGTGCGTGCGTGCGTGCGTGCGTGCGTGCGTGCGTGCGTGCGTGCGTGCGTGCGTGTGTGTGTGCACGTGCGTGTGTGTGTGTGTACACGTGTGTGTGTTGTATACATTTATGTACATGTAAATACTACATGTATGTGTTAATATAAATTCATTTACATATACATTTTACTTTTAGTCTCACTGATGAAGAGTCAAGAGAGAATTGGGAAAAATATGGTAATCCTGATGGACCACGAGCTGCTACTTTTGGTATCGCTTTGCCATCGTGGATAGTTGATAAACAGAACTCTATTTGGGTACAAGTCTAATATATACATGTACATGTACATGTTCAATATACGTGTACATGTTCAATATATGTATACATGTACAATATACATGTACATGTATGATATACTGTTCATTACTCCACTACAGGTGCTAGGTGCTTATGTATTAGTATTTATTGTTGGTCTACCTATCGTTGTGGTAAGCACTGTGTGTTGGATTATATACATGTTCGTGCATTTGCATAATATATATATGTACATATGTTTACATATACATGTATATACATATATTATATAATGTATTTTTCAGGGTACTTGGTGGTATAGATCAGTGAAGTTTGGTTCTACTAATATTTTAATAGATACAACTCGTTTATATATGTATTTGTTATCAAGATCAAAAACCATGCCTATAAAAAGTGAGTGTGTATGTACATGTATGTACATGTATGTATATATGTATGTATGTACATGTATATATATGTACATGTATGTATGTATATACATGTACATGTACGTATGTACATAGTATATGTATGTATATGTATGTACATATGTATGTTCCTTGTATATATGTATGTACATGTACACATATAATTTTATAGGATTAGTGATGATTCTAGCCACTGCTAAAGAGCTCAGTAATGATCAATTAGCTGGGGTTAAAGACAGACCTAGTGATGATGTTCATCTTAATGTTTTAGTTAAACAATTACCTAATGTAAAAGTGGACACAAGAGAACAACCTTTCTGTAGAACTTATGTTGCAAAAGCCAGACTATTATTACATGCATATCTGGAACATATTGAGATTCAAGACCCTGGATTATTAAAAGGTGAGAGTACATGTATGTACATGTATTAAAAGGGTGAGAGTACATGTACATGGATTATTAAAAGGGTGAGAGTACATGTACATGGATTATTATAAGGGTGCAAGTGCATGTACATGTACATGGATTATTGAAGATGAGAGTAGTTATGCATGTACATGAATTATTAAAAGGGTAAGAGTACATGTACATGTACATGGATTATTGAAGGTGAGAGTAGTTGTACATGTACATGAATTATTAAAAGGGTGAGAGTACATGTACATGTACATGGATTATTAAAAGGTGAGGATGGTTGTGAATGTACATGTATATATATACAGGGTTTCACAAAGGATTTCTCATTTTTCTGTATTGATATGCTGGAACAATCTATAATGTATAATGAGAAGTCAAATTAGTATTACAAATAACTACATGTACATGTACATGTACATGTACATGTATAATATTATATAAGTGGTTGTTGGGTTTTAGATTATAGTAATGGTGACCCACAAAGTGGGAATAATTATTCTCCAATCATCATCTTGTTTCCATTTCTTATTTTCAGATCAAGATGCTTTAGTAAAATATTCTCATCATCTAATTAATGAAATGATTAATTGTCTCACACAAATTAGTGGAATAGCAAGAATGTCACAACAGAGGAAAGGAACAAGAAGTGCATTTATAAATATTAATTTCATGTAATTCAAATCTCGTGGATTGATATACATGTACCTGGGTACTGATTTTAGTACTAAAACTAATGTTTTCAGATTGAGCCAAAACCTGTTTAGAGACACAATATAGATAATTATTAGGGAATGGAATGGATCCTGTCTTTTACTATCCAGACACAATAACAGTCAATAATTGCTCTACAAATTCATGAATTGTTTGCACTAAAATATACAGCATTACCTCACCTTTTTGCTCTAATGATGTTTATACTAGCAGTATTGGTGTTTCTACAGATCGTTGTACACTCTATAAGCCAAAAAAGCTGGTAAAACAGAGCTACACACTTATCAACCACTAATTTCAAGTGTTTAGTTTCTGGGAATGCACAAATATTAAATGAGTACCCTGATACAAAGAAACAGATCCGGATGTTTAGTTCGTAAATAATTATCCGGTATCTGTTCCAGCCCTTAATAATGATTTCCTTGTTATGTGTACAAGTTCGTTTTGATCATAAGCATTGTCTGTTCAAACAGGGAAAGGTTTCTTTAAGAAGAGAGGAAACAATTTCGACACATAAGAATCTTGTCAACTAAAGGAATGTCGTTTTGATGTTATTATTCTTTTCCCCTCAGGAATATCTGAACCCTCTCTTGATATGTTTGAGAATGTGATGCGTTTGAATCAAATGTTAGTTCAATCTCTATGGATACCATTACAGCCATTATTACAACTACCACACATTAACTATGATATCTTGAGATTTTTTATTAATAAGAAGGTTTGTCATGTGACTGTCATGTGTTTGTATTGACACATTTCTGTTTTATAGAAAAGAGTAGCATCAATAGAAGATCTTTCAGCCATGACTAACGAAGAAAGGAGGTGTGTTTGTACTATCATGGTAACATTGATCCATTGATCTATCTGTCTATCAATTATCCATCCATCCATCCATCCATCCATCCATACAACCATCCATACAACCATCCATCCATCCATCCATCCATCCATTCATCCATCCATACAACCATCCATCCATCCATCCATCCATCCATTGATTCCTAACAGACGTATGCTAAGAACTCTGTCAGATGAGGAATATCAAGATTTAATAGTATATTTTAATGGATTTCCTCATGTGGAAATGACTGTTAATACAGAAGGTATAGTATAACTAGTGGATTGAAGAAGGGAAACTACATGTACATGTACTTGTACAGTACAGTACAGTGTGAATTGAAGAAGGGAAAGTACATGTACATGTACAATAGGTACATGTATACATGTACAGTGCAGTACAATACACTACAGTTTTAAATTTTCTACATAATTATTATTTATAAATATTATATATACTATATATATCATAGTAATGATAGTTAATATTGAAGGTATACTACATGTATAACTAGCGATTACATTATGGGAGAAGGGAAAGGTATACATGTACATGTACATGAGGCATACATGTAAAGTACTTATGCTATACATGTATATACATACACCTATGTATATTGTAGTTGCTGATGATGATGACACTTCAGTAATATCTGCAGGATCTCTAGTTACAATACGTGTACACTTAAAACGTATAGGATTACTAGTAAGTGTGTAC
The DNA here is from genome assembly GCA_947044365.1 of Petrosia ficiformis. NCBI lineage: Eukaryota > Metazoa > Porifera > Demospongiae > Haplosclerida > Petrosiidae > Petrosia > Petrosia ficiformis. The sequence continues at coordinate 1,701,269 of OX345646.1, read as the reverse complement.
ATGTGTACATGTGTATATCGTAACATGTATGTACATGTACTGTATGTAATGTATATGTATATGTACACATGTAATATTTTTATTGAAGAGTCGTACTTACATGTACATATACATGTAGTTACAACTAGTATGACCTTGAATGAGTATAGTTTGCAAAGTCATTGTCTTTTGTCCATTTGTACGATCGTTTATCCCCACCCCCCAAAGGCCTGGAGACCAAACTATAACAGAGAAGGAATCCTGGTGCACTATCATCACCTCTCAATATCCTGGCTGGTGTTATTAACTTAATTCATTGATATACACGTACATGTACATGTACTTGTACTTGTACATGAGGATATTAGATTGTATCTTTACATGTACATGTATGATGTATTAATGTATTATAGGAGTATCACAAGTTATCACTGAATAAAATATTATCTCTTGGAGAAGAGGAAGATGGTGATATACCTCCATTGTTAATTGATGAAGAAGAAATGGAAGATGAGAAAGAAGTACATACATGTATATATAGTTACATACATGTATGTAATTATTTTACATGATTGTACATGTACATGTACATGTACAGTTGTTATATTGTATATCAGGGCTGTGACAAAGGTTGGAAACATTAATTTGGGTGGAGCAGTGAAGCTTTGAATGGAGAAATGTAGCATATAAAATGAATGAAGGTTTGAACCTCTTTTCAGCCCTAATAATGCTAATATATATATTATATATATATTTATATATATTTATATATATACATGTACATGTATTATGATTTATTATGTGTATACATGTATATACATGTATATCACATATACATAAATATAACTTATAAATGGATAAGTCAAGTTGATGATGGATTACACTTAGTCAAAATGTGTAAATATGTACATGTACATGTATATCAGAGGTTCAATTCCCATTCCAAAAGCATTAGTTCCTGTCTACTGATTATATTACAGTCAATACACTCTCCATGTCCTTCTAGTTAGAACTTGAGACTTCCGTTCCAGACAAACTCCAGAAGAATCCAGAAGTTTCTAAATCCAGTAACACGAGAAATAATAAGAAAAGGAAGAAAGGAAAAGGAGGAGGAGGAGGAGGTAAGCAACAAGTCAACAAGAAGAAGAAAGGTGGAAAGCAAGCTGTACCAGTCAGAGAAACTGTAAAAGAAAACACTCATGTAAGTTTTAATATGTACAAGTACAATATATGTCATGTCACCATACAGTAACAGTAATTATCTTAGTTCTACTGTCAGTATAGTATAGTAATTACTGTCTCACTACTGTGGTGTTCAATTGACAAGTATACCAATTACTGTCAAAACTACTGTTGAACTACTGTAGTGTGGAAATGAAACTACTGAGTAATTACTGTACTGTATGATGAATTCTTATTGACAGATACTGTACTTCACTTGTATATGTTTATCCACTATTTATAGAAAGAGGATGATGACAAAGAAGAAGATGAAGGTATGTGTGTCTCAGTTGACGAGTAGCAGATGAGCTGTCAATTAATAATATATCCTGAGTTACCAGATTGTTTAACACTTACATTGTACCTATGTAAACTTTAGCAACCTTTATATGTTTAGTTAGACATTGTTCTGGTTTGATCAGAATTATTTTGCAGGAAAGTGTCTCTTCGAAAATTTAGTCGCAAACAGAGTTTTTGATAACTTTTGAAGCATGGGCCAAATTGGCTCAACAATGGTTAGTGTGTGCGCCATTGGGAATACATCTTGAGCCAATTAACAAATAGTTAATGCTGTTAGTGAGAATATAATCATAATTAACTGTATCATCTGGCCCAACTGTGCAGTGCCAAATAAGAAGCTCTTTTGGCCAATGTGCACCACATAAGCTTATCAAAAACACTAGTCACAAATATTTGATTACTTAAGACATAGCAATCTTTTATTGAAATGAAATCACTATTTCAGATGAAGAAGATTCAGAGCCAATTGATGATGAAGAAAGAGAATGGAAAGAGCTGCAAAAATCTGTCAAGAAAGAGAAAGAAAGCAATAATGCATCTACTAAGAGTCATCCTGTTCATTCACCTTTCTTTCCAGCTGTGAGTAATAATCACTCATGACTTTATTAAGAGTGTTCTCACCACATCTACTGTAGGGTTGGGCGATATCGAATGTTAAGTTTTGCGATTATTGCCTAAAGGGAGACTCAATATTGCAACTATTCATTGATACTGTCTATGATAGCAAAAATAGGCTCATTTTATGTAAAGATGACACTTCTGATCCTTGTTTTAAGAGCATATGGCTCAAGATTAAGCGTTATAATATTTTTCAGCTGCATATATTATAACTATTATTTAATTCCAGTAAGACAATATTCTGTCACTGCGATAATATTGGCAGACCAAAATCATGTGATATGATTATTGCAATGGAATAACAGTGCAATGTATGTGATATATTGAATTATTATTGCCCAAGTCTACACCAAACATAACATGAAGGGCTCTACTAAGTGCTTAAGTAGATCCTTAAGCACTTCTAATTGCCTTAGGCCCCAAACCTTCTCCATGAACTCCTGACAGTTCATGTGTGTACATGTACATGTATTTTTCTCTCAATACAGGATAAACAGGAGTTATGGTGGTTATATGCAGCTGATCGTAGATTAAATAGAATGGTAATACCACCTGAAAGAGTTGCTGGATTACAAACTGAAAAAGAGGTATTCTAGTAACATGTACATGTACATTTACATGTGCATGCAATATAGCTGCTGCATTGTGTATGATAAAAGTAACTGTATATTTGTAAAAATCAACCTTTTGAGGATTATCATATTAACAAGATATATAGAGAAAGAAGTATCCCTATGACTGCTTTGTGATGTCTAGCATTCAGTAATCATGGCTAACTTTATGATGCCTGAAACACATCAGCCTATTATAGTTATTATTTTGATTATCTACTCTGTTTACCTTTTAAAGAACCTTGTTGAACTTTAGGAATATATTTTAGGTAGAACAGCTAACTATTAGTTCCACTTTCTACGTAAGCTACACAGCTTTCTTTCTGCTGGTCTGTAGAGCTTAAGCGCGCATTCTTTTCACTTAGTATGTCATTTTTTTTTTTTTTTTTTTTTTGAGCACTTTGATATTGACAATGGTTTTTCGTGAGTTGACCGGATCATTTTGAAACATTTATTTAGAAGAGAACAATATAATCTCCATACCTTTAAAGTTTCGGCTATTTTAAATCCTTCGTTTTTATCAATAGATTAGACTTCGTTTCCTGGCCCCTGATCGTATCGGATTACATAAATTCACAGTTATATTGATGTCAGATTCATATATTAATCTACTAATACAACAAGAATTAAAGGTTAGCATTATCTTCAAATTGAATAATTCATTGATTTTAGTTTTAATTTTGTGTTACAACTACAAACAGTAAACTGGTATGAACATGCATGCATACAATTAAGTATTTATCAACTAGTATTGTTTTAGTTAACTATAACTAAAACCTCTTTTAGTAAGGTATTGTGACTTTTAGTTAACTAAACTATAACTAAATTACAAGTCTATTGTAATAACTATAACTAAAATGAAAATTGGGCACTGACTAAAAACTAAATTAGTAAGCCTATTGTTGTTAACAAACTAGAACAACACTAGAACGTACACATACTATAACTTCATGTAAAAGTAAAAGTGGTTATCATTAAAGTAATGGGGGAATGGATAGTTAATATTGATCTGTATAGTCTTTGGACTCACAACACAACGTACACTATAGTCTTTGGAAGGGGTCGTGTGCCCTGCTGGTTCCTATGCTTATGATAATTTAATACATGTACATCACAATAGATTCAGGTACATGCAAAGAAAGAAGTGTCTGGAAAAGAACAATGGGCAGATCTTGAAAAGGAAGAGGAAGAAGATGATATGATTGAAGAGAGCGTCACAGAAAGTGAAGAAGAGAGTGATGAAGATTAAAATGTCTTTAGACTTATTCTTATGTTTTATTAACAGTACATGTCATTGTTTCACAGATAGAGGAGGGGAAAAATATTGTTTATATAAAATCAATGATCTTCATTACTGTTTTTTCTGTTTATAAATAAAATAATGAAAAATTGTTTATTTTCTGAAATTCAGTATAGATAATAGTTGTTCCATTAATTGCCTGCAGATTAGTCCCCATACCACAGGACTGATAGCACCTGAGAGGAGAGAGAAAGATGATATCTATAACTGCCCACACTCTTAACGAGCAAGAAGGTGTCTGGTAACTAACGTACACGTACTTTCTTGTTACAGAAAATATTGCGGATCACTAAGTAGGATTACTACATGTATATTACAGCAAACAAGTATATAAATCCTCTCTTTCTTACTTCAAAAAAATTATATTCAAAACTATACTCTGTGACAGAAGTTCATTAACATTATCATGACATCACAGAGATGATCATTCTCACAGTCTCACTACCAAGAAACTAGACTAAGACACCCTTTCTCATTGCGAGTGATCGAGAAATCAGTAATTTCATTCATGAAAGATTCTGAACTAACAAAGTTTAGTACTAAGTGGTACTTCGAGTGCTACCAAGTGAGACCAATGCTGTTGCATTTTTTGTAGAAAATCAGTTGGACTTCAAAGAAACATTACATGTACATGTACAGTACCTGACTCTATTAAGTTCACATACTATTGATGGGAGCTATACTTAGTCAACTGTACTTCTACTAGTACTATAGTACTATTTTGTACTGTAATCATAGTAATGTGTGAAATTCCCTTTACATTTGTATGTGATAGCAGGTGTAATATTGTGTAGTACATTTGAAGTACAGTGTACTTCACTCACAACGTACACTGTAGTCAATGGAAGTATAGTGATAGTATGTAAACTTAATAATGTCAGGTATAGTATATATATTATACTGTATTGTTTAAGAGCATGAAAATGGAGAATATTATAATACACAATTATAATAATATAATCGTACATCTGACTACATAACTATATGTACATGTTAAAAACATGAATATACATAACTAGTAGTACCTGTTATAACTGGTCTTACCTGTTACACCTGTCGGGTATGCAAAGATTCTTGTTAGTGGCCATAACATGTCAGTAGGAAGAATGAAGACAGGAGTGGTTCTATTCATAAAGATAATTATCAAACGAGAGGCTTCCTATATTATGAGGATGAATAGTACATGTATAATTATGTACATTAGTACAACAATGTGTTGAAGTAAATAATATTCCAAGGAGGTATAGAAAGCTTGTCAACTAATGAGGTTCCACTTAAATACATACACATGCTCAAAGTAAATCCACATAACAGCAGGAAGAAAACAGCGGGAAAAAATACATGTCCTAGCTGGGAGATAGTCAGCAATGATTGAAAGTCACCACTAAGCAATCATATAGGTATGTACGGTGTACCTTTTCTTGTTTTATAGCACCTATGCTACCATGGCAACCTCACCAAAACTTCAATTGTTAAATTCCACTATATATTATATAAACCATGGCTGGTTGGTGTACATGCATATACCACCTGCTGTTGTTCTGAGGTTTATGTGGATATACTAGTTGGCCCTACAGACCTTTGGGTTATATGATTATATCCCTCCACAGCAGATGATTGATAACACACTCAGAGGGGTGTTATCATATACATGTACCTCCTAACCATGGTTTATATATACATGTAATATATCACTCACAATTATTATGAACAAAATTGCTAGACAGATTTTCCTCGTTCTTAGAATTCTGCTATTTGATAGTTTACCTACCAGAATATAATCATTGTTATACATGTAGTTGATAAAATTAGAAGTCCATATTATACATAATTATATATAATTATACAGTATACATGTATGTCAATGAATTGCCACCATACAGTAATAGTAATTATCTTAGTTCTACTGTCAGTATGGTATAGTAACTACTGTCTCACTACTGTGGTGTTCAATTGACGAGTACATCAATTACTGTCAAAATACTGTTGAACTACTGTAGTGCGGAAATGAAGCTACTGAGTAATTACTGTACTGTATTGTGACTTTATATTGACTTGTACTGTATATATATAATTATATATATATATATATTTTTATATATAATTATATATATATAATAATTATATATATATATTATATTTAATTTATATATATATATATTTTTTAAAGTAGTACATAAGTAATACTGTGTTGCTCTCTACTCACTTAACTTAGTTAATTCATTTTGTTTTTGGGTTTTCTTGTTAAATAAAGAAATTCTTTTTTCCTGTAATAACAGTAGTATATTAATTAATTAATTAATTAATTAATTAATAAAACCTACCAAGTCTTCAGTAGAGTCCATCTCATTTTTAATTAATTCAATAAGTGATTCTAATTGTTTTATCTCCGAATAATCACTTATTAAAATATCAGTGAGCTATAATGAGTAAATACAATACACATGTTCACATGGACAATGATACCTATATTACCGTAAATTGGGAATATTTCGTCTCTAAAATATTTCGAATTTTTATTTTTCATATGTATAAATTTTCATACATGCGTATGTTATTATTTACGAATACCGTTTATTTCCATATACCCGTTAATTTTCGAATTTTTAAATTTCGTACGCATACTATTATACGAAAATTTTTATAGTACGAATTATGGTATAATACAGTACTGAACAGATTATATACATGTATAACATGTATACTCTATACATGTTATACATGTACATTGTGTATATAATCTGTGTTTTGACACTGGTATATACAGATTACAGAACAATATAATGTACATGTATTTTGAAATTTACCATTTCAGTATGGACATACTGAGGCATTGTCAGTCAGTATTACTCTGTATAAGTTATAATTCTGTCCCAATGCATTTCTGTATGTGTAAAATTACACTTCACTACAGATGATACACAAAATATTCAATAAGTCTCGCAAAGGTTTCCCTTCAGGTGTGATTCATAAATTAGTTTTAAATAACTTTTCATAATGATAATTATCACATACTATTATAATTAAATTATATATAATATACGGTTATCTCTTTCCGTATATTTTTGTGTTATGTGATGGTAAGAATCTCACCCATATTGAAAGACGATTTTTCAGTCTGTGAAGAATTTTTGTCAGAAGAGCACTACAGAATAATAATACAGCCAACCAAATTTCTACCTCCATCTTTAGATCTAAAGGTACCACGTGGGTGGGTGTGGCAAGGACTCCACTCCTCTCACCCACGTGGTATGCAAAGATTGATAACAAGACATCTCTCCAGTTATATTAATACCTATCCTTTGAGAAATAGCTGTCTGATACGCAACATGCCAGCAAAAAAGAAACATCAGGTTAATTATAAACATGTTAATTAATGTATTAATACATATTTAATTATAAACATGTTAATTACTATATTAATACATATCAACATCAGGTTAACTATAAACAATGATTATAATGTATGTATATATATATATATATATATATATAATATATCATATTTTATAAACAAACATAAAGTTTATTGTATACTGTTAATTATTATATTAATATAGACATGAGATTTACTATAAACATGTTAATTATTATGTATAGTTAATTAAACTTGTACTGATAATTAGGGCTGGGTGGTAGTAGTGATAGTTAAAAATTTCACTATAGCCCAATTCTACTTGTAATTCATATTTTTATTATATAGTGAAGTAGTGTGTGTATATATACAGAAAGTACAGATGTGTGTAATGAATGTTATTTGTAATATACATGTACATGTATTTGCGATAGATTATATTCAAGGTTTCACATAGATACACACACAATAATATTATTATGATACTAAAGTATAATCATGTACTAAACTAAACACTATATTACATATAATGTCATATGAACAGACTATACCTCTTATAGATTAGTAATAGTGATGAAGAAGATTCAGAATATAAACCTGTAGCAAAAAAGCCAAAACTACAGACTAAAAAGAAAATGAAAAGAGATGTAGAAAATACCGAGTCTACTGATGGAAGTGAAGCCACACCCACTAAAAAGCCTAAGCTACAAGCTAAAAAGAAAACAAAGAGTGATGTGGGAAATACCCAGTCTCTTGAGTCTACTGATGGTAGTGAAGCCACACCCACTACTGCATCAAAAAATAGTACAGATTGGAGTAAAGTAGATTTATCTACTGTAACTGAAAAAGATGGAAGGTATGTGGCTATGTATATATAGTTATACAGTGTTCTGCCCACACTGGTCGGCACTGGTCAGGAATAACCACCTCTCAGATGAATTAACCACCTCTTAGATAAATTAACCACCTCTCAGATGGATTAACCACCTCTTAGAAAAATTTACCACCTCTCAAAAAATACATACATGTATATAGGCTACTGAGACAGTATCAAGTATATACTGATAAACAGCACTAAATGCAATGTAGAATCCAACCACCACTTTAAATATCCTGGGCAGAACACTGGTTATATATATATACATGTACAAGGGTGTGGAAACAACTAGTCATGCAGGACATTGTCCGATAAATGTAGCAAATGTCCGGTAAATTGAAACTGAAGTAAGTATATGAGAAGCAGGACAAATGAGTGATGAAAATAGGCCAAAATGTTCGGGAGCTAATTCACTATTTCCACACCCCTGGAACTTATATACATGTATGTGCTTGTGAAACAAATGTACAGATTGACAATGTCTATACATGTATAATAGATAATATATTATATACATAATTATTATGAGTGATAGTTATAGCTAGCACTGAAGGTGTGTGATTATGTGTGTGTGAATGTAAAGTGTCTATATATGTATAATATATGTATATTATATCATATTTAGTAATAGTTATAGCTAACTATGAATGTCACAGGAATATATTGTCACTGTGATGACATCAGGCCTGAGGGTATGGTGTGATGATAATTTCCATGTGCGTACAACAACCATTTTGTAGCATGAAAACGAACCATAAAAGTATCCTTGTTGTGTGGAATATTTGTTACTGGTATGTTTGGACTGGTCTATGGACTAGTTCTATGTCTTAGAACTAACTGAACTGTTAATTGTGCTATGAGCCTATGACATGCTAATATTTAGTGCTAACTCAACCCCTATAAGATTAAATATAATTAATATTATAATGATGGCAATACTTCCTCTATACAGAAAATGGACATTAAAGTTTTCATCATGGAATATTAATGGAGTTCGTGCTTGGCTTAAAGTAAGTTTAATTAGAATGTATCCCCAAAATCAAAACTTAATTTTAGCAAATGGAATTTATCAAAGTTTTGGTCTATGGCTTCAAGACTTGCTTAGTCGCTTACTGTATAATAATTACACTGATTAATAATGCTTATACTAGTTTAATTACGATATATAGAGAAGTTAATTAAGAAGAACCCTCTCAAAGCTGATATATTAGCAATGAAGTCCACAGAAAAACAGACACACTCTTTCCAGTCGTGTAGTATCCTGGAAAGAGAGTGCCTGTTTTTCTGTGGACTTCATTACTAGTTTAGTTACAATATATTAATAATTCAGTATCTGATTATAAATTTAAGGTTAGTAATCAACTGAACAGAGACGGATTTTCAGTTTTATAATTAGTTATTACTTCATTCTAATATCAACTCATCTTGTTGAGTTCTTTGATGAATGATCAACAATATTCAGTAAACAAATACATGTACTATACATGTCTGCAAAAGTATACTCTTGATGTCTGCTTAAATAGATTGTAAAGTTTTCAACATTGCTTTGAACTGAATAATACAAATAATCACAATTAATTACAGTTCCCTAATACATGTATATATACATGTATATATTAATTAATTATCTTCATAGAATAATGGTTTGGAATATGTTAAACGAGAACTTCCTGATGTCTTTTGTGTTCAAGAAACTAAATGTAGTGAAGATGACCTACCATTGGTATGTGAGTCATGTGACTTGTACATTAACTCACATGACATCCTCTTCGTCTTGTAGTCTGAATTGAAAGTAGAGGGATATGAATCATACTGGTACTCAGCAGAACAGAAGGGATATAGTGGAACTGGGTAAGTATGCATTAAGTAGAATATAGTAACGATACCATTAACTTGTATTAATGCTTGGGAGTTGAAGCCACAATCTTGGCTTGCCTATACCAAGCACCACTACATGCATCTACAGTACATGTATCTACAGTACATATACATGTAGATGTATCTACAGTACATGTACATATACATGTATCAAACAGTAAATGGTGCGTGTATGTATAGTACATGTATCTACAACATGATTATATCTATAATACATGTAAATATATGTATAGTACATGTATCTATACTCTATAATCATATTTCCACAGTTATTATCACATTCATAATTATTCTGTAGGCTCTATAGCAAAACTAAACCACTGAATGTCACATATGGTATTGGTGAGTTCACTCATGTATACATGTACGATGTACATGTATAAACCTGTACTAGTTTTTTTCAGCTGCAACTTTATGCATGTTGACTTCTCTCTTTCCTTTTATTATAAAACATTGTAGTCACTAAGTTTTACATGTGTTAAACTCATTTCTTCTGGTGGGATTATTGTATTATATTTTCCTAACCCCTCCCTCTCTTTCTCATTAATTAGGTATTGATAAACATGATAAAGAAGGAAGAGTTATAACAGCAGAATATGATAAATTCTATTTTGTTACTGCATATGTTCCAAATGCTGGAGATAAATTGAAAAGGTAATTTTAATTAAAATCACATCTTGTACATTTTGAAGGTGACCAAACATTTATTTTTAAACACTGCATGATAAGATATTTTAAAAATATTCCAATAAACAAATAATTATTTTAGATACATGTACTATACATGTACATCAGTGTTTTTGATAAGCTCATATGGTGCACCATTGGCCCAAAGAGCTTCTTATTTGGTACTGCACAGTTCTCTCTTTGGGCCAGATGGCACAGTTAATTACAATGTATGATTATATTGTCACTAACAGCATTAACTCTTTGTTAATTGGCTCAATATGTATTTCCAATGGCACACACACTAACCATTGCTGAGCAAATTTGGCCCATGCTTTAAAAGTTATCAAAAACTCTGATGTACATGTATGTAACAATAACTGATACTGAAATAAATTTTGGTTTCTGACTCTTTTGATGATAATTATGAGTATCATAAAAGTGATTAATGATGTTATAATCGACATTATTAGTACACTATCTGTTACTAGAAATAATGATAGTAATAACTTCCAAGTTCCAATGTGTGAAATAACACATAGCAACAGCATGGTAATCGGCCAGATTTTGTGATAAGCACATATGGTGCACCATTGTCCCAAAGAGCATCTTATTTGGCACTGCACAGTTCTCTCTTTGGGCCAGTGGCGCAATTAATTATGATTATATTGTTACTAACAGCATTAACTCTTTGTTAATTGGCTCAAGATGTATTCCCAATGGCACACACTTTAACCATTTTTGAGCCAATTTGGTCCGTACTTCAAAACTAATCAAGAACTATATAACAGGCTATAATGGCCAATAATGGCCAATAATGACCAATACCTATTACCAATCCAATTATCAGTACATAATTAGTTGTATCTAACCTGGTTATTGGTTGAATTTCATGAGTATTAAGATTGCATTAGCTTCCTTCAGAAATTGCCAAACTTTAAAATTTGATCAAATTCTTAATACCCAAATGTTGATCATCACATAGTATATAATTTTAGGTTAGATTATAGAGTTGGTGAATGGGATCCGGACTTTAGGAAATATCTTAAGACACTGGATGAGAAGAAACCTGTTGTTCTATGTGGTGATTTAAATGTAGCACATCATGAAATAGGTAGGAAACTATACATGTATTAGGATTAAAGTAATAGAATCATACTGTTAATTTACATATAAAGTACTACTGTTGGTAGGTATACTGTTGTAGTACTTTCACAATACAGTATAACACACATACATGTACATAATTATGATTACAGTAATAGTATCACACTGTTAATTTACACATAAGGTACTACTGTTGGTAGGTATACTGTTGTAGTACTTTCACAATACACTATAACACACAAACATAATTGCACTAGTAACTCCAGTAGTGTATGGTGACAAGTGAAAGTTGATTGGTAGACAGTAGTCCATGGACAATAATCATTGATTTTATTCCACTTCTTAGATCTAGCTAATCCCAAGGGTAATTTAAAGACAGCTGGATTTACAAAAGAAGAAAGAGATAGTTTTACTGCATTACTAGAAGAAAACAAGTTTGTAGACTCATTTCGTGAGCTATACCCTGAAATGAAAGATGCTTACTCTTACTGGTCTTATCGGTTCAATGCCCGAGCTAAAAACAAAGGATGGTAAGTTGAGTAGTCTAAACCTAGTATTTTATCTATTAATGTATTTTGTAAATGGAGATACTCATTATACATGGACAGATAAGTAGACAAGTGTCCTGTTCACAATATATTACATGTATAGCAGTTCATATTGAAGTGAAGTCACTTGTCAGGAATTTCTAATCAGTGTATTAATTTTGAGCAAATTTGAAAATGTAATTATATTTTTGTTTTGAACAGTATCACATTACAGCCATTTAAATTTACTCTTGTATATATAGTCATTACAATCGGCCATTTAAATTTAGTTATTACAGCATGAAAAGTGTGGTCAAGCAATAATACCTTCACTTGTGATGTACTACTGTATCAACTACACCTCTCATGTCAAACAGTACTTTTTAGAACATTTTCTCATCTCTATATTCTATTCTACAGGAGATTGGACTATTTTGTTATCTCTCATGGTCTAATGGAACATGTTTGTGATCATGTGATACGTTCACAAATTTATGGAAGTGATCATTGTCCAATTGTACTATTAATAACACTTTAAGTCCTCATAACTAACTGATTATGATAATACAATTATTTTGTTATATACTTATGTGCTCCTGTTATTACATAATACATTTACCATACTGTGTCATAATTAGTCCTGTCATTATATATACATCATATAAGTACGGTCTCTCCTAAGTTATCCCACTACAATCATAGTTGAGGATTTTCCTCAACATCAATACTATTAGAGAAGCATCTGAGAGGTAGTTTAGTCTTGCTGAAGAGCGAGACTTCAAGATCCCAAACACACCACAAAGGTACCATTAATTTACTCAAGTACTATTACTAAGAGGAGTGAGCAAGGGTTAATGAATTCAACTTCAATTTTTTAGCGTGAACAAAAAACCAGTGAGTATGTATTATTACAAGTTAAAAATCATAATCCCTGTAAAAATTGTATTTAAATTGTTATATCTTTACTGAAAATAAAAGTTTATATTAAAGAATGAGTGTTAGGTGTATTGAAGAATGGAGTGGTTTCATGGATTGATGAGCCTGTAGGTAGAAGGGATTTTAGTAATACTAAAATAAAATAATGCATGAGGAATCATATGAAGAGAGTAAACAGTAAAGGGTGGCAGCCATAATTATGATTTTATTTGTGAAAACATTTCTTTGTTTCTATTATGAATAATAAAGTGGTGATGTTGAAACAACCTAAACTAATATAAACATACTTCTCCGCAGCATCTGATAGACCCAAAATCATTAGAATTTCATGGAGAACTTGACGAGATCCTTCCCACCTTTTCAACACTTGCAGAGCTTGTAAATTAATTGTCTTGTACTTTTTCTTAATCCGCTCCAGTTCTTCACCACAAATATCAACTACACAAGCTAACTCTGTCAGGTCAACATCACCATTGAAGCAGTGACTACAACGAAGTAGATCAGACATAGAGGGTGGAGAATTCAGATCAACTTTCCAAGATGAGCCAGAGGGTATGGGTGAGGATTTATCATTGATAAAGGAAGTTGGGTCTGACTCAGGTACTTGACACTATGATAAAAAAAGTGCTGTTAGATATGATTTCTTGACAACATAACTCACATTTTCATCATTAGTGACTTTATCATCAGATATCAGTGCTTGGGCTTGAGGTGAAGCAATATCAGTTGATAAGGGGAAGTCAACATTTATATCAACAGACTGTGGTACTTTGAGCTGTACAGAAATAAATGTGATTACTTGTGAGTTACAAAACAATGCTAACCACAAATTAATATTCCATTGAATTAATTTAAAGTTCTGAATTACAATTAGATTACAAAACAGGCCAGTGATTACTAATCAATTTCATTAGAATTACAATAAACTGTTAACAGTGATAGTCAACAAGATGGGCTCTTTGTATTCATGCACCATTATGGGAATTTACCGATATTCTGATATTCCAATAATGACTTTAGATAATTACCATGCAATAACTGACAATGTACATCTACTTTCTAGTATCTTTCTCAATATCAAAATGATTTAGTAGAAATAAGAAATGACATTCTCATTACAATATTGGTTAAATCACTGATACTTTACTGATAACAATTATTGGCGCATCACTAGTGTAATTTGTGTAAATGCATCTTGTGACCCCAACTAGATCTGCCCCTACAACATATTATACAGAAACTAACTAGATTAGGTGTCAGGGTGGAGCGGTACTGTTACAGAAGTAGCTCTTCCTGGACACATCTAATTTAGTTGGCTTCCTGCACAGATGGCTGAATAACAAGTGTAAGATTTTTCAAGTCTCGTTACAATCACACATTATATATATGTACAGTTTGGAATTGGCACCCTCAATAAAGGACATTACCACAGGGAGAACATTGAATTAAAAATGTATGTGAATGAAATTATATTCATACTTTTGGTTTCTTAGCAACTGGTTTATCTTTGTCATCACTATCACTTTTGCTACTCTATGTTTGTAAAAGAAGGATAGTGTATACCAGGACAAGTTTCATGGTGACAATATGTCCACTTAAATACACACTTTTAGGTTACTTCTATGTCGTTTCTACTATTTGATGCAATAGGGTACTATGAATCAAACATTAAGAGCTTAAACACTCAGCAGCTAATACAATTTGGTATTCAGAAATATGTAATTTCTCTGTCAAAATTGGTGGTTGGATTTCAGACACAAGAAAGAATCTTCTCAGCAATATTGAATTACGTAATATCATAGAGGTGCTGTTTATGAACACAATACTTTGTGAATTACTTTTCTACTATCATCTATTATTACTAACGTGGAGGAATGAGAACATAATGCACGTGACTATGCAAAATATGGGACAAAATATCTCAGCTTGTAAAAGAGCCACAATGAAATATAAATGCAAATTTCAACCATTCTTTTATTTCTTAGTGACAATATAGTGTTTGTATACCTTTTCTGATTTTCTAGAATGTTGCAGGGTAATTGTAGGTTGACCATGTATCTTGTTGGTAAGAGCTTGTGAAACTGTTTCAACTTTTTCAGGAGTTTGTTTTACTTCTTCTTCTGAAAGTAGCAAAGAACAGTAATATACATAAACAGTGAATCATCTAGTCATACTATTGTGCTTATATTTTCATTTACAGGCTTAGCAGTCTAGTGTGGTCATTTTCTACGATAACTATTGCATCCACACTCATCCATAGTTCCAGTATACAGTATACACTACACCAATACACCATAAATAGTTACATATGTATTCAATATATTTGACCTATTTTCGTCATTCTCAGTACATTGATTAGTAGTATTATCAATACCTTTCAGATAGACTTCACCAGCATTTGTTGTATAGTGAGGTAGTTGATATGTGACTTCAATACTTGTAACTTGATCATTTCTCACATCGTCTACTGTACGATCAAGAATCGCTGATAGTAGGTCTCGTGTTTTCAAACATTGACAAAGATGGCGTGTCCACAGTCCCCCATAAGTCGCATTACCCCCTGCCTTGTGGTTAATTGATGTTGCATATGCCACAAGACAATCTTGAGGGGATTTGAGGTTAAACACCTTTTCTGTACCATGAACACCTAAACCAGGGCTGTAATTCAAACAGCAATCAAAAAAGAAAAGGCATTTACGGTCTTTGTATAAATGGGATTTTGAGCGAGGATATCGAGTAAAAGCTGCAAGTGGAGATATAATGTCATCTTTAATGTATAATTTATTTTTTGTATTATCTGGTAGTACAAACTCACGACATGATTTGTCAATACCTCCGTGTCCAGCATAATAAAATGCTATGAATTTGTAATTTAATGGGTATCTAACTTCAGCAGCAGCTTTAATCAGGCAAGCTAACTCTGGACATGAGGGGTTTTCAATACGATAAATTGCAAAGTTTAACTCATCACGAAAAATTTTCCATATGTTGTCAACATCAACATCAGTCCCACCTGGATTACCAGACGCAGCAACAACGAAAATGATTCCTTGAGCCTCTGGTTTGTTCCGATACTTTTCACGTATTTTTCTCTTTGCTTCTTTGAGAGCATCATCACTGAATTGGACACAATCTAAATAAAACAAGAATAATTAAAAAAACATTAAAAAAATGAAAGAGTATGTAGGGATATATATCAAACCAAACAAGCACAGGAACAAGATTGGAATGGTGCCTTGCTTTGTTAAATATCACTTCCACATAGCAACTGTACATAGGTATCGCTTCTTTGTGCTTTGTACTTATGTAGGGTTGTTATGTGGAAGTGGTGTTTAATGTGAAATACATATAAATGCTGTTTTAGTGTATACTTCATAACCTAGAACAATATTCAATGGACTTTTATTATAAGCTTGTGTATAAAAACATACAATACGTCAATCAGTCAATCAATCAGTCTATCTGTCTGTCTGTACTAGGGCACTGGATTATGATACTAAAGTTGTTTCACGGCAAATTTATTTTAAACACAATGTTTGGGTCAATTGTGAATATTATATTTATATCATCTAGGTAAATATACAGGAATTATATAGTATAGTTGATTGAATAATTTATTCATCACTTCTTTTGATAATAGCACTGTTAATGGTGATACTTATGGAACTAGTAAACTATAATGTTGATAGTTATTGTGTAAATGATGCATACAGACGAAGCTTTGTCTTTTTTGTGAACTATGGGTGTTTTTAAAGAATTAAAACAACTGACAAATTTCAGATTCTACTTTTTCAACATTCTATACAATAAATGTCAAAAATTATGCTAACAATAATCTAACGTGTATGCATGGTTGATAATTATAATCAACTAACCTGGTTCCTTAGTAATGAACCAATGCTCTCTATCATTGTTCACACGATAAGGCCTGTTAGTTAAATCACACGTCATGTTCTTCTTTGTAGAATCAACCTTAGCAATGTGTTTGTCTTTACCTGCACAGTCTGGGTGATCACAGTAGAAACCAAACCGATGAGTGCAAAATGAATCATCATATCGCAGATGCTTGCATACGTTAAGTATCCCAATTTCGAGAATTTGACAAATTTTATGCCAAGAGCTGCTATTAGCTTGCTTACTTTTTATATGCACTTCAAAATGTTCGGCTGTAGCTTTCAGACTAATAGGACAATCTATACCACTGCTATCTGTGTAGAAATATACTTGATTACGATAGAGACGAGGCTTAAGGTTGTCACGCTGAATCACCCATTTCTTTTCACGCAATAAGTATACAAGTAGCGCACTGAAAACTCCCTTAGGAACAAATCCTCCCTTAAACAATACTAAAAGAGGATCCAATTGGTCTTCGAAAGAAAGAGGTTCTGGTGCATGAACCAAAGCACACGGAAGAAAATAATCATAATCACTAAACTCGGGATTAGGATCATGTACGGGACCAAGAATGTTGAGATGTTCGAGAAGAGCTAGAAATACATCACAATTTATTTGAAGCTCGCTTTGATTTTTGAAAATTTGTTCAAGAGTATCCCTTTTGAATAATCCCAACCTTCTAAAAGCCATTACCTCAGGATTGAGAGCTTTCTCGTGAGTAAAGGTATTAGTAATTAATTTGGAAACTGCCTTAAAGATTACATCTGGTTTTACAATAATATAGTCTTCAAGTACTTTAATACCATGATAGTAACGAATAGTGCCTGTTTTGTGATGAAGAAACCACAAGCACTTTGGCAAATCGTTCCTAGAGACTTTATACTGCTTTGCTATGTCTATACATTCCTCATAATATATAACTGACTGTGGAAGACGTCTCAAAGACAACTCAAGAGCTAACCAGGGTACAGGAAATTCAATTTTGTATGGACATTCTTTACCTTGCTTCCTTCTAATAATAATCTGCACTGCTTTTTTAACAGCATTGCTATCATTTTCTTCATTGTAGTTATCCACAGGTATGATTAGTTGCTCATCCTCATCAGGACAATATTCAATACACCCACTTTTATAGAGAGAGGTCTGTTCCACTGCTGCTCTGAGCTCTTCGTCAATCTTCTCCACCTCTTCCTCATCTACCAATAAATCTTTGTGTGTTGCTACTGCTAAGACTGAAAGAGGAGGAACCCTAGTTTTGACCAAGATGGTGGAATCGAGAAGTGCAACATCATGTGATAATGCGTTGTGATAACTGGCAATGCTGGAAAGGCACTGCATAAAAACTTGCTTCACAGTGAAAGAACTTTCATAAAGAACCCTTTCGCCATCAGGTACACTATAGGTTACAGTGTACCTAGTGCCTAGACAGGCTAGACCTTTAGCCAAACTGAATATTAAGAGAAAAATTGTAGGACCAGCTACTAGAGCAGGCAGCACCTCTTGAAACTCTGGCTGACCTCCAGTATCAGTATAGAAGATGGTCAAGGTGTCATTGAGAAGCTTTTTAACTTTAGTCATATCTTTGTTTTCCATAGAGTTTAGCACCTCATCAAGTAAATTAGAACCAGTGTGTGTTACACTAGTATCAGAATCTGGGCCTGGCTTAACAGGAACATTACCAGCTTTCAACCTTGGTTCGTCATTAAATTTTGTCACAGATTGTGGCCGGGAGGGTGAGTGAGCAGTAAGATTCTCAATGGAAATTTGAGAATTCGACTCTTTCACTGGAGCAAATGAAGGTGTAATAATTGGACAATTATCGGAAACAATAAGTGTAGCTGACTCATTAACAGAATTAGATGAATCCTTAGGGACAAATTGTGACTCGGTGCTACTTTTAATATAAAATGCCGATTCTTCGTCAAGATTTTTTATTTCTGTCCAATCACTATCATCAGCTACAAAAGTAGAGTATATCATCTTCCTGTTATCCAAAACAATTGTGCTATTTGATCCACTGCCTGGTGAATTACGTGTAGCTCGTATCCCTGGGGCATCTCTGTTAAGAAGTCGATTCAACAGACAAGTTTTTCCAACACGAGGAGGACCAAAAGGCATCAACTGAACCATATGCATTGGAATGGATCCCTCTTTCTCAACTGCATCTTGAAAAGCTTTAGCATACATGTACATGTGTCCACTCTCTGTAATAAATTTTAAGAAGGTAATGATAATATACGTATTTAACTTTGTTTATGTTAAGTATGTGTATATGTGAAACCTGAAGCATATAAATATTATATATATGTACACATATATGTATAATTTATTTATATGTATATAATATAACACCCCTGCAAGGGATATATCACATTTATACTCACCTCGCCCTGGGGCCGCAGGCCCGAGGACGAGGTGAGTATAAATGTGATATATCATGAGTGGGGCTGTTATAAATAATTTATTTTCTGTTGAAGCTAAACTTTAATTAATTATACATGAGCAGTACAGTAGAATATTATTCTGAATTAGTTGAACCTCAAAGAATGGCTGGTAAAAAAATGTTCCTCTAGAAACAAAGCCTTCCAAGAACCCCAGGTTGTCTTTGTCGTTGCAGAGAAAGAGTAAAAGGTTTAGTTCGTCCACCGCTCAAGAACTTGAAGAAATGTCTAACCGGAAAGTGCTCAAACATACTGAAAAAACCAGTAAGCGGGCCATGACCAATATGACGGAATGTTTGAACGATTATAACACCAGGAATACAGATGCCAAGTTTTTGACACCTAACTGTTCGAAAGAAAATTTGCGTAAATGGCTTTGTGTGTTCATGAAACAAGGGCAAAACACGGAGCCCCATATCCACCCAAAACGCTCCAATACTGGTCAGGCTCAACAGCTCTACATTCCACCTGTTCCTCTAATGCTTCCATATTACAACTATTATCCATTTTCCACTGTGCCACCATTATATCCACCAGTATCTGAAGTGGAAGGCCCAGCTTATCAATAAATCAGGAGCAACTTACCTCACTTACAGAACAATCATTTTATTATTCATGTATTCTCCATTATTTAATCAGAGATGTTGTTTTAATAGCGTGAAGTAAGGTGTTAAGCACGAGCAGGTAGTATATCAAAGATCAAAGAGTTATATATTGCCCGAAGTAAGTATATCGCTTATATACCCACGTCAGCGCTTTTGAAGTTTGGCTTCAACGGGATATATCACATCCTCGGACACAAAACTCAGGTCCTATATTCAGTATATAGGACCTATTAGCAAATATACTCTCTCTCTCTCTCTCTCTCTCTCTCTCTCTATATATATATATATATAGATGTACATGTAGATAGAATCATGCACATAATAATATATAGCATATGTAGCATATGCTACCATGGCAACCATTTGGTTAAATTAGGTCTATGTCTTTGATTGAGGGGTGAAGGGTTGATATTGCTGATACACACTGAGAAGCCATATTATATATATATTACATATACTTATAATACATATATATAATTATATATACATGTATACATGTCACATGCAAAAAGGTTGTTATTGCCTTTTCCCAAATGGGTTTGTTGAAACACTTGTTTTTCAGCTTGATGTCCTAAATAAATGCTAAATTTTGTTGCCTTCTTGCTGATATTACCATTAAAAGTGCAGGTGGGATATTCATTATAATTATACCCACTACAAAACCATGGGAGGTGTATGTAAGACTGCTAATATCATGAAAAAAGATATAATGGATAATAGTATCCCTATGATTGCTTTACGGTGTCATCATTCACTACTAATGGCTGACTTTCTCATGCCTCTTTACCTACATATATACAATGCATATGTAACACAAACATATAAAATTATATATAGTTCAAACTTGTGGGAAAGCAATCATAGGGATGGCCCTATGAGCCATAACAAAGGTATCATATTTCATGATTTGCAATGGAATATACCATATTTTAAATGTAATTATATATTTATATATATAATATATATATATAATTATATAGATATAGATATAGATATAAATATATAGACAATTTCCTGTTCTTGATTTTGGGTTACTACACTATTGTTCTCAGGTAATACATTTAATATAGAGGTACAGCTAGTGAACAATCTTATTTAAAAACAATCTTCTATACCTGTCAAATAGACTTCTCCTATATGTGTTCCATAGCGAGGTTTTGGAAACATGTATTCATCTTCTCCAATATCTTTTACAAAGTTCTCTCTTGCATCATCAAGGATTGTTGAGAGGGAACGTGCTCGTGTTATACGTTCGCAAAGATATTGTGTCCATACTCCCACATAAATCTTGTCGTTACTAAACTTGTAACCATTACTCGATGTGGCATAGGCAACAAGACCAGCTGATGGGGCTTTGAGATCGAATTTCTTTGTCACCCTGATAGTAGCATCGCTCGTCAACTGATCATCTTCGTTAGTGTAATTATTCAAACAGCAATCAAAAAAGAACAGAAATTTGCAGTTTTGAGGAATGCCTGATCGAAATGGTGAAAGAATATTATCCTCAATATATAATACATCATCTGCATCATTACCACCTGTTAATTGCATTGGTAGTAAATACTCATACCCAGAGCCATCAACACCTCCATATCCAGCATAATAAAAAGCTACAAAACGATAATTCTTGGGGTATTCATTACATTCAGAGGCAGCTTTAACCAGACAAGCTAAGTCTGTACTAGTAACATTTTTTTCACGATAAACTACAAAATTCAAATCATCGTGAAAGATGGAAGACATGCGTTCAACGATATCATCGGTCCTAACTGAATCAAACATTCCAATAACAAAGATAATTCCTTGAGCATTTGGCATCTCCCGACATCGACTGTATATTTTCTGTTTTGCTTTCTTGACAGTAGCTTCACTGATTGTGGGAAAACCTGAATATTGAAATCAAATCATATATATAATTATAACTATAATTATATATATATATAGCACACAAGAAATTGAATAAAATTGCAGTGTGAAACTAAGACTAATCACAAGGTCATCAATGATTGATTGAACAGCAAAATTTATATAAAAATGAAATCCTTTTATCTTTGCAAATTTAAGCATGGAATTAGATAGTCTATTCAAAATATGTGCTGTGGACTGACCAATTATCATTATATGCAATAATGAATACTATGCTAATACGATATACATTCATAACTATCATAGTTATTACTATTAACTAACCTCGTTTATCAGTAATAAACCAATACTCTCTCTCTTTGTTTACAGGATATCTCTTATTAGTAAGAGAACACTCAATCTCTTTATTCTTAAGATCGACCTCAGCAATGTGTCTTGCACATTCTGGAAGATTACAGTAAAACGCATACTTTCGAGAATAAAAAGATTTATCATATCGCAAACTCTTGCATACATTAAAGACTCCTTTTTCAAGAATTTGACGAATATTGTACAGAGATTTCATTGTGTTACCGGCTTGCTTACCTTCTACAAACACTTCCAAACATTTAGCTGTAGCTTTCAGAGTAATAAGACAATCTTTACAATCGTCAAAAGATGCTTGATTACGATAGAGAAGGGGCAAACCCTTGTCATCACGCTGAATTCTCCATTCCATCTCGCGCAACAAAAATACAAGTAGTGCACTAAAGACCCCTTTAGGAACAAACCCTCCATTAAACAACACTAAAAGAGGATCAAGGTTGACTTCAGAAGGAGGATTTGGTGCACGAACCAAAGCACAAGGAAAAAAATAATCACCTAACTCAGGATCATGTGAAGGCTCAAGAATGTTGAAACGATTAAGAAGAGCTATAAATGCATCACAAGATATCTGAAGCATTTGATTATGACGTGCAAAAATACTTTCAAGAGTATCCCTTTCCAGTAGACCCAAATTTCTAAACTTCTCAACCTGAGATAAGGGAACATTCGCACTAGTGAATGTGTTAATAATTAGCAACGAGATTGCCTTAAACATCACCGTTGGTTTTATGAAGACAACGTGTTTAAGCTCTTTCACAGTACCATAGTAACGAATACTACCAAGTTGATGATGAAGAAACCACAAGCACTTTGGCAAATCTTTCTGTGAGATGTCACATTTCTCTGCTATTTCCGTACATTCTTTATAGGTCATAGTTGGCAGACATTTTCTCAAAGTAAAATCAAAAGCTAACCAGGATATAGGGAACTCAACTCTACATGGAGAATTTGGAGATCCATCTTTTTAAACTATCCTTTCTATCACATTTCTAACAAAAGCACTATCGTCATTGTCATTGCAGTTATCCACTGGTATAATAAGTTGCTCCTTTGAAAAATATTCAATGGCACCACTTTTATGCAAGGCTACAGCTTCTTTCAGCTCTTCGTCAATCTCACTCACCTTTGCCTCACTTACTAAATTTTTGTGTGTTCCTACTACTAAGATAGAAAGAGGAAAGACTCTGCTTTTGAGTGCATTATCACGTGATAATACACTGTGATAACTGGCAATGCTGGAAAGAAACTGCAAAAAAACTTCCTTGACAGTGAAAGAACTTTCGTAGATATGATGTTCACTGTCAGACGAACCATAGGAGGCAGTATATTTACTGTCCAGACCTTCCGCCAAACTAAAAATAAATAAAAAAATTGCAGGCCCAGCAAGTAGAACAGGCACCATCTCTTGGAATTCTGGCTGACTTCCATGGTCAATATATGTAATCACTGTGCTATTATCAAACAGTTTACTGTCTCTGATGGAGTCTAAGATCTTATCATATCGAGGAGAAGCTGTGGGATTTGTTCCAAGTGTATCATTGGAAACTATACCTTTTGATTGCCTCTCATATGCTTCCAATAATATATTGAGTGGGAGGAAGGCTGATAAGGGATTAGTAGCAGATTCAGCAAGTTTAACTGCCACTTCTTCAAGATTTGGTATATGGTACCATTTGCCACCCGTAGCTACAATATATTTTGGAACCATCAAATCATTGCTACTTAAAGAACTGGGTGATCTATCATGTGTTCCTAAAGGTTTGCGTATAAGACGATGTAGGAGACTAGTTTTTCCGGACCCAAGTGGTCCAGTCGCCAAGCAATGAGTCATGTAAGTAAAAAAGGAACCATGTTTTTCAACAGCATCTTGAAAAGCATTGATGTAGTTGTCTGCAAAATAAAAATGATAGATACAAACAATTAAGAATTATACTTAATTATAATTATGCACAATATTGAAATTGATTAAAGTAAACATGTCCAGAAACAAATATACAGCCTAGTTATTCAAATTGTGTCAATATTATAATTATGTATTCTTGTCAACTCATATTTAAAGACCCACAGGGCCATACCTATGATTGCTATACAAGTTATATGGATAAAACATATCTAGCTATATGATTACAAAACTTTGCTCCATCACATATCTTGTTTTCATATAATTTACTTAAGATATATAATTCAAACAGACACCCACATTATCTTCACATTACCTTCATTTCATTCACACCTGTTGTTACAAAATACATCTCATACCTGTATTGTATGTCATGTGATTCACAAATACGCATGTGCAATATCTCTGACAGTAGTTTAACGCTTTAACAGGGCTGGAGCAAGCACAATATTGGTAATATTATCATATGGCCAGGTGGTGCAAAGTTTTATTGTTACATAGTCATTTAATGGGCATGACACATAAACAAACTCATGCTCAACAGACTGAGCAGACCAGCAGGACAATTCTAAATTAATAGGTGTTGTAGCTGAATTACATCTACATTCCTACCTCTAATTACATACTAACATTAAAAACAAATTAATTATAAGGAGCAAACATATCCATGATTCCTTTATGATGACCAATAATCATTGTTGATAACTTTCTCATGTCTGAAACCTAACAATGTATTATAGCTACTTGTACACCAACCAATTGTAAAATGTTTCTTGTAAGAGCACATTAAATTGACATTAATTAATTATTTTTTAATGCCACACCTTTCATGAATAATTAATGAGCTAGCCAAATTTCTGCCTGCCAAAGCCACACTTTATGCTAAGCCCCCCTGCTTCTAAAAATTTGTCTACACCTATGTTACGTGCCATACCCATTAATTAACGAAATTCCCTGGCATGACACAATTTCCTTAACGCAATGTGTATGTGACAATAACGAATATAATTATTATACATACGTTATACTCTGTAGAAAGCAATCATAGGTTTGCCCCTGTAGGGTTTAAAAAATGATAAATTATTGTTGTATAAATCACCATTTTTAATTAATTCAAACTAGGGCTGGGTGATAGTAGCGATAGTAGCACTGTATTGCTGTCGGGTGTTTCACTATCGCGATAGCGATAGTGAGTTTTAAGCTATCGCGATAGTACAACCTGTTAATGCACGTGCGCAAATGTTACCGAAAGCACATGGTAATAATTAGAAATGCTAATGCGCTTGCTCAATTTATCAAAACCACGTGGTTATAATTACCACATGTTAATACACTTGCTATTCCAGTCACATCTGTACCATCAGAAAGAGCATTCAGTCATGGATGTCATATTGTTAATGTGAAGAGATCATGTCTTCTACCAGACAATGTAAAAATGCTAGTTTTTCGGCAGAAAATTTGCCTTAACTAACAAATATTTATCAGTTGTGTTTTTATTTCAAAATTTCAGCATTTAATTCTGTATTATCATAGTTTATTAATATACAGGACAGTTGCGTTTCACTTTAAAAAAAAATTCAGTAAATTCAGATATTACCTTTACTATCGTGATAGTATTCACTATCGCGAAGATTTATCTAACAGCTATCGTGATAGTGAAATTTTCACTATCGCCCAGCCCTAATTCAAACACTAGTATTAGGTTTAAGTATATATCATTTAGTAGATGAAAGTACCTGTTAAAAATTGACCATCAGCTCCTTGCATTATTGGTCAGTTTGTGTAATTCTGAAATGTATAATTAAAACAAAAAATATATAATATGAAAATGAACTAAAATGAAAGTGATATTGCATGCATAAAGCAGATATTTACCCTATATCACTGTAAAAATTAATAGGTTACTTTAATCCTCATTTGGTTACATCAGTCTCAATACACTACTAAATAAATCAATAATAATTTCTTTTCTTGGTAATATTTACAAGTATACCGTAATTTGGGAAAATTTCGTACTATAAAAATTTTCGTATAACAGTATGCGTACGAAATTTAAAAATTCGAAAATTAACAGGTATATGGAAATAAACGGTATTCGTAAATAATAACATACGCACATACGAAAATTTATACATACGAAAAATAAAAATTCGAAATATTTTAGAGACGAAATATTCCTGATTTACGGTATAAGGTGCATACATTCTAGTAATAATGTGTATTGACTACTGTATAAAAAGAATGGACAATGTACTTCAAACATAAATCCATATATATAATAATTGTGCTATCTTCTTAAATATCTGTGGAATACAACAGGTGTTATTTGTTATTATAAGTACAAATTAATGTACATACTAATTACTCTACTAATTACCAGGTCACATCTGTTGTTTTCACAGATGTTAGAATGGGAATTGATAGTAATACACCACAGGTCGTACCTAGTACCTGTAAATGTTACCTAGCAGGAATTAAAAAACAAATCAGCATTAAGGAAAATAAAATTGGTTTGAAACTCCTGTAACCAACTGAATATTAAAATAACACATTACTTTTACAAAGAGTACTACGATACTCTCTGATTAAGGTAATCATAGAAAGGACTTGACTTACAGTTTTTCTTGATGCAACTGTTCACATTACCTTAATTATGATTGTGAGGTTTACAAGGTATACTCCCTCACATATGTTCAGTGTATATACTAAGTAAGCTAAAGATTGTCTCTGACGGTAAGTTTAAAGTTTCTTCTATGATAGAGTTCAAAACCCTTTTTTATCCAAGGTACAAGAAATAAGGTTCCTTTAACCCCCTGCCATTTTTCCGCACTCTTCAGGTTGCTTGAAATCTATGCAGTTACAACTAGCCAAAGGAATCGACAAATCAAATTTGAGTATCACATGAATTTATGCTAGTCTGGGAATCAGGATGAGACAACCCGAAAAGCACAGTAAAACCACCAACTTTATGAAGGCACACATTGTTTTATGGCTTCTCCAAGTTTAGGAACATGGGTTTGAGAATTCTGGAATTTTTTCAATTGGGAAAGAAATGGTAGAATTGGCTATCTCTAATGCAATATCCTCCATTGAAGTAACAAAAAAACTCTTTGATTGTCAGTTTGATAGTATAATGTGTGTACTACTTCTGCATGAAGAGTTTTGAGCATTTACGAAGACCAATCCAAGATTACCTTAATAACACACAAGAACACAAATGTACCTGTTTTAATAAGTCTATCCGATCCAGAATCCACTTTGAAAATGAACTAGATAAAAAAAAATTGAATATATCATATATCAAAATAGAAAGACTGTAGATAAAAAATTATATATCTTTGTGATTTCCGGCTCTGGTTACCTCAGTTGAATCAGTTCACCTGTCGGCTTCTGAAGATTCAGTAAATTATGGAAGAAGATTAGCTCTTCTAGCTGTACAAGAACGGCATTTTGTAATTACTAATAATGGCATTGCGAATAATACAACATACCTAGTTTCCAGACTGTTGAAAACGAAGGGGGGAGTCCCGCCCCTAGACATGGCGCCAAATGTCTACCCCGGCGCGGCCTCCTCGTTATCCTCAACGTATATAGGACCATCCCTTTCCCACGGGTTCGAGTTTACACTTACGCGAGTATGCGTAGTTAACTGTTGTATATGCAGAGATACAGTGATGTAAGACTCTTTGCAAGTATGATAAGTTGTTGAGTTTCAGACACGAGGAAGTCATCATTTAGAACATTGAAGGAGTATATACTTCAGTTTCGTAAAAGATCTTTGTGAGTACATGTACACAGAAAAGTAGAGACACTAGTGCCATCAGCAATGATTGATACATAGTCACCGCAAAGCAAATACAGGGATACTTTTTCTCTATATATATCTTGTTAAAAACAGATTCAGAATTCTATAATTATATTTATTAGAATCAAACAATAGACAGTCTGACAGTGTGTACACGTCAGTATCCTATAAAACATCAACACAACAGACACACTTCAGTTCAGAAAAGGAGCTGAATTAGAGGTCTTCAAGGTAATCTTGTCGATCAAATGATGATGGGTGTCACTGTACATGTCATGGTATATAGCATAATTTAGTACTAAGGCTCAAATCAATGAATAGGTAGGAAGGCCACGTCAGTGGTCTCTCAAAATGAGAAAACCAATTAAGTAAATAATTATCACCAGAACAACCTGTTTGTTTTAATGTTTTAACCATCTCATTATTCTAATTAAAAAGCCAACAAAATTTGGATCTGAGAAGCTAATATATACGTATATAGCTCTTCCTGGATATTAAATTTGATTGGAATAGTAAGTGCCTCTTTCGCTTCCTTGGACCAGATTCAGATATAATTTACTAAAGGTGACAAAGAAGAATATGTTGAGCATCAAATGAAATCCTAAGATATAGAGACATATTAGTTCAGTTCCAACTGTATAATTATGTACATCACCATGGATACTATGAACAGTCACATGAACCTGCACCAATAAAAATAATATCTTGATGATGACACTTAGGCTGTGAATATTATTATAATTAGTCACCTCTGTAATTAAAGTTTTGCACTAATTGACACGATAATTATGTTCCAGTGCGAAAGTCAACTATTAATAGTATTTCATTTCCTAACACTATGAAATACTAAGTTTAACTTGTCATTTTATTGTACTAACTTACATTTATTATTAAAAAAAAAAGAACAAAAAAGTAATAATTATCCAAAAAATTATAATTGTCAAGATCTTCACATACTGACTTTATTGAAAAGGAGTAAAAATTGGCTTATCTACATATTCCTGAATCACATCTGGTTTTACCAAATGACTTTGTACACTTCTTGCAACATTTTTCAATTTAAGGTTAACCAATACTTTAATGATGTACTCCCAAGTTACTGGGGCTTTTTCAGGCTCTTCTTCTATCCAACATCTCAACACTTCCTCCAACCTGTCACGATTAGTGAGACTTGTATCATGTGATAAACTGGTACGAGTATCATGACTAATATGCAGCTCTCTGGCGAAATCTGGCCACCTAGACGACTTATCCCGGATTAAATCAAACAGTTCGTCTTTGTCAGGTGATTTTTTCTTGATATCATTACCTAAAAGTATGCACAAAACACTGTTATCACTTATCATTATAATTATAATTTTAAACTGCATGGTTGGCCTAAATTATGTAGAAAATGGAATATAATTGTAATCTCATCCTTCGGATTATAACCATGAAACTAAATTATCTCTTAGCAGTTTGCAGTATAAGCACACCATGAAATGTTACTGTATGGTTCTTGGGAGGAATCAGTGTGGTGGGCCCAATTTTATGTTATATATAAGGTTTACTACCCATAATAAAATGTGTGACCAGGAATATAAAACATGACTTAGCACAAAATTGCCACAAATACTTCGATTTTGACACTACTATCAACTATAATTAATTACGATTACTAATTTATAAATACAATTTACAATTAATCTTACAATTGACACCAATTATTACATCAGGAGTCTATATAAACCCAGTTAAATTGGGCAAAGATTATAATGTGACTAATAGCAAATGGGATAATATGAAAGCACTCTCCTTGGAGACACAAGTGCTACAACAAAATCGTGTCCAAGTAGAACTTCCTGTCCCCTTGACAATAAGTAATATTAAAACATCCTTTATAATACATAAAGTAGTATGGCACAAGGATGGGCCAATTAATACAAAATGCATATATAGTACATTAAGACTTTTATTGGCTTCACCACTGAGGACACTGTTGTCATAGTCTAACCACAGACATGCATGTTTATTTTCAATTTGGATCACAAAGAACTGAGATGGTAGGTATACTCTGACATCAAGTTAGAATACTGTACTTTTGTCTTCATTGTTGACTTACATAATTGCAAATGCCAGAGAAATAACCCGATAATGTTGCAAAACTTTCAATATTTATCTATTTTAGAAAATCTCTATTAATCTCTCTGCAAGAAGACTCTGAAAATTTATAAAAGAGATTTCTGATGTCAAAATCTCTGGATTCGTAAGAGATCTATCATGTGATGTGATCCTAGGCAAGTTCAATCATTGTATACTAAACTCTGTATATGACAAATTTGATATACTACATACCAGAAATAGTATAGGTAATTAAAATTCAAAAATTGGTATCCCATAACTTTGGTATTTATAAATGTGGGGTTAGAGGTCAGGTGATAAGTACTATATATTTACATTATTCATTAGTACAATCATTACTATGTATTTGTACATAAATAACCTGACCACACCCAAACAAAAAATAATTCACCTTCTACTTGTGGTTTTGTTTCTTTTGATTTTGTCTCTTTTGACTTTGTCTATATGTAAAAGAAAATATATAATTATAATCATTACCGTAGATAGCTTAGTTTGCAAGTACTTTTGTCATACTCAGTTGAAGTTCAGGTCAACTATAAAAATATTTGCAGTCTCTTTTCTATTCGTTAATGAGATACATACATTGTAGCTACTTAAAGACACACATTTAACCAATTTCAGTGACAAAATTAATATTTGAAAGGTATGACCATGAATCTCATTGTTTTGTATAAAAGTACTATGTAAATGCATAATCATGTACATTTGCATGCTACACCTTTATGAATCATTAATAAGCTAAACATTTTCGCATATGCATTTTTTGTACCACTATGGCTATGGATCTGCCCCTGCCTATGTTCTAACTAACATGTAATATATAGCTATAGATATTAATTAATTTACCACAAATTATTTTTATAAACATGTGATCAAAGAGCCATCCTTATGATTTAAACAATAGTGAATATGCTAAGTAACTTATTTAAGAAATTCCAGTTGTTAGGTCAATTAATGGGTGTGGTGTGTAGAAATGCAGGTGTGTATAACTGCTTATGATAAGGAGCAACATGAATAGAAAACATACTAATAATAATGCCCAGATAATTACCAATAACAATTACTGATTCCATCACTAGTGTAAATGCATCCTGGTACCTCACCAGATCCACCTCTACAACATATTATATAGTAAATTAGCTATCAAGGTGAAGCAATATTGCTATGGAGGTTGCTCTTTCTGGATACCCTATTTGGTTGGCTTCCTATACAAATACCTGAATAGCGAGTGTAAGATTTTCATCAAATTTATTATTTTTCAAGTCTCATAATGATCACATAATTATATTTAGAACATGGAATGGCACCCTCAATAAAGGACATTGCCACAGGGAGAACATTGAATTAAACATGTATGTGAATGAAATTATATTCATACTTTAGGTTTCTTAGCAACTGGTTCATCTTTGTCATCACTGCTACTCTGTGTATGTGAAAGAAGAATAGTACATACCAGAATAGTTAAAATAATTTCATGGTGATAATGTTTTCACCTAAATGTGTAAAGACAAACGTGAACTTACTTTTAGTCTCTTAGTAAGTGGTTTATCCTCTTCATCACTATCACTATTGCTACTCTGTGTATGTGAAAGAAGGTTTATATATATGGAATAATTTCGTGGTGACAATGTTTTCACCTAAATGTGTAAAGAGATTTTCAACAAACTTACTTTTAGTCTCTTAGCAACTGGTTTATCCTCTTCATCACTATCACTATTGCTACTCTGTGTATGTGAAAGAAGGTTTATATATATGGAATAATTTCGTGGTGACAATGTTTTCACCTAAATGTGTAAAGAGATTTTCAACAAACTTACTTTTAGTCTCTTAGCAACTGGTTTATCCTCTTCATCACTATCACTATTGCTACTCTGTGTATGTAGAAGAAGGATAGTACATAGTTTCATGATGACAATACTTTTGTAAAGACAATGTTACAGGTTACTTGTATATCATTTACTATTTCTTATATTATTTGGTTGATTGGATCAGTGTTCCACCAAAGATTTTATTATAACAAAGAAATGAAACTACCACAACGTTTTGGCCTGAGGCCTTCTTCAGTTGCTATTTCTACTATTTGATGCAATAGGGTACTATGAATGAAACATTAAATGCTTAAACACTCAGCAGCTAATACAATTGGTATCCAGGAATGTGTTATTTCTCTGTCAAAATTGGTGGTTGGATTTCAGACACCAGAATCTTCTCAGCAATATTGAATAATGAAAATTTAATATCATAGAGGTATCGCTTATGAACACAACGCTTTGTGAAATAATTCATCTATTATTACTCACATGCAGCTATGTGGTAACAGATGGTAATGTAAGTGACTATCAACAATAAATGCAAAGTATGGGAGAAAATGCCTCAGCTTTTACAAGGCCCACAATGAAATATTCATGCAAAATTACTACCAGTCTTTTATTTCTTAGTGAGAATACAGTGTGTGTGTATTATACCTTTTCTGATCCTCTGCTAATGGAATGTTGCAGGGTAATTGTAGGTCTTTTGTTAGTAGAACTTTGTGAAACTGTTTCAACTTCGTCACAAATTTGTTTTCCTTCTTCTGAGAGTAGCAGAGAATGATAATATAGACAGTAAATCATCTCTTAGTTATTACAAAGGCACTATTGGCTTAGTAGTTATAGTGTGGTCATTTTTTATAATGACTATTGAAAGATTATTTGGGTTCAAAGGATGTCACACGATGTATGTACACTCATCCATACTTTCACTATACCATAAATAGTTACATATGTATTCAATATAATTATTTGACCTATTTTCACCACTCTCAGTATACTGGTTTAACATTAGCAGTATAAACAATACATCTAAAATTAATAAACAATTATTAATACCTTTCAGATAGACTTCACCAGCATTTGTTGTATAGTGAGGTAGTTGATATGTGACTTTATCCATTTCAGCATTTCTAGCTTGATCATCTTTCACATCCTCTACTGTACGATCAAGAATCGCTGATAGTAGGTCTCGTGTTTTCAAACGTTGACAAAGATGGTGTGTCCACAGTCCCCCATAAGTCGCATTACCTCCCGCCTTTTGGTTAATTGATGTTGCATATGCCACAACACAATCTTTAGGGGATTCGAGGTTAAACACTTTTTCTGTACCATGAGCATCTAAACCAGGGCTGTAATTCAAACAGCAATCAAAAAAGAAAATATATTTACGACCCAATTTAGCTGCAGATGTAAGTGGAGAAATAATATCATCTTTAATGTATAATACATTTTTTGTATCACCATCTGGTAGTACAAACTCACGACATGATTCGTCGATACCTCCGTGTCCAGCATAATAAAAAGCTATGAAATCATAGTTTAAGGGGTATTTGTCAAATTCAGCAGCAGCTTGAACAAGGCAAGCTAACTTTGGACATGAGGGATCTTTGATACGATAAGTTGCAAAGTTTAAATCATCACAAAACGTCTTGCATATGTTGTCAGCGTCAACATCAGTTCCACCTGGGTTACCAAATGCACCAACAAACAACATATCAGCAACGAAAATAATTCCTTGAGCATCTGGTTTGTTCTGACACTTTTTGCGTATTTTTCTCTTTGCTTCCTTGACATCATCATCACTGAAATTGGGACAATCTAAACAAAATAACAATGCAAATTATGAAATGCATATACATGTATAAGTACATGTACAAGAGAATCATTGTGTACTACATAACCACATTTGTTCAGGAAAAGTAATATTTGTTGTGAGCTTGTGTATAAAAAACATGTTGCATTTTTGTGAATTGACAATCAGATTACTTATTATTAAATTAATAAATACATCCAGGAAATAGCATAATGTTTCAATAATAATTATTAATACTTTTGATAATAATAAGTATTACAATAGTTAATTATAAATAAGAATTCTTATTAGTCAAATTGAAATACAAGCCAGCTACATACACTTAATTATCATTTTACACACCTTATGCCTGTCTCCATATCCTCAACCTCATGCATGTTCATAGTTATACATTAATATTATAACAAGTAATATGTACACAATATGGCTAATGAACTAACCTGGTTTATTAGTAGTGAACCAATCCTTTCTCTCCTTGTTCATATCATACCTCTTACCAGACCGAGAACATTCAATCTTCCCATTCCTACAATCAACAACCTCAGCAATGTGTGAAACATCACCTTTGCATTCTGTGAGATTACAGTAAAAACCGAAGTTTTGAGCGCAAAATGATTGATCATACCACAAACCCTGGCATACACTAAACGTCCCGTTTTCAAGAACTTTACGAATATTATACCAAGAGTCCATAGTACCACGAGGTTGCTTACCTGTTACACGCACTTCAAAACAGTTGGGTGTAGCTTTCAGAGTAACAGTAACATTACCGTTGGTATAAAAAGATACTTGATTACGATAGAGACAAGGGCTACCTTTGTAACGCTGGATCCTCCATTTCATCTCACGCAACAAGTATACCAGTAGTGCACTGAAAACACCTTTAGGAACAAACCCTCCTTTAAACACTACTAAAAGAGGATCCAGGGGGATTTCAGAAGGAAGAGTGTCTGCATCTGGTGCATGAACCAAAGCACATGGTAAAAAATAATCACCCAACTCAGAATCATGAGAAGGCCCAAGTATGTTGAGATGATTAAGAAGAGCTAAGAAAACATCGAAAGATAGATCAGACGTATTTATATTGTTATTGAAAATAGTCTCCACTCTTTTGCTATTAAATAAGCCATACTGTTGAAACACATCTATTTCATTAGCACCGACATTTTTATCAGTGAAGGTAGAAATAATTAACTCTGAGATTGCCCCAAAGATTACACTTGGTTGTATGATGATAGTGTCTTCAAGCTCTTTCACACTACCATAGTAATGAATAGTTCCTGTTTTATGATGAAGAAACGACAAACAATCTCGTAGCTCTTCCTCAGGGACATTACATTTCTTTGCTATATCTATACATTTTTCGTAGGTCACAGTCGACTTTGGGTGTCTTCTCAAACACCATTCAAGAGCTAACCACGGTACAGGAAACTTTATTTTGTATGGACTTTCTATGTCTGTCTTCCGTCTAATTATCCTATCCACTACCTCTCTAACATTGGCACTATCATCACTGTCACTGTAGTTATCCACAGGTATAATAAGTTGCTTTTTATGACCACTAGTCATATATTCAATACAGCTTTTTTTATGAAGCAACGTTTCCTTTACAATATTTTTCATGTCTTCGTCCATCTTATTCAGCATATCACTACTTACTAAATCTTTGTGCGTTCCTACTACTAAAATAGAAAGAGGAGGAATGCTGCTTTTGGAATCAGGATGTGCAACATCACGTGATAATATATCAAGATAACTAGTGATGCTGGCAAGAAACTGCTCAAAAACTTCCTTGACAGTGAATGAGCTTTCATAGCAATATGTTACGCTACCAGGTAAACGATAGGTGACATTGTACTTACTGTGTAAACCATGAAACAAACTGAATATGAAAATAAAAATTGTAGGTCCAGCAATTAGGGCAGGTAGTACTTCGTGAAACTCTGGCTGACCTCCCGTATCAGCATAAAAGATGGTTGCTCTGTCATCAAGAAGCCCTTGGACTTCAGTCTTATTTCGGTTTTTTAAAGCTTCTATCATTTCGTCATATACATGTGGCGTATCTGTTGCACGTTTATCATCAATTGAACTTTGAGGTAATGTCGTAACGGTATCTTTTGATTTTGAAAGATCATTAGCTTTTGTTACAACAGAAAGCGGTTGATTAGTAAGATTCTCATTGGGAACTTGATGTTCCTCATTAGGAGGTTGATGTAAATCATCAGATCGTGGATCTTTTGCATGCTCATTTTCAGAAGATATCTCGGGATCCTTCTTATCTAAATTACCTGTGATAGAATTGTTTCTTCTTGATGTTTCTTCATCTGTATAACTAGTGAATCTCTCAACTAAGTCAAGAAAAAATGTAAACTCTTCCTGTTCTTCTAATTCCCGCCATATGTACCTTCCACCTAAAATCGCAACCTGTACTCTCTTCCCTTCCAAAACAATTGTGCTTTTCAATCCACTGCCTGCTTCACCTCTTGTAGTAGGTTTCCCTGGGTTAGATTTGTTAACAAGTCGATTAAAGAGACACGTTTTCCCAACACCAGGAGGACCAAATGGAATACACTGTGCCATAAAATTATGAAGAGAACCATGTTTCTTCACTGCATCTTCGAAAGCCTTCAGTGATTTATCTGCAATAATAATGAAAAAGAAATATCTATACAACAGATAGATACGTACATGTACATGAAGATTATTCAAGGTAATGAAAATGACAACTTTTTGCCTTCTTTCTCTTATATACTAATGATATTACCCAATCACTTAAAATTAGGGCTGGGATGAATAATCAATTAATCAATAAACCAATCGATATTGAAAATTTTTCTGATTATCGATTATAAGTCTGTGATATCAAGCAGCAAATAATCAAATGGGTGGAGTTTCCTGCATTAATTGACTTAATTGGCATAATTACTTCCACTGATTTCAATTGATTATCAATCGAGTTGAAGTTAGCGATATTTAATTTCAGAATGTCAGCCAATTTCTAGCCCTACTTAAAATATCATTGTTTAGCCTCATAACTAACTAAAAAATGAATATCAGCAACATTACATTTTATTAATTTAAGTTCGCATACATAAACAATAGTTATATTAAAGTGTAAATAATTGTGTAATCTGAAAGTTCTGTGTCATTTTCATTTCTGAAGTTCTTTATCTCATAAAGTTTATTCATCAGAGTTTTCTATTGGCATCACCACACATGCATTCCCAGGTATTCCAAGCACACACATTAATATACTGTCCCTAACACAATAATTTCTGTTAAACATGTGGCAATAAATCACACATGTTTGTGTCTGTTGTTTGTGACATAATGGAAGCCATGACACTGCCAGAGTTTATTCAGTGAAGACCACACCCACCCTATATTGTGCACGAAATGAGAAGAGTCTCTATAAATTACATGATTTTGTTGAATAACTGAAAGGATGTGACAAATTACTAATACTAAAGTACTTCAGAGTTCATTTCCATTAAGTAATAATTGTTATGTATGCTATACCATCATATGCTGATGCAATTCATGATAAAAGAAGTTTGGAAGTTTATAAGCCAAAACAAGTATATATGACATTATAAAGCAGCAAGCAATAGATGGATGGATTTAGCTAGGTGAGGTTAGCAATTTCTTCTGCTTTTTTGGCTCATCAAAACAACTGGTGGTTGAAGGTTTTCAATTTCTCTGTGTGAGTGTGTCTCTCAACACTGTTGCCAAGTCAAGTATGACATTGTAAAATTACTATTGAAATATGAATGACACATTGCCCAGTTACTAAGCAATGCCAACCACATGTATCTTATGGTTTCCCATCATTTAAATCACTTGGAACATGCCCGGGTGGATATTATCGAAAACACACTCCACAATATCAACAAAACCCTCAAGTTACACCCTTGGGATCATAAATATTGCTTCATGTATTTTCAAAAATATCCCTGACCAATCTTGTTCTAACAATTACAGTGCATATAGGACCTATCAAGGTAAATATATATGCCTATATTGTTTGGTTTGCAGAGTTCATCAGACGCTTAATTGTCCTTAGTTTTTAATGGTTCAAGTACCATAGCAGCCCTCACTTTGCGGGCCTGCTACAATATTAAAAACATCTTCAACCTTGGTGAGTCAAATAAATCACATAGAACCATGCTAGCCTTTCTAGAAATATTTCATACATGCCATGACAACCGTAATGCTACCATGACAACCATTTGATGTGGTTAGGTCTATATTTTGTATGTAAAACCTGTCAATCTTTAACCCACTATATATTTCATATAATACACATCCTGGTTTTATATATCTACATATAGACCTTTGGGTGTGTCCTCAGATGTGATATAGCCCTCACAAACTCTGGTAATATCACATTCTTGCTATTATTCCTTGGACAAAAACCGAAAGTCTATATCTGATATACAAGACTTGTTATTGTATTATAATGGCAACTTAAAGAATGTATATCAAACATCTAACTGTGGATTACTTTTAATTATATTTTATATAAATACGAAATAAAAACAATCTTCATTACCTTTCACTTTCAGATAGATATCTCCTATAATTGTTGTTTCATAATGAGGTTTGTGAACTATATATTCATCATCTTTGATATGTCTCACAAATTCTTCTTTTGCATCATTAAGGATTGTTGAAAGGGACTCTACTCGTGTTAGATGTTTACAAAGATGTGTCCATAGTCCTCCATAAATCTTGTGGCCAATCGATATTACATATGCTACAAGACCTTTTTGAGGGGGTCTAAGATTGAAATTGTTCTTCGGAATAGCCCTTGTAACTTCATCCTTGGCCACACAGCAATCAATAAAACATAGGACTTTACGATCTCCTCGGTTTCCAAATGTAAATGGAAAAAGAATGTGATCATCAATATACAATATATCAGTATCATCACCACCCCTCGAATACATTGGTAGTAAATATTCCCTACCAGATTCATCAATACCTCCATGTCCAGCATAATAGAACGCAATGTAATGATAACTCTTGGGGTATTCATCATATTCAGCAGCTGCTTTAACAAGGCAAGCTAAATCTGCACAAGTAAGAACTTTTTCACGATAAACTGCAAAATTCA
Source organism: Petrosia ficiformis (assembly GCA_947044365.1). Classification (NCBI taxonomy): domain Eukaryota; kingdom Metazoa; phylum Porifera; class Demospongiae; order Haplosclerida; family Petrosiidae; genus Petrosia; species Petrosia ficiformis. Next base: position 1,662,156 of record OX345646.1, on the reverse strand, counting down.
AGTCATCACGAAAGATTGAAGATATATGCTCAACATCAACATCAGTCCCAGCTGGACCAAATAATCCCAAAACAAAAATAATTCCTTGAGCATTTGGTATCTCCTGACATTGACCGCGTATCTTTGCAGTTGTTGTCTTAAAGTCATCTGAATGAAGAATCAATTATAATCATAATATACAAGTAGTGTAAATTGAATAGTATCAAACACCATTGGGGGTGTCAATATAATTAATTTCATTGACTATAAAAATGAATGCAGAACCCTCAACACAAGTGTGATTGGGAAACAAGAATGACTACTAACAAGAAAATAATACTATACTATACTTGTTATTAAACTGAGATTATAATCTTATATATGTGTGTGAGTGTTACACTGTTAATGGTGATACTTATGGAACTAGATGAAGCTTGTCTTTTTTGTGAACTCAGGGTGTATATGTAGAATTAAAAACATCTGACAAATTTTAAGATTCTACTTATTCAACATTCTATACAATAATTGTCATAAATTAATAATCTAACTTGTATGCATGATTGATAATTATAATCAACTAACCTGGTTCCTTAGTAATGAACCAATGCTCTCTATCCTTGTTTACAGGATAAGTCCTGTTAGTTAAATCACACGTCATGTTCTTCTTTGTAGAATCAACCTTAGCAATGTGTTTGTCCTTACTTGCACAGTCTGGGTGATCACAGTAGAAACCAAACTGATGAGTGCAAAATGAATCATCATATCGCAGATGCTTGCATACATTAGATATCCCAATTTCGATAATTTGACAAATTTTATGCCAAAAGCTGCTAGCTTGCCTACTTTCTATATGTATTTCAAAATGTGTGGCTATAGCTTTCAGACTAACTGGACAATTTATATCAACGTTATCTGTGTAGAAATATACTTGATTACGATAGAGACGAGGCTCACAGTTGTCACACTGAATCACCCATTCTTTTTCGCGCAACAAGTATACAAGTAGCGCACTGAAAACTCCCTTAGGAACAAATCCTCCCTTAAACAACACTAAAAGAGGATCCAATTGGTCTTCGGAAGAAAGAGGTTCTGGTGCATGAACCAAAGCACACGGAAGAAAATAATCATAATCACTAAACTCAGGATTAGGATCATGTACGGGCCCAAGAATGTTGAGATGTTCGAGAAGAGCTAGAAATACATCACAATTTATTTGAAGCTCGCTTTGATTTTTGAAAATTTGTTCAAGAGTATCCCTTTTGAATAATCCCAACCTTTTAAAAGCCATTACCTCAGGAATGAGAGCTTTCTCGTGAGTGAAGGTGTTAGTAATTAATTTGGAAACTGCCTTGAAGATTACATCTGGTTTTACAACGATGTAGTCTTTAAGTACTTTAATACCATGATAGTAACGAATAGTGCCTGTTTTGTGATGAAGAAACCACAAGCACTTTGGCAAATCTTTACTAGAGACATTACACTGCTTTGCTATGTCTATACATTCTTCATAAGTAATAATTGACTGCGGAAGATGTCTCAAACACAACTGAAGAGCTAACCAAGGTACAGGAAACTCAACTTTGTATGGACTTTCTTTACCTTGCTTCCTTCTAATTATAATTTGTATTGCTTTTTTAACAGCATTACTATCATTTTCTTCATTGTAGTTATCCACTGGTATGATTAGTTGGTCATCTTCATAAGGACAATATTCAATACACTCACTTTTATGGAGAGAGGTCTGTTCCACTGCTGCTCTGAGTTCTTCATCAATCTTCCTCACCTCTTCCTCATCTACCAATAAATCCTTGTGTGTTGCTACTGCTAAGACTGAAAGAGGAGGAACCCTAGTTTTGACCAGCGTGTTGGAATCGAGAAGTGCAACATCACGTGATAATGCATTGTGATAACTGGCAATACTGGAAAGACACTGTAAGAATACTTCCTTCACAGTGAAAGAACTTTCGTAAGGAACACTTTCACCATCAGATGCACGATAGGTTACAGTGTACGTAGTGCCTAGACAGGCTAGACCTTTAGCCAAACTAAATATTAAGAGAAAAATTGTAGGACCAGCAACTAGAGCAGGTAGCACCTCTTGAAACTCTGGCTGACCTCCAGTATCAGTATAGAAAATGGTCATGGTGTCATCGAGAAGCTTTTGAACTTTAGTCATATCTTTGCTTCTCATAGAGGTTAGCAACTCGTCGAGTAAATTAGAACCAGTGTGTGTTACACTAGTATCAGAATCTGGACCTGGCCTAACAGAAACATTACCAGCTTTTAACCTTGGTTCGTCATTAGATTTTGGCTGGGAGGTTGAGTGAGCAGTAAGATTCACAACAGAAATTTGAGGATTCGACTCTTTCACTGGACCAAATGAAGGCGTAATTGGACGATTAACAGAAACAGTAGGGGTAGCTGACTTGTCAACAGAATCGGATGAATCTTTAGGGACAGGTTGTGACTCGATGCTACATTTAATATAAAATGCAGATTCTTCATAAAGATTTTCTATTTCTTTCCAATCACCACCATCAGCTACAAAAGTAGAGTGTATCATCTTCCTGTTATCTAAAACAATTGTGCTATATGATCCACTGCCTGGTGAATCATGTGTAGCTCGTATCCCTGGGGCATCTCTGTTAAGGAGACGATTCAACAGACACGTTTTTCCAACACGAGGAGGACCAAGAGGCATTAACTGAACCATATGCATAAAAACAGATCCCTCTTGTTCGACTGCATCTTGAAAAGCTTTAACATACATCTGTCCACTCTCTGCAATAAATTTTAAAGGAGGTAATATATTCATTCATAAGTATTTAACTTTGTTTATGTTATGGACGTGTATATGTGAAAACCGAAGCACATAAATATCTACATGTACATGTACATGTAGATAGAATCATACACATACATGTAATTTAATAATACATAAGCATTTGCTACCATGGCAACCATTTCATGTGGTTAAATTTAGGTCTATGTTATTGCATAGCAGACCTGCCAAGGCAAGTGTCTCTATGTAACTAAACACATCTTCAATCTTGGTGGGTCCACCAACCATACTTTAAATATTATAATTATATAATATATGTAATATATATAGTATGCTAACAGGTATATCACATCTTCGGACACAAAACGAGGGTCCTATATGCAGCATATAGGACCTATTAGCATACTATAGACAATATATTGTATGATAGTGACATCTCATGGAAGGTCTATATACTATATACAATGTATAGAACTCACCACATCAATATGTAATATATATTATAGTAAGCTAATAGGTCTTGTATACAAAATATAGGACCTGAGCCGAGGATGTGATATAGCCTGAGCCTGCAAGGGCTATATCACATCCAAGGACACAAAACGAGGGTCCTATATGTAGTAAATAGGACCTATACACATACTATATACATAGTGTGCACATGGTAGGTCTATATACAATATATAGGACTCACCACATCAAAGGGATGATGTCATCATCATACTATATATATATATATATATATATATATATATACGTGACATGTACATGTATATACATGTGACCAATTGAATGCCATTTCCAAATGGGTTTGTTCAAACATGCACTTGTTCCATTTCATAAGAAAGACGAGTAAAACTTTCAACCCTTGAAGACACATTTATGCCCCACCTAAATACTAATTTTTGTTGGCTTTTTGCTGACATTGAAAGGCACAGATGGGATATTTAGTAAAATTATACCACCCACCAAAACCATGGCAGATGTATGCAAGACTGATGATATCATGAAAACAAGATGAGAAAACATTTCCCTATGACTGCTTTATGGTGTCATCATTCAGTAATAATGACTGACTTTCTATGACTCTTTACCTACATATACAATGCATATGTGACACAAACATAATTATATCAATTATATGTATATAGTTCAAACCTGTGGGAAAGCAATCATAGGGATGGCCATATCTAAAGGTACCATACTATATTAAATATTCTGAGCAATAAAATTACACACCATTGCTTGTTAATGCTTAAGGTGACAAGTAAAACTTTATGAATAATTAATAAGACACAATAATATAAGTGACATTTGTATGGCCAATAGGGCCATCCCTATGACTGCTTTCCCACGGGTTCAAGGTATGTTTATATATAATAATTATTATTATAAATTATATTCTTGTGTTACTTACACGTTGCGTTGTTGCATCATTCCAAGTGCTTGGTCAATTAATGGGCATGGTGCGTAATAGAACATGCGCTTGAGCTCTACAGACCAGCAGAAAGAAAGCTGCTTGTAGCTTACGTAGAAACTGGAACTAATGCAATGTAGCTAGCTATTCTGCTTGAAATATATTTCTAAAGTTCTATAAGGTATAATAACTATAATAGGCTGTTGTGTTTCAGGCATGATCTAAAGTCAGCCATGATTACTGAATGCTGAACACCACAAAGCAGTCATAGGGATACTTTTTCTCTATATATCTGGTCAATAGTGAAAACATAAATGCTATATATTTTATATATATATATACATGGATGTGTGTATAATTACAAAAACCATGAAGAGGGCCAGAAACATGATATATTTCTTTACCTTTCAGATAGATTTCTCCTATAATATTTGTGTCATAGTGAGGTTTGTGAACCATATATTCATCCTCTCCGATATGTTCCACAAAGTCTTCTCTTGCATCATCAAGAATTGTTGAAAGCGATTCTGCTCGTGTTAGATGTCTACAAAGATAATGTGTCCATAGTCCTCCATAAATCATGTCTCCTCTAAGCTTCAATGTTACATATGCTACAAGACCATTTCGAGGCGCTTCAAGGTTGAGTTCTTCCTTCTGGCCAACCCTTGTGCTCAAACAGCAATCAATAAAACATAGGACTTTTCGATCTCCTTGGTTTCCAAATGTAAATGGAGAAAGCATATAATCTTCAATATACAATAAATCAGAATCATCACCCCTCAAGTACATTGGTAGTAAATATTTCCTACCAGATTTATCGATACCTCCATGTCCAGCATAATAGAACGCAATGAAACGATAACTCTTGGGGTATTCATCATATTCAGCAGCTGCTTTAACAAGGCAAGCTAAATCTGCACAAGTAAGAACTTCTTCACGATAAACTGCAAAATTCAAGTCATCATGAAAGATTGAAGATATATGCTCAACATCAACATCAGTCCCAGCTGGACCAAATAATCCAATAACAAAAATAATTCCTTGAGCATTTGGTATTTCCTGACATTGACCGCGTATTTTATTCTTTGTTTTTTTCAAATCATCTTCTGTGATTGCAAGAATACCTGCAAAATATTATGAAATGAAGTACATGTATGAAGAGTGCACAGACAATACAATATCACATAACTAATTAACTATGACTATCGCTCACCCACTTGCAATACCTGGGTGACAATTGTGACCAAATTTACAAAAAGGAACATTAATTTTTATGGCAAAATAATTTTGATGAAACGCTGGCCATTTTGTACAGCAAGTTAATGAGATTTGGTCCAATGAATATGTGGGAACACCTGAATATTGAATAATCATAATATTATATAAGTAGTGTAAATTCATCAGTATTAAACACTATTGGTGGTGTCAATATAATTAATTTCATTGATTATTAAAACATTTAGATCAAAACTTCAAATCATCCAGTTCTAGGGTCAGGCCTGGTATGTCTGTGCCTGACTAACATTTTCTGAAAAACTTTATTGCCACACTCAGCTTGTCTTTCTTTGCCCACTCATCAATAATTCTTAATGACTCCACCCAAGTTAACGCGTTAGATTTAAGTGGGTGGAGTTGAAACACAATCAGACCCTAATTCCAATGTCTAATTTGGATAAAAATCACTGGCATGTCTCCAGATAAGCAACATGTAAGGTAGCTTGTTAATTGACCACATCCCTAACGAATAATTAATTACATGCAGAATTTTTCCCGATGCTTTGCAACACTGTTCCTTTTATGATTACAATAGTCAAATCTTAAAATTACCTATGATCCCATGGGTACTGGTACTGTATAGTACAAAAAGGATGAGATGCATGCCATGTGTGGACATGCGTACTTGTTGTGCCTAACAACAGACAGTGGAAAATCTAAAGGGATCCTTTGTGTACCAAATACAACACATAGTAAAAATGGGATGGGGAGATGACTGAGAGGGAATGCTATATGTAACTAAATGTAACAGCAGACAGTGAGAAATGCCATGTGTACCAAATAAGATAAGTTGGACTAATGAATCAGCTGTGTGGTATATTAGGCTATGAATATGATAGCCTTGTCATCCCTACATACAGTATATGTCAATAAAAAGTCACCATACAGTACAGTAATTACTCAGTAGTTTCATTTCCACACTATAGTAGTTCAACAGTATTTTGACAATAATTGGTATACCAATTGAACACCACAGTAGTGAGACAGTAATTACTGTACTGTACTGACAGTAGAACTAAGGTAATTACTGTTACTGTATGGTGACATTTTATTGACATATACTGTACATTTAGTTCTTGCATTTGCATATAGGATAAAAAATTATAAATTCATTGATATTAGAGTCTACTCTTCATCTTTCCCTTTGCTATATGCATCATCAATAACATCAATTTGCTCTTAAGGATTTCATCGTCAGAGATGCATCGATAATCATGTCAAATCAGTAAGAGGCCGATATGCTCAGGTCAATCCTCGTGGTTCCAATGATTTCTACCAACGATTACAGGCTACTCTCAGGAATCACTAGTCATGATATGGTTAGTGACAACAACATATGTTTTTCATCAACCATACATTTTCAATACAATACGACTATTGGTGAAACTTACTATGATCATGAGTGTACTGTTCAAACCAGGCAAGGTGTCGCTCATCAGTCAATTTGACAGGAGGAAGCTTCTTTTGTTCTGTACATGTAGCAACCATTATCCCATCTACGTATGAGAGCTTAGCAGGATGCACAGGAACTGATTTCTCATGTTCATTTTGACATCGTAGGGTGGGAACAACGTTGGCAACAGAACTATCATAATGTAATGTATCAGCACATATAGGTAGGACTTCCTTTATTGATTGAAGTAATTTTCTGCAATGACTTCCAGGTAATCCTGTGTAGTACAGCTCCAGCCAATCGTAGCTATCCACTAGGACAACAGATCCATCCATGTCATCACAATCCAGATGTATTGCATATCTAAGCTGTTGTACTGAAGAGTCTAAAGACATCTTTGGGACATTTTCTTTCCCCATGAGAGCAACTGCTAAAGCAAGGAATAGGCCCTGTGTATGAGAGAATGGTTAAACAAATATTAACTATAATTATATGTAGTTCAAAAAATCTAAAGGGGTTGTGTTACTTTTAATACTGGCATCTATTCACTATCTTAATATAACCATACCACATGTAAAAGAGCATTATCAGATCATATGTCTGCATGCTGAGGGTTTGTAGCCCAAGCCTATAATCTTTTAATAAACCTGAACCACTTATACAATGAGATCTACAATGTATATAGCCCATTTGATTAAAACATGCCTAAGGGTGTGAAGAATTGAAGAATGAAGTAAGAGACAAATTACCTGTGGTATCATCTTGTTCTTAAAGAGTAGAACCAGAGGTTCACAGGTTTGAGTGAGTTCTCTCTTTTCTTCTTCGGAGAGATGAAGAGGGGGTAGAGCTGATGGAAGGAAATAACGGATAGGAGCGGAAGACTTCTTGATTGGAGCAATGATGAATAAATACTGGAGGAGTTGAATGAGGTGATCCTTTGTGAAGAGATTGGGTATGAACTCAAGAGACAGGTATTGAAGTAACTCCTCTGAAAACAGTCCTTCACGACGCAGCTTTCTCTGCATGTCGGGTGGAAGGATGACACCTTTGGCGAGTAATTCTTCTGGATAGTCAACAAAAGACACTCTAACAAGTGAAGTGACCATGTCCAGAAGATACTGTGGGTTAGTAAACACGAGATGAGGGAGAACATGGAAATAGAGGAACAAGCTAAGTGAGTTCAAATATTCAATACACTGGGAAACCTCTTGCTTCCCCACTCCTAGTTTGATACCAATCTGTTCACAGGTATCCAATGTCACCATACCATGTGCTACTTTTAGTGACTCTTCTTTCACCTTAACCTCAAACATGTACCATCGTATGGGAATTTTGATTGGAGTAGACTTGGTGCTACTAGTGATACAATGACGAATCTCTGATGATATCTTTTCACGACCCGACTTGCACATGTTATTGACAGGGAAGATAAGTTCCTCGTTAAGTTCATTATAGAACACGAGATGCTCTTTGTACTCTCTCAGAGCATGAAGCAATCGTCTATTCTTCTCTGCAAGTGGTTCAATAGATTTTAAAAAGCCCTTGATACCAGGTGTATGATCATAGTAGGTACCAATAATAACAAACAAAGGCTTTACCTCTTTCCTAACTGTGTACTTTGAGGAAACGATGGAACGTACAAATGATTGTATGAGTTGTATATATGTCATCTGTAGTACAGCAGGTTGAGTCAACACTTTTCCATTAATGGAGTAGGCAAACGTAGGCTTGTCATCGAGACGTTGTGTTAGTTTCAAGACAATGATATTGATTACATTGCCATGAATGAAGACTCGTGATATATCAGCAAATTGTGGTGGTCCGCCACTATCCAAAACATTGATCCAGGTAGATTGATAGAGAGCACCTGATGTTTTACCATGTGCTAACGATTGGAGAACTTCTTCAGGGAAGTGCGAAGGGTCTGGAATTAATTTGGAACGAACAACATCCTCATCCATAGCGGTGTGAGGAAAAATAGATGATATTTTTTCTACTGTTGTTGCTGAAAGTGGAAGGATAGTTTGATGTTTATATATTTCACCTTCTCCCTCAATACATGATGGATTATCCCCAACTTCAGATGTAAGCCGAGAAATACTGGTTTGTTGGTGACTGGAGATTGGTGCGATCTTTCCCCTATTTGAGGAATCAAGCAACCGAGCTGCTTCCGCCATCATTAGGTTCAACTCTGGGATGCCAACTGTACTCCATATATTTCCCTCATCATGACCAGCTACTCTTTGAATAGAACGTATTGGACGATTACCAATTGGTGTGCTGTGGTGCTGTTTAGGAGGTGGCCAATTGAACAACAGATGTATGAATGAGGTTTTTCCAGTTGCAGGAGGGCCCATGATTGCAATCCTCAGGATATTGATGTCTACCCATCCTTCTTGCATTGCATGGGAAAAGACTGCTTTACTCTTTTCGTCTGAAATAGAGAATATACATGTAAGATGAATTTTCCATTTACTCTCATTATTCCCATTTATGTGTATAATTAAGAAAACTTGAAACTCTCTCAATAGCTATTTCCATAGATACGTACAATAGGCAATACTCAAGCTATTACTTTAGACACAAAATAGTATATACCTCATTCTGACATGTTATTTAATAATGCATGTGTACATACATATACATGGATGTACCAATTAAAATACAATTACATACATGACTGACAGTTTGTATACAGTAAGTGCTATATGCATGATATAAGTCAGTATATTAATATCAAATTGATGGTACTCAACAGATAAAGAAACATACATACTTAAGACTCAACATACGTACATGTACATACAAAACACAAAGTTACAAATTAATGATTATGTATGGTATTGGCCGATTGTAATCCGCAAACGTTTTTTCTACTCTACAATACAATTTTATACATCATAAAGACTGAACATATCTGGAATATCACAATGGAAGTAAACAAAACAGATGCACTGCCAAAAAAATAGTTAAAATAATTAATTTAGTAGTTAGTACAGTTGCAAGGATTTAACAATTAGTTGGTTGAGTATACATATACATACATATTGTACCACAGATACTTTGTACTAATTATAGTTGAAGCAGTACAATTTTAGGGTGCTGTCTATATACTCATATTTCATGTCAAAGATTTAGTATAATTACATATAATTGTATCTGGCCATCAAAAAGGTTTATAAACCCACAAACACAAATTTAATTTATACCTTCCAATACTTGGTGCACATTATGTTATAATAACATGCATGCATGTAGCCACAACATCCTCTATGACAATTGATAAACTAAACTGAAACTCATGCAACTGTACTAACCAATAAAATGGTTGTATTAACGATTTATTTTTTGCAGTGTGATGCATGATAATTCATATACAATTTATAATTAACAACTTGTTCTACTTTTACTCTTTAGTTGTGTGATGTTGTTATGTTGAAGTTTGGTAAAGTGATTTACTTGCTCAGGTACAGATCTAAGAAAAATGACCTCCTCATGTATGTATTTGTTACATCGCAACCAATGTTTTATAGTTTTCTTTTGTTATATCATGCTCACCTAAACAAGCTCATTGTACATGTGTGTTTTCCTCTCTTGGAGCTCATCCACTGTTGTCACTATACGTATTTATTATTTCTTTGTTTACATTATTAATGTCACTATGATAATTACGATAATTATGAATCTAATTAATGCTTAGCCTGTATAACCATTTTTAATCAAACAAATTTGATACTGCCATTTGAAGGGCGTGGTTTCGGTTTCATTACAGCTTTAGTGCAGATGTTAGAACACTGCTGTGGGATGGATATTAAATCATTGTTCATTTTTAACAATCAAAACACTACACAGGAACACATGGTGGTCTTCGCAAAAATGTTATGCTGCTATATGAGTAATTCCATCATTTGATCAACCACAAAACCAACACTTCCTATTTAAAATGACACTATACAAATCCAATTTTACATAAACATTTACAATGTCAACAAATTTAGAAGTTCCTACATGAAGAGCTAGGATACACAATAAACAATAAATTCACTTACATGCACCGGGATGGAGTCTAGCAATGTCATCTGCTAAATGATGATTATCAATTGATGGGCTCCTCAGAGTGTTAACCAGTATGGACCATGATGCTGTTCCACTCTCCAACCACTTGTGTAGCATACCAACTGTTCGATTACGTTCACTCTGATTTTCATCTCTAATCTGCTCTAACACAGGACGAGATATACCCAGAGCAAGCCCAAGTGCAAACCAGTCCGTAACATCACTGATTGCTTCAAATAATGGAACTAGATCACTATCTGGATATTGGAAAATGTAATAGTACTTACTATTGTAATCAATATTATCATGTCTAAGTATTAAAATTATAATTATTGTTATTGAACAAAGATGAACGTACCTGATAAAGGTTGATCATCAACATCTTCCATCTTTTTGACTGATCTGTGGAATTATAAATTAATACTAAAAAACAGCAAAACAATAATAAATACATATTGGTATAATAATTATTGAATCAGTATAGTTTTATCTGATAGTAAATAAGATGTAGTAAATCTATATCACTATAGATTTACTACATCTTATTTACTATCAGATAAAACTATACTGATTCAATAATTATTTTACTAGTGCATACATGTACGTGCATAGGGCACGCAGAAAGAGCCTCGCGAGAATGAGCCAGAGTGTATGAAATAATTATTATTTAAATGTTGTTCAGAAATTATTACTGAATTAAATGATTTTGAATAAATGAAAGTAAATACTAAATAATAATACAATTATACATATACCTCCGTTCATCAGTTTCCTGTTGACGTCTATGTGCAGCTCTTTGCCGCATTAAAGCTAGTCTGTAGCGCTGAACTCGCAGTCTCGTACTTGTTCTTAGTTCTTGGTGGCTCATCTCTTCGCTTCTCTTGAAGGTTTTCTTTTGAGCATGCCACGTGTTCTCCGTCAGACCACGTGTTCTTTGCATATACAATATTGTGCACTTACTTCGTAAAAGCGTTACATACATACATACACCACACCCTCCCAAGCCAAAAAGCATTGTGTTAGGATTATTTGCCTCGCTTCCCGCTCGGCAATAGTGTATTCCAATATCTTGTATAATATAATGTCTTCCAATATCTTGTTCCTACTATGAAATATGCTATGACCATTTTGTGCAGCAAGATGGTAATTAAATTTAGTATCTTAAGCACGTACAAAAGTGAGCTGTTATTTAAACTCCATTTCCATATCTGAATGGATAGTGTTTGAAAATTACATCTGACTACTGGACAAAGAAACACAATGTATAATATAATATTTGACATGTGAATGCAAGGAGACCTTCCCAAAAAATATTAATTTCTTCCTTGTTTGGACACCTTTGTGTAAGAGCCCAATCCACTATATAGTACAATCCAAAATGAACACTATCCTATGCAAGCTCCCACCTCATAGAGCCTCTTCCAGTACAATCCAAAACGAACACTATCCCATGCAAGCCCCCACCTCCCCTCAGATAGTGACCATTCCCAAAATGAACACTATCCCATGCAAGCTCCACCTTCCCTCAGATAGTGGCTTGTTGACTCCACCAGGTTTTATATTTGGTATTTCAGTCTAAAATTAAATTAGACAGCTGCTAGTATAGTGCTTCAGTAATTGATTAATTACAATTAGTACAAACTAGTTTTGGCATTCCCATGTATCCTGCAGAACTAACTAACTAAATTTACAATATTTCTTGCAACTGGTAGTAATAGTTACTTTAACAATTTTGTTTTTACAGGAAGCTGCCCAGTCCTGCAGTTGCTCAGGCCATGGCTGTAACTATATACATACACTCAATAGATATACAAAGAAAACAGCATGGGGTTAGGTTTGTAGGGGTAGGTGGATACACCCTAGCATTGACAACATATGCTGAGTACATAGTGTTTGAATATTCAGTCTGGCTGCCAGATGAATGAACATAGCGACGCTATGTTCATTCATCGTCGCAGCGTATGATTATCATAAAATTTATGTGATCATAGAAAAAAGATTTCCAAATGCTTAAAATCAAACACTTGTTGTCAGCTCCTTTATGCAAGAAACCAATAACACTGGTATCTATAGTTTTGTAGGTGGTGCAACAACTCATCTTCAAGGATTTTTTTCTATTATAAGATGCGGGCTGAAAAATAAGCAATTCCCATTTAAAACTAAATTATATTGAATATCAAATAAGACATATTTTACTATACACAGACACATGTGTTTGCATCACTACAAATGAAGTTGAACTATATAATTATGCACTGTATTTTGATTATTAAAAAACAAAAGGAATGCTCATCTATTTACATGTACGTAAAACTCAGGACAACACATGACATACCTTCACAATAAAATTGTGACAAGTTTAACACTTGTAATTTTATGATGTAGCTATCTATTCAATATCACAGTTTCAAATAAAAACAGCTCCAGTATTTCAATAGACCTCGTCTGAAGACTAATAATGGAGTATGATCTGCTGCTCTAGTTCTAATGAAGATGACAAATGATAAATAATTATTATTATTAATAATCACACAGCAAATATGGCTTGAAGGGTGGAATTTACTATTCAGATGTACACCCTCTCACTTTATAATGGTTAATTTTCACATCAAGCATTCACTCAAAGATCCTATTTCGTTTATAGATCTGCTAGGCAAATGCAATTGACCATTACAAATTTCTAGCCTGACTCTCTCTCTCTTTCTTCCCTTCTATATTAAACTGGGCTTGATATAACATATTATGTACAAAAATTACAAAAGATAAAATCATAAATTCTGATTGCAAACTGAAAGCATTCCAGAATTGCAAAAACAAATCCACCATTTAAGACAAGCTACACCCACATGTGTACATGGCTGTACAACATACCTTCAAAGTATAGCAAATGTGAGATCTTAATAAGTAAATGTGTCCCAGCTTACATGTATATGCAGTCTGACTAACTCTAGCTATCAATAGCTCCAGTCTAGTCTTGACATCAAGTTCACGACTTTTATAACGGATAGATCAGCAGTTTTATTGTGTGAAGAAGATGCAAGATGGTTAGTTACTACTATGTAGTAACACAACATACATGTATCTACGATAATCTCCGAAACCTCTAACTGTAGAGAATGACTTCTGGTCGCTAGATAAAAAGTTGAATCCACCCCTTCGCGATTCCCGGGTCCCAGTCTTGGGCGGAATCATTATTTTCCCGCGCCTGCCGGCATTCTGTAGACCCTCCCCTTTATCTTACTAGACAAAACACGATGTGGTTGGTATAAGATACTATCCCAATCTTGTTTGAGTGCTTTTTTTTAACTTTGATATCCCCTACATGTTCTTTCATTTTTTTGAAAATGTTATTATTAAATATAAATTAATATAACCATCAATTTAATCATTATAGTTAATACCGTATGTATTAATATCCATATAATATACGTAGTATATCATCCTCATTCTCATTGAATACAATCGTTGATTTGAGCTGATCAAGTCAAACGTGTGTTAAACTGTGTCCTGATTCTGATCTTTGTCGTAATAATTAAATTATTCTTCTGGCCAAATAGGAGATGATGAGTAGCTAGTTAAGTGACTTCCATGATTCTTGACAAAGTTGAGTATTTTGTGATGAATGTCTCTCATTTGCAAATTAAACTATCAGAGTGATGATATAAATTATAATATACCATCAAACATCTGTTGATGGTCACTTTGGCCATAACAAAATTACACCATAGTTGTTCCTGTAGGATACATGGGAATGCCAAAACTAGTTTGTACCACTGAATTGTCAATTATTGAAGCACTCTTACAGCTATAAACATGGTCACTATCTGAAGGGAATTTGGGGATAGTGTTCATTTTGGATTGTACTGAGAGCGACGCCAACAAGCCACTATCTGAGGGGAGGTGGGAGCTTGCATGGGATAGTGTTCATTTTGGATTGTACTGGGAGTGGGGCCAACAAGCCACTACCTGAGGGGAGGTGGGAGATTGCATGGGATAGTGTTCATTTTGGACTGTACTGGGAGTGAAATCAACAAGCCACTAGCTGAGTATGGCGTGCCGTTTGTAACAGTCGAAACCCAATCCCACTCTATTATTTGCGCATCATTATAGCGCATGTGCATAATATTAACAAAATACGTTAGCATGACAAACAAGGGGGGTCTGGGGGGGCTGAGCCCCCCCCAGTTTAGGCCCTGGGATCGTTAGGGTTATCATCCATGTTGTTTGCGCATGCTCACATTTGTATTATCCGTGACATTAGTTTGTTACAAACGGCACGCCATAGCTGAGGGGAGGTGGAAGCTTGCAGGGGATAGTGTTCATTTTGGATTGTACTGGGAGTGGGGCCAACAAGCCACTACCTGAGGGGAGGTGGGAGATTGCATGGGATAGTGTTCATTTTGGATTGTACTGGGAGTGAGGTCAACAAGCCACTAGCTGAGGGGAGGTGGAAGCTTGCATGGGATAGTGTTCATTTTGGATTGTACTGGGAGTGAGGTCAACAAGCCACTATCTGAGGGGAGGTGGAAGCTTGCATGGGATAGTATTCTTGTACTGCCAAAATAGGCTAGTGAAAAGGTGGATGATTACCCATCTTTAAACAACCTGTATGATATGCAACTTCCTTGCAACTGTACTCACCAATAAATTAGTAATTTTAACAATTTTGTTTTTTATAGTGTACTACTTCCAGGGATCTCACTAGGCATTTTGGTGGTGGTACACCACTATTTACACAGTTTGCATCACACATTAAGCTCTGGAATTTAACCTGCACCACCATCTTTTTATAGATCAACACATACCTTTACACTATTGTAAATACATTATTTATACTCTCTACTAAATACAAACTCACCAAATAAGCTTAATTGACAATTCGAACATGCTTCAAGTAAATTAGTCCCACCCACTTAATTTTTGTCTAAATTTGAAAATATCTATTTATACATGCACCACTAATTGCTAAAATCCTGATGAGAACACTAACTACTTCACATTAAGGATACATAATCATTATGCAATAATCATAATAATAATTACATGAAGTACTTAATACAATAGTAATAGTCATATAAGCTAAGCTAAATATCTACACTACATGTATATTTAACACATGTATAATGTACATATTGTATCATAAATGATGTCATGTGATCAGTGATAGGATACCAAACTAAACATGTTGATTTGGGCATTTTTGCCAATGATTCCCGCTATATGGTGATTATCATGATTACTGCTACATTTGAACACATTCTTAATGTGAGGTAGTAAGTTTTAGCTACACAAATTGAAAATTATAAACTTTATTGGTGCTGTTTCTCCTCCTAACAGATATAGGATCGACAGTGAATCAATTCAATATGCTTGTTATATTAATAAAATGGGAATACTATATATTGTTGAGAAAATTTTATTACCAGGCTTAGTTTGGAAAATCATGAATAATTCATAAATGATTCATAAATGATTCATACCAGAATGAAATCAGTATTGATTATTGGTAGACATTAGGGCTGGAAATCGGCTGAAATTCTGAAATCGATTATCACTAACTTCAAATCGATTGATAATCGATTAAAATCAGTGGAAGTAATTAGGCCAATTAAGTCAATTAATACAGGAAACTCCTCCCATCAAAAAGGCTTCTTGTCACTTACATTATTTGCTGTTGCATGCTTGAAAAGTATGTCTTGTGGAATAATTAGCATAATCAATATCACAGACGTATAATCAATAATTAGAAGAATTTTTAATATCAATTAATCATCCCAGCCCTAGTAGACATCTAATTTTGATATCAGGGTAGAGGAATATTGGTAAAATCCCTTACTGGTGCATACCTATTACACAGATTACTATAAAATGTTCTTCACATCATATATAACAAGTATAGAGCTACCTGGTAGTATCATACAGGTAAGAAGTACATAGTAACCCGCCCCTCCCACTTACACAGAGAATGGGGTCATCATCAGTCTGTCTATTCTTCCATCCCTCTACTCACTGAACAACTCAGAATCTTTAATAGTAATGAAGTCTACACAGGCATAGATCTACTGTTATAGATAGAACTTTCAAATAGTCTGGCATCACCACCTTTCAAAAGTGTTTACCCTGAGATTTGCCCTCCCATAGCCACACCCACTGATGCATGTGGCCAGTCTGACTGTGGATGGATCATTTTCTTTTTTGTAGTGCAATATTCTCTGAAACTGATTATCAGGAATACTAAAGGGGTCTGTCGAGTTTCAATCTGTGTGTTGTTTGAAATTATATTATGATGTATTTAAGGTGGTACTAGGGAGTGGGCGGATGCGACTCCAATCAGTTTCAAAATAGAATATTATATAATATGACTCTAACCTGGTGTAATAGCAACCTTCAAATCTTCCGATCAGCTTTATATTGTCCTGTAATTGAAGAAATATTGTTAAAATTGCCATTTTTCCAATTAACATAAGTACAAAACCACAAAAGCCACGCCCACCATACATGCCGTGCACCAAGTACAATGTATTTTCAGAAAAGTTACGAAGTCGTTTTCTGCAAATTCATTTTACTTTTAAAGTTACAAGAGGCTGAAGAAAGCTGAATTCTGTAGCTTTTCACTGAAACCATAAAATTTACCTTTCTAGACACTACCAAACTCCGATCTTTCTCAGAGAGCAACTACAGTTACCCCGCCATTGTTTCCCACCCACCACCCGTGGGCCGTGTTTAGCTTTGTTTCTGAAAATAAACTATCAGTCAAAACATTTAGGCCCAATAATTATACCCTCGGGTGGGTGTGGCTTCCAAAAAATACAGAATGGAACCAGATTGTATGCAGCAAGAAGCTTGCAAGACTAGAAACTGATTGGAGTAGCATCCGCCCACGGAAAAGACTACAACCTTAATAGTATGACAGGAATCAGAATACTAAAACATTGAGTCTAGGTGGAAACTCCATCAGGAAATTATCATCCAAAAATCGATAATTTAATATCGTACCCCACCATCAATCTAGTGAGGGATAAGTAGGGACAATGTGGTAAATTTGAAACACTGATCATTTGACTGTTATATACATGTACTGTATGTACATGTATGTACTGATACTGATCCAATGTTACATGTACAATGTACCTTCTGGTTTCTGATTGGAAAATGAGCATAATTCTCAATAATTATGAGTACCGTAGAAGTGCTTAATGATGCTATAGTCACAAGAAATGACATTGTTAGTACACTTATTAATGTTATTATGATATTGGATACATCTTTCAGAACTATATAAACCAATAATGGCCAATAATAACTGATACCAGTTAGTGATCTGATTATCATCACTACATTTGTGCGTATCTAACTATTTCAATGACTGAGTATCCAGATTTCATTACCTTCCTTTACTAACAGCCAAACTTATTAACCTACAAATATTCATCATTACAATTAATTTAGTTAGCTTTCTATACAAATCACCAAATTACAAATATTTACGAAAAACCTTAAAACATGATTACGATTGCGTACATGTAATTACATGTACATACATGTAATTACATGTACAAATGTACATGTACATACATGTAATTGCATGTACATACATGTAATTACATGTACATACATGTACTGTGTATTATAATTTTAGGTTAGATTATAGAGTTGTTTAATGGGATCCGGACTTTAGGAAATATCTTAAGACACTAGATGAGAAGAAACCTGTTGTTTTGTGTGGTGATTTAAATGTAGCACATCATGAAATAGGTAGGGAAATATACATGTATTATGATTACAGTAATAGTATCATACTGTTAATTTACACATAAAATACTACTGTTGGTAGGTATACTGTTGTAGTACTCTCACAATACAGTAAAACACACATACATAATTATATGTACAGCTGGACGGATATACTGCACTAATAACTGCAGTAGTGTATGGTGTGACACATAAAAGTGATTGGTAGACAGTAGTCCATGGACAATAATCATTGATTTTATTCCACTTCTTAGATCTAGCTAATCCCAAGGGTAATTTAAAGACAGCTGGATTTACAAAAGAAGAGAGAGATAGTTTTACTACATTACTTGAAGAAAACAAGTTTGTAGACTCATTTCGTGAGCTATACCCTGAAATGAAAGATGCTTACTCTTATCTATCGTTTCAATGCCCGAGCTAAAAACAAAGGATGGTAAGTTGAGTAGTCTAAACCTAGTATTTTATCTATTAATATATTTTGTAAATGGAGATACTCATTATACATGGACAGATAAGTAGACAAGTGTCCTGTTCACAATATATTAGATGTATAGCAATTCATATTGAAGTGAAGTCGCTTGTCAGGAATTTCAAATCAGTGTGTTAATTTTGAGCAAATTTAGAGATGTAATTATATTTTTGTCTAGAACATTATCTCATTATATAAAATAAATCGGCCATTTAAATTTACTCTTGTATAGTCATTACAGCATTGTGATGTATTACTGTATTAATATCAACACCTCTTGACTACTTTTAGTCTCATCTCTATATTCCACTCCACAGGAGATTAGACTATTTTGTTATCTCTCGTGGTTTAATGGAACATGTTTGTGATCACGTGATACGTTCACAAGTTTATGGAAGTAATCATTGTCCAATTGTACTATTAATAACACTTTAAGTCCTCCTAAACTAACTGATTATACAATTATATTTTGTTATATATTTATGTGCTCCTGTTATTACATAATACATCTACCATACTTTGCCATGCCATAAATAGCTATATACATGTGTACTAAGTTATCCCACTACAATCGTAGTTGAGGTGTTTTCCTCAACATCAATACAAAGCATCTGAGAGGCAGTTTAGTCTTGCTGAAGAGAGCAGGAATTATTATAATACAACTATTTTGTTATATAACTTATTATAATAAATTTACCATAATGTCCCCTCTATCATTATACTAATACATCATAATATGTATTACACCTTGTATATTAATTCACGCTAAAATATTCTTTTAAGAATATTATTAATAATGTTGAAGAGAATACGTTAAACACACGAGAAGTTGACAGAAAATAAGACTTATTAATAGCTAAATAATAGTACATGTAATTTATTATAAACTATTGATACATACATAACAAATTGAAAAATATTACTGTAAATGATACTGTAGAGTGCATTATTCCTTCATACTCTCTTTTTTCATCTCCTTCACGATTCCATCAAGGAATTGTTCTTTTTCCATTGCTTTCTGGACAGTAGCCAGGTGTTCAGGACTCTGCTCAATCTTCATTTGTACATGAGTGAGTAAAATGTTAGCACCAGCAAATCCTCCTTTTTTGAGAACATCAATTTGTATATTCACATCGATGATTTCTTTTGCATATAGCTCAACTGTTAATGATATGAGAGTTGGATCACTGACATTTAGTAGTCTACATAGCTCTGCATGATGTAATCTCAATACTTTGGAGCTTATCATTGCAGCTCTGGTATCAGTAGAGTGTATTTCTAAATAGTAATGCGTAATAATAATAATAATAATAATAATAATAATAATAATAATAATACATAATTACTGGCTACAATATACAGCTAACATATTCTTGTCATATATTACACATAAGGCTGTTAAAAAGCCAAAATCATGTTTGGAGCTACTATTGTCCTTCTTAAAAATAAAACTTCTGGAAGTGATCTTGTCAATTTATCGATACATTTGTTACAGATAATATAATTATCCATATATATATATATATATATATATAATTATATATCTTATAATGAGATTCATAGCCATGCATTTTCAATTAGCATATAGGTTTATATTTAAATATATAAACTTGGAGCCAATGCTCAAAATGGTGGACTGAAATCTAACACACGCCATTATGTACATTATGTTATCATCAGTATAGTGAAATGAATAGCATTAAAAATCCAGGAAGTGAGCCCACAATGATAGTAGTAGGGGTGTGAAATAATAGGGGCATTTCCACTAAGGACGGTTGGTGTGGGGAGG
The DNA here is from genome assembly GCA_947044365.1 of Petrosia ficiformis. Lineage (NCBI taxonomy): Eukaryota > Metazoa > Porifera > Demospongiae > Haplosclerida > Petrosiidae > Petrosia > Petrosia ficiformis. Next base: position 1,641,244 of record OX345646.1, on the reverse strand, counting down.
AGTATTACATCAACTTTGTTCAGATTTTAACCATTAATGACATCAATGCAAAAAAAAGAGTTGGACTGTGCAACTCCCACATAAATAATTAAAAAGCATGTGCTATTCTAATCTGTGTGCTAATACTGGAGTTATACTTCTTCTACCCAGTATGAATATGAATATATAGCCTGTTACTATGTTGTTGCTATGTGTTATATATCGCGTACTGGAAGTTATAAACCGGTTTATAACTTCCCAGTTGCGCAGACGCTGTAACCAAGGTAATAGTATCGCGCATGCGTAAATTAGAAAATTGTGTGGAAGGGGTGTTGCAGAAACAATTGTTCTGAGCTCGATAATTCATGCATTTTACAAGATTCAAGATTCTAATTTCTTTTACTGGTGAGTTGAAGTGTTAAGAAAGCTACAGATGTGAAATTCATGCTTCGTTAGTTGCAGAAAGACACCAAGGCGAGTGTATGAAAAATCCAGGGCAACGCCCACACTGGTTTTAAGCTTCATACTTCCGTATTTTTAACAATACAGACTTCTAACTTGTTTGCATGTATAGAAGAACTTCTAAGAAAGCCATATATATAAACATTATCCTTCGTTATTTGCTAAAAGGTAGCAAGGCGAGTGTTTGAATTGAAGTGGGTGGCTATATATCAGATATAGAATGCGCACGCGGTCTATTTTACTGAAATATAATCCCGCGCACTCGGGTGTGCCGCCTTCGTTGCTAGGGATTATATTTCAGTAATAGACCGCGTGCGTATTTTATAACTATAACAGCACACAAAAAAGCTAGAAATCTAGTGTTATTGATGTAGATGAATGTGTATATAAGCAACCACTTTGGTATCACATTTTGTCCATCCTAATTTCTATTAATAAGTTGGATAATATCTACCTACTATGTTTGGTAAACAAGTTCAAAGACATGCCAAGACAACCACCGACTTCATGCCTTCATGCCATGAACATCTCTTATCTCTGGTTTTTTAAGTCAGTCACAATAGTTTATATCTTGAATATTTACATTGAAGTAGTCACTAATTAGTATATGAAGTTATGAACAGCACTCTTGACAAAACTATCAACTAAACTAATTTACAATAATTGTTATGACTACTAATTTATAAATACAATTTCTCAGTAAAATCAGGCAAAGATTATAATGTGACTAATAGCAAATGGGATAATATGAAAGCGCTCTCCTTGGAGACACAAATGCTACAACAAAATGGTGTCACACAGATAGTACTTCCTGTCACATTGATAATAATTAATATTTATAACATCCTTTACAGCACATTAAGTGTTTTAATGTGGCAAGAGGGTGGGGCTCAATAAAGGTCGAGATAAGATAATGCATAAGCGAAGGTAAACTGTACATTAAGTAGTTAATGCATTCTTAAGTGTGCATTACACTGCAATGAGGTGACTGGTATATGAAAACATGATTGGGTCAATGTCACATGATATATACTAAATGTTTAAAACATCCTTTACAGTACATAAAGTTTAGTGTGCCCCACAACAGTGGGCCAATTAATACAAAATGCAAAGTGTAGTGAGTGCATTATGTAAACTAAATGAGATGTTTCCACTCAAGTGCTAAATTAAATGTAAATGGCAAAGAAATTGTAGGCAATTAATTGGTATCGCGTAATGTTGGTATTTATAAATGTGGGGTCAGAGGTCAGGTGATAAGCACTTAGTAATAACAACACTATTGTATTTATATTTTCATCTATACGTGGTATTTTGTATAACAACTATTGAAATATATTTCAATGTGCACTCATCCACTATGTCATAAAATGATAAATAGTTACATATATGTATTCAATCCATTTGACCTATTTTCATCATTCTCAGGTTTAAAATTAGTAGCATACATGTAACTGAAGAAACCTTACTTGATGATGAAACGGTTGTGTTCATACAAGCTTGTGGTGGTTGTGTCTGCATATGTGTTAAGCATGGATAAGAAAAATATGTAACTTCATGTATATGTATGATAATTATTATATAATAATACATAACATTATATATTACTCAGTAGATCAATCCCAAGAGGTTATTCAGGAAAAGCCATATATACAGTTGTATACACATACAGTACATACTAAATACATAAGCCATTGGGACATTATAATAATTATAATAATTATAATCAAGCATGAAATACAAGTAATGGTCTGGTATGTTAATTATTACCCTCGCCACAAAGTGTAGGCAGAAGGGTATGGTAATCATATTTATATCAGCAAAAAGATCACAGGGGATACAATTCTCTTGTATATAATAATTATCAACAACTAAAATTAAATAATAGTCCCTTGTTGAAAACACAATGTATGTGTAATTATGTATACCGTTTGTTCACTAGTAGCTTGAGGACTCTTTCCAAGTGGACTCTGCAGACTGTCATCAAGTAAAGCTTGATCGGAACTGATTCCTTCAGATTTTTGTTCAGTCTCTGGACATAGGGAAAATAGTACTTATATTACTAGAGCTGTTCATACATGATCAAAGGTATCTAAGAGATTCAGATTCATCATACATGTGTGTGATTAAAGTTGTATACTATTACATATTTATACGACATGATTATGTTTTAAACACTTCAACAGGCTCACTCCAACAATAATTAAATACTACATGCATGGTTCATAAGGGGACTCCCATGTTTAGTGTATTTTCGGTACTCTGTTTATTTTAATGAAACATCTACAAAGAAACAAACCTTTGTCATACTTTCTTTCCAATTTACTGGCAAGGTCTATATTCATTGCAGCTTTGGTATCAGTAGAGTGTATTTCTAAATAGTAATGCATTATATAATAATAATAATAATAATTAATTACTGGCTACAATATACAGCTAACATATTCTTGTCACATAATTATTTATGGTAATTTATTGTGTGCACATAGACGATTTACACATATACCTAAACAAGGCTGTTAAAAAGCCAAAATCTTGTTTGGAGCTACTATTGTCCTTTTTAAAAATATAACTTCTAGACTCGAAGTGATCTTGTCAATTTATTGATAAATTTGTTACAGATAATATAATTATACATATAATATATCTTATAATGAGATTCATAAACTTGGAGCCAATGCGTATGCTCAGAAGATATGCATGGCTTTCAAAATGGTTATCATTATAATACAGTAATTATACACATCCTTATAATTATTACTATTAACTAACCTGGTTTATTAGTAAACCAATACTCTCTGTCACTATTTAGAGGATATTTCGTTTTCGTTTCAGGACACACAATCTCTTTATTCTTAAGATCGACCTCAGCAATGTGTCTTGCACATTTTGGAAGATTGCAGTAAAAACCAAACTGTTGTAAGTAAAGAGATTGATCATATCGTAGACGCTTGCATACATTAAAAACACCTTCTTCAAGAATTTGATGAATCTTATACCGAGATTTCATTGTGCTACTGGGATGCTTATCTTCTACAAACACTTCCAAACATTTAGCTGTAGCTTTCAGAGTAATAAGACAATCTTTACCGTCATCAAAAGATGCTTGATTACGATAGAGAAGAGGCAAATCCTTGTCACGCTGAATTCTCCATTCCATCTCGCGCAATAAAAATACAAGTAGCCCACTAAAAACCCCTTTAGGTACAAACCCTCTCTTAAACAACACTAAAAGAGGATCAAGGTTGATTTCAGAAGGAGGATTTGGTGCACGAACCAAAGCACAAGGAAAAAAATAATCACCCAACTCGAGATCATGTGACGACTCAAGAATGTTGAAATGAAAAAGAAGAGCTATAAATGCATCATAAGTTATCTGAAGCTTGTCTTGATAAAGTACAACATTACTTACAAGGGTATCTCTTTCTAATAAACCCAAATTTCTAAGCTTCTTGCACTGAGTTGAGGGAACATTCTCACTAGTGAAGGTGTTAATAATTAGCTCTGAGATTGCCTCAAAGATCATGGTTGGTCGTATGACAACAGTGTCTTTAAGCTCTGTTACACTATCATAGTAACGAATACTGCCGATTTTATGATGAAGAAACTTCAAGCACATTGGCAAATCTTCCTCTGAGATGTCATAATTTTTTGCTATTTCTATACATTCTTTATAGGTCATAGTTGGCGAACGTTTTCTCAAAGCCAAATCAAGAGCTAACCAGGGCATAGGGAACTCGATTCTGTATGGTGATCCCTGTTTTTTAACTATCCTCTCCACCACATTTCTAACAGAAGCACTATCGTCTTTGTCATTGTAGTTATCCACTGGTATAATAAGTTGATCCTTTGAAAAATACTCAATCGCACTGTTTTCATGCAAGGAAGTATCCTCTACAGCTTGCTTTAGCTCTTTGTCAATCTCATTCACCTTTGCCTTGTCTACTAAATTTTTGTGTGTTCCTACTACCAAGATAGAAAGAGGAGAGACTTTACTTTTGAGTGATAATACACTGTGAATGCTGGAAAGAAAGTGCATAAACACTTCCTTGACAGTGAAAGAACTTTTGTAAAGATGACAATCACTGTCAGACAAGCCATAGGAAGCAGTATATTCACTGTCTAGTCCTTTGACCAAGCTAAAAATAAAAATAAAGATTGCAGGCCCAGCAAGTAGAACAGGCACCATCTCTTGGAATTCTGGCTGACTTCCATGGTCAATATATGTAATCACTGTGCTATTATCAAGAAGTTTGCTGCCTCTGATGGAGTCTAAGATCTTATCATATTGAGGAGAAGCTGTGGGATTTGTTCCAAGTGTATCATTGGAAACTATACCTTTTGATTGCCTCTCATATGCTTCCAATAATATATTGAGTGGGATGAAAGCTGATAAGGGATTAGCAGCAGATTCAGCAAGTTTAACTGCCACTTCTTCAAGATTTGGTATATGGTACCATTTGCCACCTGTAGCTACAATATATTTTGGAAACATCATATCGCCTGTAGCTAGTGTTCCTAAAGGTTTGCCTGTAAGACGATGTAGGAGACTAGTTTTTCCAGATCCATGTGGTCCAAAAGCTAAGCAATGAGCCATATAAGTACATAAGGGATCAGGGGTCTTGACAGCATCTTGAAAAGCTTTCTTGTAGTTATCTACAGAATAATAATAATAATAATATAAATAATTCATAGTTATTAGAATTATGTAGTCTTGTTAGCTCACTATGATATCTGTTGGCCCATAGTGTCATGCCTATGACTGCTATATTGCTATACAGCTATAGATTAGATGAAGGCAAAAACTATCTTTATAATTACATGGGAATTAATACTACGTTTTCCTCCATATATCATACAATTTAGATAACAAATAAATACAACAGATGAATTATATTATATATATATATATGTTATAGTTATAAAATGCACGTGCGGTTTATAACAGAATTCTAAGCCCTAGCAACGAGGGCGGCACGCCCGAGTCCGCGGGCTTAGAATTCTGTTATAAACTGCACGCGCATTTTATAACTGTTTTCTAGCCACCCACTTCAATTCAAACACTCGCCTTGCTACCTTCCAGCAACTAACAAAGGATAATGTTGATATGTATGGCGTTCTTAGAAGTTCTTCTATACATTCAAATAAGTTAAAAGTCTGTACTGTTAAAAATACGGAAGTTATGAAGCTTAGCCAGAGTGTGGGCGTAGCCCGGGACGTTTCATACACTCACCTTGGTGTTCTTCTGCAACTAACGAAGCATGAATTTCACATCTGTAGCTTTTTTAACACTTCAACTCACCAGTAAAAGAAATTACAATCTTGAATCTTGTAAAATGCAAGAGTTATCGAGCTAAGAACAGTTGTTTCTGCAACACCCCGCCCACCCAATTTTCTAATTTACGCATGCGCTATACTATTACCTTGGTTACAGCGTCTGCGAAACTGGGAAGTTATAAACCGGTCTATAACTTCCTTATAGTTGAAATATAACACATAGCAACAACATAGTAACAGGCTAGAAATATATATATATATACCTGTTAAAGATTGACTGTGAGTACCTTGCATTATTGGCAGCTGGTCTGTATATTCTGAAATGATTCAAAATAATTACATGAAATCACCCAAAATAAAATGAATGTAACATTGCTATTATACATAGAAAGTAGTGCCAGCCATACTCTCTGAAGTTAAGTTAATTATAGCAAGGTCTGCTGAGGCTAAACACACAGTTTTTTTCTTGATGCAATCATTGTTCACATCACCTTATGAGTTATGATTATAATTATTGTTTAATTACAGAAGCTCAGATCCCCTCACTTCCACTGGGAGTATAATGACTGATGGGAGAGGGGGTGGTGAAATGGTGCTAATTATCATAGCCTAAGTTAGCTAAACTGAGTTTGTCTCTGAGTAAGTTTCAAGTCTCTCTTGTAAAGTTCAAAAACCCTTTTTTATCCAGGGCTAGAAATAGGACTCCTTTAAACAATGGCATAGCTGGACTGTCACTGATGGTACAGTCATATTTGTTAATTATTCATGAGGAGTGTGGCCTAATTAAAATGTCACTTATTAATCAACGCAAGTGCTATTTTACTAGTGCTTGGAATGTTGGAAACTGGACTAAAAGTTAGTTAGGTAAATATTTTTGGTTATACTAAGTTTTAACCTGTTCAATAGTTAGATTATGAATTGCATATATTAATACTAGTCACTGTGTTGTTGTAGTTAACTATAACTAAGATTCCTTTTAGTAAGGCATTCTTTCTAAACTATAACTAAGTTACAGGTCTACTGTAATAACTATAACTAACTAAAATGAAAAATGACTAATAATGTCATAGGAGAGCACGTATATAGGAATACCTGTTGTGTAACCCTTTCTTTACAGATAAAATAATTTCAATTCAATGTGCACTTTCAATTAGTTAACTAAAACTAAAACCCTTTTAGTAATTATTTTAGTTAATTAAACTACAATTAACTAGTTTGAGAAGCTAGGCATATTATAACTATAACTAAAAGTGGTCACTATAGTCATACTATAACAACACTAATTTACATGGCCTTGATTAATAAATAATTAAGATCGTATACTATACTTTAACTTACTATTTGTCTGCTGTATCACACCATCACTTATGTCACATTCTAATGCTCCGTCAGTGTTTGGTGATCTTTCTTGAATATTTTGTTCCATAGGTGCAACAGGAACAAGGTCTGTGTTTACCAAATAAAATCCTTATAATAACGATTCGTTTGAACACTGGTGAGAACACTGATTATATTCACCATAAATAGTTTGTGAAATAGTCCACACAGACAGTACACAAGCAACCAGTGTATATAATAGAATAATTTTTAATGTTCAATATCATAAAGTATTTTAACAATCAAACTCTACACTGGAACATATCATGATCTTTGCAAGCAATTTTGGTGCTATTTTGTAAGTTAAACAATTCTTTATTTTCATAAATTTTTGAAATGGCTAGAAGCAACTATACTACAATTAATAGGATAATTCCACCAACCACAAAATAAATGGTACACATCTAACATGCATAATGATTATCTACTAACTTTTTTCATAACGGGATACACAACCAAATGTTATAACATTTATCAATCAATAAATTTGAAGCTGCTGTTTATTAATTAATAACCCTTTACCGGCTATAATTGAAATTAGCGTTTTCGTTATTAACCACAATTTAATTAAAAATTTTTGTGTGGGCGGAGCACTTAATATCTATATAACTTTTCAACACTATAACTCTCATATTTTATAAGTCTCAACATTCTAACTTTCTTTGTGAAAAGAAGAGTCTTTAGCAAACCCATTGATGTAAAATGTATGCTTCGCTATCAGCAGGAAGAGAGAAAGGCGAACGTTTGTAAGTATAGTAGTCGACGGGCAACGCCCACTTTTTGTCTAGTCTGTATAACGCCTGAATTTTAAGCAACCGTTACTTTTAACTCACTTAGTTATACAGAAGACTTTCTAAGAAAGCCATTGATACCAAACCATGCTTCGTTAGCAGCAGGAAAGCAGCAAGACGAGTGTTTAAAACTGCAGTAGTCAGCGGCGACGTTCATACTTAGCGTCTTTATCAGTTTTGTTTGGCCTGGAATCTGACGTTTTCACTAATTTAAACTAACTAAATGTTTTCTTCGTAGTGTGTGCTTGTTAGTTTCTTCTATATTTAAAGATTTTATCATATATTTGCCTTTTACAATTTATGTTGCAAATCTGCAACATTACTTAATTAATGCATTATTCAAATTTGCATATTTGCAACATTCGTCGGTAAAGGGTTAAATACTACAAACTTTACTATATCAGGAGAATACTTGTAATGAGACATATAATTATACACTTACTGGGATGAAGTCTAGCAATGTCATCTGCTAAATGATGATTATTTTCTTTGACGACATACTGCAGGACTCTCTCAGCAAGGTTTTGATCCTTCATACGTAGAAACACATCCACAATAGCAAGATATGTGGCGTCACTACCATTTCTGCTTCTCCACTTCCATAACAAGCTTAGTTTTCTCGATCTTTCCGAAGGCTTATCAATCTGAATCTCCTCTATTTCTGGCTGAGTGAACCCAAAATATGGTGCAGTGTCATGAATATTTGACATTTGTGGTGAGAGGATTTGAAACAGCATATCGTCACATTGTTTTTCAATTTCAGAATTTGAGAGGCTGTACTTCAGTAGTAGACTGCTCAGATCTGATGGGCCATGTGTTGGGACAATAGGTGGGTTCAGTTCTCCGGTCTCTTCATTGTGTTCTGTAGACAATAGACAAGTGTTATGATATTATAAATTCCGTATAGTTAGAATATGAATTGCATGTATTAATACTAGTGTTGTTGTAGTTAACTATAACTAAGATTCCTTTTGCATTCTGAATTTTAGCTAACTAAATTATGACTAAGTTACAGTTCTACTGTAATAGCCATAACTAACTAAAATGAAAAATGAGTAATAATGGGCACTTTTAATTAGTTAACTAAAACTAAAACCCTTTTAGTAAGCCTAATATTATTTTACTTACAAGAACAAGGTCTGTGTTTATATACCAAATAAAATCCTTATAATAACAATTTGTTTAAACACTGGTGAGAACACTGATTATATGCACCATAAATAGTTTGTGAAATAGTCCCAGACAGTACACAAGCAACCAGTGTAGAATAATTTTTAATGTTCAATATCATAAAGTATTTTAACAATCAAACTGTACACTGGAACATATCATGATCTTTGCAAGCAATTTCGGTGCTATTTTGTAAGTTAAACAATTCTTTATTTTCATAAATTAAGAAAAAGCTAGAAGCAACTATACTACAATTAATAGGATAATTCCACCAACCACAAAATAAATGGTACACATCTAACATGCATAATGATTATCTACTAACTTTTTCATAACGGGATACACAACCAAATGTTATACATGTACATGTATGTACAATTTGACATTTATCAATCAATAAATTTGCTGTTTATTAATTAAATACTACAAACTTTACTATATGTACATTAAGAGAATACTTGTAATGAGACATATAATTACACTTACTGTGGTGGAGTCTAGCAATTTTATCGGCCAAATGATGATTATCAACTGATGGGCTCCTTAGAGTATTAACCAGTATGGACCATGAGGCTTTTCCACTCTCCAACCACTTATGTAGCATACCAACTGTTTGATTACGTTCACTCTGATTTTCATTTCTAATCTGCTCTAACACAGGACGAGATATACCCAGAGCAAGCCCCAGTGCAAACCAGTCAGTAACATCACTGATTGCATCAAATAATGGAACTAGATGTTTATCTGGATATTGGAAAATGTAATAGTACTTACTATTGTAATCAGTATTATCGTGTCTAAATATTCAATTACTGTTTTTATTGAACAAAGATGAAGTACCTGATAATGGTTGATCATGAACATCTTCCATCTCTTGGGCTGGTCTGTGGAATTATAATTAATACTGAAAAACAGCATGGATAAATAATATTTTCAGTATAATAATTAGTGATATAAACTTACTAAACTTTATTTACTATCAGATAAAACTATCCTGATTCAATAATGATATAATTTATAATGTCTTCCAATATCTTGTTCCTACTATGAAATATACCATGATCATTTTGTGCAGGAAGATGAATTTAGTATCTTAATTATAAGGACATACAAAAGTGAGCTGTTATTCAAACTGATTCATTAGCCATTTCCATAGCCGAATGGATAGTGTTTGAAAATTACATCTGGCTACTAGACAAATAAACACAATGTATAATATAATATTCTTCTTTGTTTGGACACCTTTGTGTAAGAGCCCAATCCACTATATAGTACAATCCAAAATGAACACTATCCCATGCAAGCCCCCACCTCCACTCAGATAGTGGCTTGTTGACTCCATTCCCAAAATGAACTATCCCATGCAACCTCCCACCTCCACTCAGATAGTGGCTTGTTGACTCCATTCCCAAAATGAACACTATCCCATGCAACCTCCCACCTCCCCTCAGATAGTGGCTCTCTCCCAATACAATCCAAAATGAACACTATCCCATGCAACCTCCCATCTCCCCTCAGATAGTGGCTTGTTGACTCCACCATGTTTTATATTTGGTTAGCTGCTAGCATAGTGCTTCAAGTAATTGATTAATTACAAACTAGTTTTGGCATTCCCATGTATCCTGCAGGAACAACTAACTAAATTTACAATATTTCTTGGAACTGGTACTAATCGTTACTTTAACAATTTTGCTTTTACAAGAAGGACTGGAGGAGCTGGTCAGTCCTGCAGTTGCTCAGGCCATGGCTGTAACTATATACATACACTCAATAGACATGGAAACAAAACAACACGGGGTTAGGTTTGTAGGGGGAGGTGGATACACCCTAGGATTGACAACATATGCTGGGTACATAGTGTTTGAATATTCAGTCTGGCTGCCAGATGAATGGACACAACATATAATTATATATATATATATATATGTGATCATAGGAAAAGGATGTTATTTGATTATCCAAATGCTTAAGATCAAACACTAGTTTTTTAGCTGCTTTATGCAAGAAACCAACAAAATTGGTATCTACATGTAGGTAAGGCAACAACTCATCTTCAAGGATTGAAAGCTTAATTTTTTCTACTATAAGATGTGGGCTGAAAAACGAGCAATTGCCATTTAAAAAATAAATTATATTAAATATCAAATAAGACATATTTTTCTATACACAGACACGTGTTTGCATCACTTAAAAATGAAGTTGAACTGTATGATTATGCACTGTGTTTAGATTATTAATAAACAAAAGGAATGCTCATCTATTTACGTAAAACTCAGGACAACACATGACATACCTTCACAGTAAAACTGTGGTAAGTTCAACACTTGTAATTTTATGATGTAGCTATCTATTTTAATATCACAGCTTCAAATACAAACGGCTCCGGTATTTCAATAGACCTTGTCTGAAGACTAATAATGGAGTATGATCTGCTGCTCTAGTTCTAATGAAGATGAGAAATGATTAATTGGTAATCACACAGCTTAAAGGAGTGGAATTCACTACATTGAGATGTACAGCCTCTCACTTTATAATGGTTAATTTTCACATCACATTCACACAAAAAGATCCTATTTGTTTATAGATCTACTAGGCAAATGCAATTGGCCATTACAAATTTCTAGCCTGACTCCCCCTCTCTCTCTTCCCTCCTATATTAAACTGGGCTTGATAAAAAATGTACTATGTACAAAACTTATGAAAGATAAAATCATAATTTCTGATTGCAAAGCATTCCAGATTGCAAAAAAAAAAACATCCACCATTTACACCCACGTGTAAACTATTCAGAATTATGCCTGTACAACATACCTTCAAAGTATAGCAAATCTGAGATCTTAATAAGTAAATGTGTTCCAGCTACCTATATGTATATGCAATTTCCCAAAGCCCGACTAACTCTAGCTATCAACAGCTTCAGTCTAGTCTTGACATCAAGTTCACGACTTTGATAACGGATGATTGATCAGCAATTCTATTGAGTGAAGAAAATTCAAGATAGTTAGTTACTACTATATAGTACTTCGAATAACACAACATACCTACGATAATCTCAGAGAATGACGCTGGTCGCTGGATGAAACAGTTTATATAATAATTATGAATAGTGGAATCCGCCCCTTCGCAATTCGCTAGTAATAAGGGCGGAATCATTATTTTCCCGCCGGCGCCCATATGTAGACCCTCGATCAGGAGCCGGAGTATAGAAGTGGTCAAGTGGTTAGTATAAGATACCATCCCAATTTGCTTTTTTTAGTTTTGATATCCCTACACGTTCTTTCATTTTTTGAAAATGTTATTATCAAATATAAATTAATATAATGATAACTATGATCATAATAGTACCTATTAATATCCATATAACTGATATATATATATATATATATATATATATATATATACATAGTATCATTCAGTCTCATTCTCACTCATTGAATACAATCATTGATTTGAGTCAGTTAACTGATCAAGTCAAGCGTGTGTTAAACTGTGTCTTGATTCTGATCTTTGTCGTAATAATTAAATTATTCTTCTGGCCAAATAGGAGATGATGAGTAGTTAGTTAAGTGACTTCCATGATTCCTAACAAAGTTGAGTATTTTGTGATGAACATCTCTCATTTGTAAATTAAACTATCAGATTGATGATATAAATTATAATATGATATTATATACAATCAAACATCTGTTGATGCTTTGATGGTCACTTTGGCCGTAATAAAATTACATCACCACAGACCATTGAAATTCGGATTCTTCACTTTAGCATATTAGTAATGAAAGTGAACATATTATAGTGAGCACACTAAAGTAGATTGAAACTGAGTTTATTATAAATTCATGTTTAAATGCATACTTCTACTATGGGTTCAATCACCATGGTGACCACCTATATTATGTATACATGTATATAAACCATGTTTAGTAGGTGTATACAGGCCTTGGGTTATATCCACATAAACCTCCTCCATAGCAGATGGCATATACATCTCTTAACCATGGTTTATATATTACATTAAGCCTACTATTAATTACGTCCACTTAATGCTTGAATCTAGTATGCATTAATTTTAGCAAAACTTCTGAGCCTAACATGCCTAGTAAAATGATTATGAAATGTATTTATTAGTGTGTACTGATTTTAGCAATTATCTAGTACATGCAATTAAAAGTAGCTATAAGGTATATAGATAATTGGTCTCACCTCTTCCAATATATTCACTGATATTTTCATTCCTCATATGTGGTAAGGGTTGGATGAGAATATCCTAGAAATTATACATTATTTTTATTTTAGTGCTCAAGTGTAGAGCATACTAAAACAGTACTATTAATTCGAAACATAATTATAATGTTATTATTATAATTATATGCAAACACATGCATATACTTGATACGATGATAAAGTGGATCATGTCTATACAATCTAAACTTGTAATCAAGCAATTCAAATTGTAATGCATTGATGTGTTGCTTTGAGATTAAATTACAAGCTTATTTTATTATGACAATGGGTCAGGCATCTATCCTTGTTGTGAGAGGTTAAATACAGTAAATATAGAAAATGTCTGTGGACAATTGGACACATCTAAGCATACAACTGATCCTGTTTTATGCCTATATCTCTAATGAAGCACAAAACACAATTGAGGTAGTAGATGTGCTACACACATGATTTTTATGTTGAGATGCTCACTTAGTACTTATTACCATACTATTCAAGAAAAGTTTCTTTTCGAAGAAGCAAAGACTAAGATACCGTGACACAGTGGCAAGGGTTCAACATGTTTATCCTCTTTCTCAGATCTGATAGGATAACCAGCTATTGCACATCTCATGAATATTATTATATACACTATAACACATTATATATGTCAAGCATTCAACATGTTTATCCTCTTTCCCAAGCCTAACTTTACTGGATAACACTCTATCAATTACTCCATGCATATATCATATTCATTAGTACTGCATCTTTCATTCCACCCATTTTCTACCCTCTCTTTGAACTGGTCTACTAGCCTGAGGAGAACAAAACAATTGTGTCTAATACTGTCTATTACATCAGGCTTCACTTCCTTTGAACATGTTGGGCCTGGAATGTAGTTTTGTGCCTTTCATTCATGTCAATTAAACCTTAACCTAGGAATTATTTAGTAAACAAATGTTGTACATGTTTAAGAATACCTAAAGATTTCCTGTGTGTGGCATGGCAATGAATAAATTAAAAGTTGTTAACAAGGTACATGTTGTTTCGCTGTATTTTAGAGAAGGGGTGGAATATAAGATGCAGTAAGTGTCATAAAGTATAACAATATTCATGAGTTATGCTCTGTAAAATGACTTTTCTAGGTATTTCGATTCTTACGCTTATATGCAGTGTTCTGCCCACACTGGTCAACACTGGTTGGGAATAACCACCATTCAGCATGAATTAACCACCACTTAATCACCTCTCAAATAATATATATATAGGATACTGAGATAGTATTAACTACATACTGGATAAACAGTACTAAATGTTGAGTTACAAACCAACCACCACTCTAAATATCCTGGGCAGAACACTGTATATGTAAACGTATCAAGCTGAACTGAATTGTGGGAGTTGACTGGAACTTGATACCATTCTGAACCACTACAGCGGGAAGCTCCAGGACTAGAGATTCTGGTATTTATAACCCTCTTTTCATCCTAGGTAGAGAAAATTTTACTAGTAAACTTTAAGTTGAGATAGATCTAAATACACTAGTATAGTCAAGAACAAATGACACATTGTCATATTTTAAGATCAGTGGGAATGTAATCATTAAAAGAAGTAGTAGAGTCTATGAGATGTTGCTTAAGCATTAGCTTTATGGTGTATAATAGTGCTATTCCTTGAAGGAGGTAACAAAGATTTACGAGACTACACTTAGGATTATCAGTTGACATTAGTGGTAACAATGTTATCTGTATGCAACTACTGATAGTCTTCACCCTCAACTCCCTCATGTTTTTCATTCAGTCTCTTGGTATGTACTATTAATATAAGTTTATTTATGGGAAACTGGCAGCTAATTAGTACTTTTAGTTAGTCAACTAAAACAGAACCTTTTAATAATTATCAATTACTATACAATTTGAGAAACTATCTACATCAGAGTTTTTGATAAGTTTTGAACCATGGGCCAAATTGGCTCAACAATGGTTAGTGTGTGCGCCATTGGGAATACATCTCGAGCTTAATGCTGTTAGTGACAATTGTCACTAATGGCATTTACTATTTGTTAAGATGTATTTGTACTGTGCCAAATAAGAAGCTCTTTGGCTCAATGGTACAACATATAAGCTTATCAAAAACACTGAGCTACATATACTATAACTACAATTTAAAAAGTATTACAAAGACAACAATATAAATACTTACATGTACAAGTAGCTAACCTTGTTGAACTAGTTAATATATGGACACAGGTATAAGTATATAATTGTATTATAGGTATAACATCTATTAGAAATCTCATAAAATGGTAATATATTGCTTTCAGTTAATCAAGTTTAAGATTGATTATGACAATAATTAGAATGCTCAAGTTACAGTTTAGATTTTTTCCCAAGCTATTGCTTGTAATATGGGAAGCTCTTCTTATCTGCTAAAGAGTTCATAAACTATCTATTATGTTCCACCACTTTTTCTAGCTTCTATAACTTTGTAGTAGTATTATATAACTTGTGAATATTGTTCTACTGTACAACAACATATCATATCACATCAATGTACCATATCTGATATTCCACCCCTTCAGAGCTAAACTACAACACTGTCAACAACACTTTAACTTGTATACATTAGAGTTATCTAGGGTTGAGCAATTATTCAATTATATTAGCAGCAATGTCAGGTCACAGTTAAATGTGTTGCTATTATGTAGTGTAATTTCAATCTTATTTAGATATCACAAAGAAGGTAGTGTATTAGCATTTTCTTATCATCACATCAATATAATATATAAATTAGTTTTCATACACACTTGTAGACACTGTCTTTTGGTAGGAGAAACAATACTAATAAATTTTAATTTCAGTTTTTGTTATGTTTGTACTTATTTGAAATTACTACACAAAATTGTTAAACTAAATAATTTATTGATTAATACCAGTTCCAAAAAATATTGCAATTTAGTCAGTTGTTCCTGTAGGATGCATGGGAATGACAAAACTAGTTTGTACCACTGAATTGTCAATTATTGAAATATCTTCCAGGGATCTCACTAGGCATTTTGGTGGTGGTATACCACTATTTACACAGTTTGCATCACCAATTAAGCTCTGGAATTTAACCTGCACCACCATCTTTTTATGGATCAACACATACCTTTACACTATTGTAAATACATTATTTACACTCTCTACTAAATACAAGCTCACCAAAAACGTTTAATTGGACATTAGAACATGCTTCAAGTAAATTAGTCACACCCACTTAATTTTTGTCAAAATTTGAAAATATCAATGAAAATTTATACATGCACCACTAATTGCTAAAATCCTGATGAGAACACTAACTACTTCACATTAAGGATACATAATCATTATGCAATAATCATAATAATAATTACATGAAATACTTAATCAGTGTTTCCCCCAAAGTGTGGTAACATGGCGCTCCTCCACCCTTAAGTCTTGCTCCCCCACCCTTTAATTTTAAAAAACAATACTGATTAAACATTGTTAACCAGACATCATGTACCATGGATGCACTCACCCACCCTTAATATTTTTCCTGGGGGAAACACTGAAGTACTTAATACAATAGTAATAGTCTAAGCTAAATATCTACACTACATGTATATTTATCACATGTATAATGTACATATTGTATCATAAATGATGTCATGTGATCAGTGATAGGATACCAACATTAATTCACCAACATGTTGATTTGTGCATTTTTGCCAATTTCTTCCCTCACCAATAATTCCCACTATATGGTAGTTTTAGTGATTATCATGATTACTGATACATTTCAACACATCCTTAATGTGAGGTAGTAAGTAGCAGCTTAAAATAAATACACAAAATGAAAATTATAAACTTTATTGGTACTGTTTCTCCTCCCAACAGATATAGGATCGACAGTGAATCAATTCAATATGCTTGTGATATTAATAAAATGGGAATACTATATATTATTGAGAAAATTCTTGTTTTATTATCAGGCCTAGTTTGAACAATTCATAAATAATTCATAACAGAATGAAATCAATATTTATTATCGGTAGACATCTAATATTGACATCAGGGTATAGGAATATTAGTAAAATCCCATATTGGTGCATACCTATTACACAGATTACTATAAAATGTTCTTCACATCATATATAACAAGTATAGAGCTACCTGCTAGTATCATACAGGTAAGAAGTACATAGTAGCCTGCCTCTCCCACTGACGTAGAGGAGAATGGGGGCATCATCAGTCTGTCTATTCTTCCATCCCTCTACTTACTGAACAACTCAGAATCTTTAATAGTAATGAAGTCTACACAGGCATAGATCTACTGTTATAAATAGAACTTTCAAATAGTCTGGTATGACCACCTTTCAAAACCCTGAGAATTGCCCTCCCATAGCCACACCCACTGATGCATGTGGCCAGTCTGACTGTGGATAAATCATTTTCTTTTTTGTAGTGCAATATTCTCTGAAACTGATTATCAGGAATACTCAAGAGGTCTGTCGAGTTTCAATCTGTGTGTTGTTTGAGATTATATTATAATGTGTTTAATAGTATGACAGAAATCAGAATAGTAAAACATTGAGTCTAGGTGTAAACTCCATCAAGAAATTATCATCCAAAAATTGATAATTTAATATCGTACCCCACCATCAATCTAGTGAGGGATAACTAGGGACAATGTGGTAAATTTGAAACACTCGTCATTTGACTGTTAATATACATATGTTATCGGAAAGAAAGACAGACACCTGAGACAATGGAAAAATGAGAGTTGCCTCATGTACATGTATGTACTGATACTGATCCAATGTTACATCTACATGTACAATGTACCTTCTGGTTTCTGATTGGAAAATGAGCATAATTATGAATAATTATGAGTACCGTAAAAGTGCTTAATGATGCTATAATCACAAGAAATGACATAAGTACACTTCTTATAATATTGGTTACATCTTTCAGAACTAAACCATTACTAGAAATAATGGCCAATAATAACTGATACCAATTACTGATCAGATTATCATCACTACATGTGTGTATCTAACTATTTCAATGACTAAGTATCCAGATTTCATTACCTTCCTTTACTAACAGCCAAACTTATTAACCTACAAATATTCATCATTACAATTAATTTAGTTAGTTTTCTATACAATCACCAAATTACAAATATTTACGAAAAACCTCAAAACATGATTGCGATTGCGTACATGTAATTACATGTACATACATTTACTGTGTATTATAATTTTAGGTTAGATTATGAATGAGATCCTGACTTTAGGAAATAGCTTAAGACACTAGATGAGAAGAAACCTGTTGTTCTATGTGGTGATTTAAATGTAGCACATCATGAAATAGGTAGGGAAATATACATGTATTATGATTACAGTAATAGTATCATACTGTTAATTTACACATAAAGTACTACTGTTGGTAGGTATACTGTTGTAGTACTCTCACAATACAGTATAACACACATACATAATTATATGTACATCTGGACGGATATACTGCACTAGTAACTCCAGTAGTGTATGGTGACAGGTGAAAGTTGATTGGTAGACAGTAGTCCATGGACAATAATCATTGATTTTATTCCACTTCATAGATCTAGCTAATCCCAAGGGTAATTTAAAGACAGCTGGATTTACAAAAGAAGAAAGAGATAGTTTTACTACTTTACTAGAAGAAAACAAGTTTGTAGACTCGTTTCGTGAGCTATACCCTGGAATGAAAGATGGTTACTCTTACTGGTCTTATCGTTTCAATGCCCGAGCTAAAAACAAAGGATGGTAAGTTGAGTAGTCTAAACCTAGTATTTTATCTATTAATATATTTTGTAAATGGAGATACTCATTATACATGGACCATAGGCGGCGGAACAAAAAATGTATTGGGGGGGGGGCTATGTATCTAGTGGACGGCGCGCAAAGCGCACCGCTGAAACATTTTTAATTTAATTAAATATTCATGAGGGGCGTAACCACTTATTATCTATCAATTATCAAGTATCAGCGCAACGAAGCGAAGAACGAAGTTTACCCTTCAAGCACGAGTGTTGCAGTATTGTAAAAGTCAGTAGAAATATTGGTGGGGCTATAGCCGCCCTAGCCCCCCCTGTTCCACCGCCTATGACATGGATAGATAAGTAGATAAGTGTCCCGTTCAGGCGTTCACAAATATATTAGATGTATAGCAGTTCATATTGAAGTGAGTCACTTGTCAGGAATTTCTAATCAGTGTATTAATTTCGAGCAAATTTGAAAATGTAATTATATTTTAGTTTAGAACAGTATCTTTTCTAACACATCATAAAATAAGTCAGCCATTTATATAGGCATTACAGTCGGCCATTTAAATTTAGTTATTACAGCATGAAAAGTGTGGTCAAGCAATAATACCTTCACTTGTGATGTACTACTGTATCAACCACACCTCTTGTGTCAAATGGTGCTTTTTAGTCATCTCTATATTCTATTCTTTAGGAGATTAGACTATTTTGTTATCTCTCATGGTTTAATGGAACATGTTTGTGATCATGTGATACGTTCACAAGTTTATGGAAGTGATCATTGTCCAATTGTGCTATTAATAACACTTTAAGTCCTCCTAAACTAACTGATTATTATAATACAATTATTTTGTTATGTAACTTATTATAATAAATTTACCATAATGTCCCCTTCCATCTTTATACTGATACATCATTATGCCTTGTCTATTAATTCAGGCTAAAATATTCTTTTAAGAATAATATTATTATACAATGTTGAAGAGGATACATTAAACACATGAGCAGTTGACAGAAAATAATAATTATTAATAATAGTACATGTAATGATAATAATTAATTGCTAATACTACATCATAACAAAATTGAAATATATTACTGTAAATAATACTGTAGAATGCATTATTCCTTCATACTCTCTTTTTTCATCTTCTTTACGATTTCATCAAGGAATTGTTCATTTTCCATTGCTTCCTGGACAGTATCTAGGTGTTCAGCTGGACTCCGCTCAATCTTCATTTGTACATGAGTGAGTAAAATGTCAGCACCAGCAAATCCTCCTTCCTTGAGAACATCAATCTTTATTTTCGTATCAATGATGCTTTTAGAATACAGTTCAATTGTTAACGATAACAAAGTCGGTTCACTGGTGTTTAGTAGTTTACACAGTTCAGCATGATTTGATCTGAATACATCGGGGCTTATCATTGCAGCTCTGGTATCAGTAGAGTATATTTCTAAATAGTAATTCATAATAATAATAATAATAACAATACATAATTACTGGTTACAATATACCCAAACAAGGCTGTTAAAAAGCCAAAATCTTGTTTGGAGCTACTATTGTAAAATAAAACTTCTGAAAGTGATCTTGTCAATTTATAATTATTATCTTATAATGAGATTCGTAGCCATGCATTTTCATATGATAGTAGTAGGGGTGTGAAATAAAAGGAGTGTTTCCACCAAGGACGGACTACTACTATTACTACTACTACTACTACTACTACTACTACTACCACCACCACCACCACTGCCACCACCATGCGTCCAATAAAGAATTGGAGGAGTGCAACTAGTATGAAGAGCACACTACTACAAATAGCAAATGGGATAATATGAAAGCACTCTCCTTGGAGACACAAATGCTACAACATAATGGTGAACTGTCACACAAATAGTACTTCCTGTCACATTGATAATAAGTAATATTTATAACATCCTTTACAGGACATTAAGCATTTTAATGTGGCAAGAGAGTGGGGCTCAATAAAGGTGATGATGCATGAGCGAAGGTGAACTGTACATTAAGTAGTTAATGCATTCTTAAGTGTGCATTACACTGCAATCAAGTGTTTAGCATATGAAAACATGATTGGGTCAATGTCACATGATATATACTAAGTAATGTTTAAAACATCCTTTACAGTACATAAAGTTTAGTGTGCCACAACAGTGGGCCAATTAATACAAAATGCAAAGTGTAGTGAGTGCATTATGTAAACTAAATGAGATGTTTCCACTCAAGTGCTAAATTAAATGTAAATGGCAAAGAAATTGTAGGCAATTAATTGGTATTCCATAATGTTGGTATTTATAAATGTGGGGTCAGAGGTCAGGTGATAAGCACTTAGTAATAACAACACTATTGTATTTATATTTTCATCTATAGGTGGTATTTTGTATAACAACTATTGAAATATATTTCAATGTGCACTCATCCACTATGTCATAAAATGATAAATAGTTACATATATGTATTCAATCTATTTGACCTATTTTCATCATTCTCAGGTTTAAAATTAGTAGCATACATGTAACTGAAGAAACCTTACTTGATGATGAAACGGTTGTGTTCATACAAGCTTGTGGTGGTTGTGTCTGCATATGTGTTAAGCATGGATAAGAAAAATATGTAACTTCATGTATATGTATGATAATTATTATATATAACTAATTCACATATAATTTAGTTGATCAATCCCAAGAGGTTATTCAGGCAAAGCCATATATACAGTTGTATACACATACAGTACATACTAAATACATAAGCGGACATTATAATAATTTAAATTAATAATTATAATCAAGCATGAAATACAAGTAATGGTCTGGTATGTTAATTATTACCCTCACCACAAAGCATAGGCAGAAGGGTATGGTAATCATATTTATATCAGCAAAAAGATCACAGGGGATACAATTCTCTTGTATATAATAATTATCAACAACTAAAATTAAATAATAGTCCCTTGTTGAAAACACAATGTATGTGTAATTATGTATACCGTTTGTTCACTAGTAGCTTGAGGACTCTTTCCAAGTGGACTCTGCAGACTGTCATCAAGTAAAGCTTGATCGGAACTGATTCCTTCAGATTTTTGTTCAGTCTCTGGACATAGGGAAAATAGTACTTATATTACTAGAGCTGTTCATACATGATCAAAGGTATCTAAGAGATTCAGATTCATCATACATGTGTGTGATTAAAGTTGTATACTATTACATATTTATACGACATGATTATGTTTTAAACACTTCAACAGGCTCACTCCAACAATAATTAAATACTACATGCATGGTTCATAAGGGGACTCCCATGTTTAGTGTATTTTCGGTACTCTGTTTATTTTAATGAAACATCTACAAAGAAACAAACCTTTGTCATACTTTCTTTCCAATTTACTGGCAAGGTCTATATTCATTGCAGCTTTGGTATCAGTAGAGTGTATTTCTAAATAGTAATGCATTATATAATAATAATAATAATAATTAATTACTGGCTACAATATACAGCTAACATATTCTTGTCACATAATTATTTATGGTAATTTATTGTGTGCACATAGACGATTTACACATATACCCAAACAAGGCTGTTAAAAAGCCAAAATCTTGTTTGGAGCTACTATTGTCCTTTTTAAAAATATAACTTCTAGACTCGAAGTGATCTTGTCAATTTATTGATAAATTTGTTACAGATAATATATACATAATTATAATTATATATTATATATAATTATATATATAATATATAATATAATTATAATTATATATCTTATAATGAGATTCATATCCATATAAACTTGGAGCCAATGCGTATGCTCAGAAGATATGCATGGCTTTCAAAATGGTTATCATTATAATACAGTAATTATACACATCCTTATAATTATTACTATTAACTAACCTGGTTTATTAGTAAACCAATACTCTCTGTCACTATTTAGAGGATATTTCGTTTTCGTTTCAGGACACACAATCTCTTTATTCTTAAGATCGACCTCAGCAATGTGTCTTGCACATTTTGGAAGATTGCAGTAAAAACCAAACTGTTGTAAGTAAAGAGATTGATCATATCGTAGACGCTTGCATACATTAAAAACACCTTCTTCAAGAATTTGATGAATCTTATACCGAGATTTCATTGTGCTACTGGGATGCTTATCTTCTACAAACACTTCCAAACATTTAGCTGTAGCTTTCAGAGTAATAAAAAAATCTTTACCATCATCAAAAGATGCTTGATTACGATAGAGAAGAGGCAAACCCTTGTCATCACGCTGAATTCTCCATTCCATCTCACGCAACAAAAATACAAGTAGCGCACTGAAAACCCCTATAGGAACAAACCCTCCCTCAAACAACACTAAAAGAGGATCAAGGTTGATTTCAGGAGGATTTGGTGCATGAACCAAAGCACAAGGAAAAAAATAATCACCTAACTCGGGATCATGTGAAGACTCAAGAATGTTGAAATGAAAAAGAAGAGCTATAAATGCATCACAAGATATCTTAAGGTTGACTTGATGTGGTGCGAAAATCATTCGAAGGGTATCGCTTTCTAATAAACCCAAATTTCTAAACTTCTTGAACTGAGATGAGGGAACATTCTCACCAATAAAGGTGTTAATAATTAGCCCTGAGATTGCCTCAAAGATCACGGTTGGTTGTGTGACAACAATATTTTTAAGCTCTTTTACACTATCATAGTAACGAATACTGCCGATTTCGTGATGAAGAAACGACAAGCACTTTGGCAAATCTTTCTCGGAGATGTCGTAATTGTTTGCTATTTCTGTACATTTTGTATAGGTCATAGTTGGCAGATATTTTCGCAAAGCCAAATCAAGAGCTAACCAGGGTATAGGGAACTCGATTCTGTATGGTGATCCATGTTTTTTAACTATCCTCTCTACCACATTTCTAATAGAAGCACTATCGTTGTTTTCATTGTAGTTATCCACTGGTATAATAAGTTGCTCCTTTGAAAAATATTCAATGACACCACTTTTATGCAAGGATGTCTCCTCTACAGCTTGTTGTAGCTCTTTGTCAATTCCTCTCACCTTTGCCTCACTTACTCTATCTTTGTTCGTTCCTACTACCAAGATAGAAAGAGGAGAGACTCTACTTTTGAGTGATGATACACTCTGATAACTGCCAATGCTGGAAAGAAAGTGCATAAACACTTCCTTGACAGTGAAAGAACTTTCGTAAAGATGACGTTGACGGTCAGACGAACCATAGGAAGCAGTATATTTACTGTCTAGACCTTCCGCCAAGCTAAAAATAAAAATAAAGATTGCAGGCCCAGCAAGTAGAACAGGCACCATCTCTTGGAATTCTGGCTGACTTCCATGGTCAATATATGTAATCACTGTGCTATTATCAAGAAGTTTGCTGTCTCTGATGGAGTCTAAGATCTTATCATATTGAGGAGAAGCTGTGGGATTTGTTCCAAGTGTATCATCGGAAACTGTATCTTTTGATTGCATCGTATATAGTTCCAGTATCGTTGAGAGTGGCATTGAAGCTGTTAAGGGATTAGTAGTAGATTCAGCAAGTTTAACTGCCACTTCTTCAAGATTTCGTATATGGTACCATTTGCCACCCGTAGCTACAATATATTTTGGAAACATCATATCGCCTGTAGCTAGTGTTCCTAAACGTTTGCCTGTAAGACGATGTAGGAGACTAGTTTTTCCAGATCCATGTGGTCCAAAAGCTAAGCAATGAGCCATATAAGTACATAAGGGATCAGGGGTCTTGACAGCATCTTGAAAAGCTTTCTTGTAGTTATCTACAGAATAATAATAATAATAATATAAATAATTCATAGTTATTAGAATTATGTAGTCTTGTTAGCTCACTATGATATCTGTTGGCCCATGGAGTCATGCCTATGACTGCTATATTGCTATACAGCTATAGATTATATGAAGGCAAAAACTATCTTTATAATTACATGGGAATACTACGTTTTCCTCCATATATCATACAATTTACATAACAAATAAATACAACAGATGAATTATATTATATATATATATATAATTTATATATATATATATATGTTATAGTTATAAAATGCGCGTGCGGTTTATAACAGAATTCTAAGCCCTAGCAACGAGGGCGGCACGCCCGAGTGCGCGGGCTTAGAATTCTGTTATAAACTGCACGCGCATTTTATAACTGTTTTCTAGCCACCCACTTCAATTCAAACACTCGCCTTGCTACCTTCCAGCAACTAACGAAGGATAATGTTGATATGTATGGCGTTCTTAGAAGTTCTTCTATACATTCAAATAAGTTAAAAGTCTGTACTGTTAAAAATACGGAAGTTATGAAGCTTAGCCAGAGTGTGGGCGTAGCCCGGGACGTTTCATACACTCACCTTGGTGTTCTTCTGCAACTAACGAAGCATGAATTTCACATCTGTAGCTTTCTTAACACTTCAACTCACCAGTAAAAGAAATTACAATCTTGAATCTTGTAAAATGCAAGAGTTATCGAGCTAAGAACAGTTGTTTCTGCAACGCCCCGCCCACCCAATTTTCTAATTTACGCATGCGCTATACTATTACCTTGGTTACAGCGTCTGCAAAACTGGGAAGTTATAAACCGGTCTATAACTTCCTTATAGTTGAAATATAACACATAGCAACAACATAGTAACAGGCTAGAAATATATATATATATACCTGTTAAAGATTGACTGTGAGCACCTTGCATTATTGGCAGCTGGTCTGTATATTCTGAAATGATTCAAAATAATTACATGAAATCACCCAAAATAAAATGAATGTAACATTGCTATTATACATAGAAAGTAGTGCCAGCCATACTCTCTGAAGTTAAGTTAATTATAGCAAGGTCTGCTGAGGCTAAACACACAGTTTTTTTCTTGATGCAATCATTGTTCACATCACCTTATGAACAGTGATTAATTACAGAAGCTCAGATTCCCTCACTTCCACTGAGAGTATAATGACTGATGGGGGAGGGGGTGGTGAAATGGTGCTAATCATCATAGCCTAAGTTAGCTAAACTGAGTTTGTCTCTGACTGAGTAAGTTTCAAGTCTCTCTTGTAAAGTTCAAAAACCCTTTTTTATCCAGGGCCAGAAATAGGACTCCTTTAAACAATGGCATAGCTGGACTGTCACTGATGGTACGGTCATATTTGTTAATTATTCATGAGGAGTGTGGCCTAATTAAAATGTCACTTAATTAATCAACGCAACATTAAATGCTATTTTACTAGTGCTTGGAAAAATGGAAACTGGACTAAATGTTAGTTAGGTAAATATTTTTGGTTATACTAAGTTTTAACCTGGTCAATAACTTTTATTTATAATAAATTATTTCCAGCAGCAAATGAAGTGGAATAATTGCCACACATGATTCATAATGAATGTGGAAATTTCATCACAGTTAAATTTCGATGTCCAGGCCTAGTCTGGAGACCAGCCCAAACCTCAATGAGGAAGGGGTCTGGGCTCGCTCTTACTAACGCATTGTCAGAATGAAATTCAACTATTATTAATTAACCGGCTTCACTGCCATTATTGTCATTGAATTCAGTTTTAGTGCTTTCATTTAGCAATAAAATTGACAGTACATGTAGATAGTAATAGGATTCCATTGTCCATTATAATCATTGAATAATTCTATATTCATACTGTAACTATGTATAAGCTTGTACACTTCATGAATAATTAATAAGCTGAACGTATAATGTAATAACAATCATCACAAAGTAATCATACTTTATTCTTCATAATTATATGTTTGTTTTACCTTGACGGTCTTTCAATTTCTCTGTTGATGAAGGCAGTGTAACATCTTCAGTGAGTTGAATCTGGCTTCTTTTAAGTCCAGAAGAATTATCATACAATACAGGAGGCCTACAGGAAGATATGTATACTTAATTGTAATATAATATATATGTATATATATATAACTTACAGAATTAGAGCCAGATCATTGATGGTATAACCTTTCCTTGTGATGTCATAAGTAAAATACTTCTCTATGAGGCTTTGTAATGCATTAATGTGAAGTAACTGTTCTGGTACTCCAAATATCAGCAGTATACTACAATCCTCAAACCCAAGGAATTGAAGAATTCCATCAGAGATATCTAAAAGCTGAGACAGGTTGCGTGTGATATTTTTAACATCTTCTCCTGTTGGAATAGTATTATTCGGTAAAAGCAGAAACAATGGAATGAGACCTGAATTTACATGACCAGGAGCAAATGATTTTGATGGTATCTCAAATAGTGATCGCTGAAGATAATGAAGAAGTTCATCTTCATATATTTTCATCTTCTTTTGATCCTCATCATTTCCAAACTGTGTAACAATGGCGTTAAGTAACCATATGTTGAACCATGATGAATAATGTCTGCACAACACTAAGAACACATCATCAAGATCAGACGCACTTTCAAATTGTGATAGCAGCGTAACATGTGTTGGTCTTGGAATGTTTCTCACACTACCATATGTGTCTAGAAAAATCTTCAAGCGTTTTACCTTGATATTTCTTTTCTCAAAAGAATTAATAATATTTTGAATGAGAAAAGAATATTTTTCTCGAATAAGTCGGTTTTGCTTGCATAGACAATTTTTAATCTGCTCCTTTTCAGTTTCACTTTTTCTTTCCCAGTTGTCATAACTACTCACCCTTTCCGGATATACATCGGAGCCGATTGGTTGGAGCTGATGTTGAAACATTTTTTCTTTGACATGCTGCAGGATAATCTCAGCGAGGTTTTGATCCTTCATATGTAGAAACACATTCACAATAGCAAGATATGTGGCATCACTACCATTTCTGCTTCTCCACTTATATAACAAGCTTAGTTTTCTCGATCTTTCCGAAGGCTTATCAATCTGAATCTCCTCTATTTCTGGCTGAGTGAACCCAAAATATGGTGCAGTGTCATGAATATTTGACATTTCTGGTAAGAGAGTTAGAAACAGCATATCGTCACATTGTTTTTCAATATCTGAAATCGAGAGGCTGTACTTCAGTAGTAGACTGCTCAGATCTGATGGACCGTGTGTTAGGACAATAGGTGGGTTCAGTTCTCCGGTCCCTTCATTGTGTTCTGTAGACAATAGACAAGTGTTATGATATTATAAATTCCGTATAGTTAGAATATGAATTGCATGTATTAATACTAGTGTTGTTGTAGTTAACTATAACTAAGATTCCTTTTGCATTCTGAATTTTAGCTAACTAAATTATGACTAAGTTACAGTTCTACTGTAATAGCCATAACTAACTAAAATGAAAAATGGCTAATAATGGGCACTTTTAATTAGTTAACTAAAACTAAAACCCTCTTAGTAAGCCTAATATTATTTTACTTACAAGAGGTCTGTGTTTATATACCAAATAAAATCCTTATAATAACAATTTGTTTAAACACTGGTGAGAACACTGATTATATGCACCATAAATAGTTTGTGAAATAGTCCACACAGACAGTACACAAGCAACCAGTATATATAATTATAAAATAATTTTTAATGTTCAATACTATAAAGTATTTTAACAATCAAACTCTACACTGGAACATATCATGATCTTTGCAAGCAATTTCGGTGCTATTTTGTAAGTTAAACAATTCTTTATTTTCATAACTTAAGAAAAGGCTAGAAGCACCCATACTACAATTAATAGGATAATTCCACCAACCACAAAATAAATGGTACACATCTAACATGCATAATGATTATCTACTAACTTTTTTCATAACGGGATACACAACCAAATGTTATACATGTACATGTATGTACAATTTGACATTTATCAATCAATAAATTTGCTGTTTATTAATTAAATACTACAAACTTTACTATATGTACATTAAGAGAATACTTGTAATGAGACATATAATTACACTTACTGTGGTGGAGTCTAGCAATTTTATCGGCCAAATGATGATTATCAACTGATGGGCTCCTTAGAGTATTAACCAGTATGGACCATGATGCTGTTCCACTCTCCAACCACTTACGTAGCATACCAACTGTTTGATTACGTTCACTATGATTTTCATTTCTAATCTGCTCTAACACAGGACGAGATATACCCAGAGCAAGTCCCAGTGCAAACCAGTCAGTAACATCACTGATTGCTTCAAATAATGGAACTAGATGTTTATCTGGATATTGGAAAATGTAATAGTGCTTACTATTGTAATCAGTATTATTGTGTCTAAATATTAAAATTATAATTATTGTTTTTAATTTTATTGAACAAAGATGAACATACCTGATAAAGGTTGATCATCAACATCTTCCATCTCTTGGGCTGGTCTATGGAATTATAAATTAATACTGAAAAACAGCTAAATAATAATAAATAAATATTAGTATAATAATTAGTGATATAGATTTACTAAATTTTATTTACCATCAGATAAAACTATACTGATTCAATAATAATACAATCTATAATCTTTTCCAATATCTTGTTCCTATTATGAAATATACTATGACCATTTTGTGCAGCAAGATGGTAATTAAATTTAGTATCTTAAGGATATACAAAAGTGAGCTGTTATTCAAACTGATTCATTAGCCATTTCCATAGCCCAATGGATAGTGTTTGAAAATTACATGTGGGTACTTGACAAACAGACACAACATATAATATAATATTTGACATATGAATGCAAGGAGACTTTTCACAAAAAATATTAATTTCAGCCTTGCTTGGACACCTTTGTGTAAGAGCCCAATCCACTGTATAGTACAATCTAAAACAAACACTATCCCACACAAGCTCCCACATCCCCTCAGATAGTGGCTTGTTGACCAGTACAATCCAAAATTAACACTATCCTATGCAAGCCCCCACCTCCCCTCAGACAGTGGCTTGTTGACCTCACTCCCAAAATGAACACTATCTCATGTAAGCTCCCACCTCCCCTCAGACAGTGGCTTGTTGACTCCACTCCCAAAATGAACACTATCCCATGTAAGCTCCCACCTCCCCTCAGATAGTTGCTTGTTGACTCCATTCCCAAAATGAACACTATCCCATGCAAGCTCCACCTTCTCTCAGATAGACTCCACCATGTTTTATATTTGGTATTTCAGTCTAAAATTAGATAGCTGCTAGTAGTGTTTCAATAATTGAGCAATTACAATTATTACAAAGTAGCTCTGGCATCCCCATGTATCCTGCAGGACTAACTAACTTAATTTACAATATTTCTTGCAACTGGTACTAATCGTTACTATAACAGTTTTGTTTTTACAGAAAGGACTGAAGGACCTGGCCAATCATGCAGGTAAGGTCGTAACTATATACATACACTCAATAGACATACAAATAAAACAACAAGGGGTTGGTTTTCTGGGGGGGCTGGCATAATGTTCAATTTTGAACTCCCTATATAATGAGGATGATAAATCATAATACACCCTAGGATTGACAACATATGCTGGGTACATAGTGTTTGAATATTCGGTCTGGCTGTCATATGAATAGACAAAGTATATAAATATTATAAAATATATGTGATCATAGGAAAAGTATTTGATTTTCCAAATGCTTAAGATCAAACACTAGTTTTCAGCTACTTTACACAGGAAACCGACAACATTGGTATCTACATGTATGTAGGGCAACAACTCATCTTCAAGGATTAAAAGCTTAATTCTTTCTACTACAAGATGTGGGCTGAAAAACGAGCAATTGCCATTTCAAAATATATTATAATAAACATCAAATAAGACACATTTTCCTATACCCAGACACATGTGTTTGCATCACTTACAAATGAAGTTGAACTATATAATTATGCAATGTGTTTAGATTATTAATGAACAAAAGGAATCCTCATCTATTTACGTAAAACTCAGGACAACACATGACATACCTTCACAGTAAAACTGTGGCAAGTTCAACACTTTGTAATTTTTTGATGTAGCTATCTATTTCAATATCACAGCTTCAAATACGAATGGCTCCAGTATTTCAATAGACCTTGATAATGGAGTATGATCTGCTGCTCTAGTTTTAATGAAGAAGATAACAAATGATTAATTGATAATCACATAGCAAATATGGCTGAATTCCAACTTAAAGGGGTGGAATTTACTACATTGAGAGGTACACCCTCTCACTGTATAATGGTTAATTTTCACATCACATTCACATCACATTCACACAAAAAGATCCTATTTTATTTGATGTTTATAGATCTACTAGGCAAATGCAATTGGCCATTACAAATTTCTAGCCTGATCTCTCTCTTCTATATTAAACTGGGCTGTATATAATGTATTATGTACAAAAATTATGAAAGATAAAATCATAATTTCTAATTGCAAAGCATTCCAGATTGCAAACAATAATCCACCATTTAAGACAAGCTACACCCACATGTGTACATGCTATTCAGAATTATGCCTGTAAGTTGTAAATGTGTTCAAGCTAGCTAGATAGCAATATTCTAAGCTGGACTAACTCTAGCTATCAACAGCTCCAGTCTAGTCTTGACCTCAAGTTCACGATTTTGAGAGTAATCACTTTTGATGAGCAGTTCTGTTGTGTGAAGGAAATGTTATTTACTACTATATAGCAACACAACATACCTACAATAATCTTCGAAGCCTCTAACTGTAGAGAATGATGCTGGACAATAGTAGTATCTGCCCCTTCGCTATACTGAAAAACAGCAAAACAATAATAAATATTATACTCTAAAAATTAATTTGTTAAAATAACCAAGTTATTGAGTCACAAGGAATAGCATAAGTTTCAATATAGCTGGTCATACAGATTGTTATGGCTACATGCATGATGTTGCTACATACCAATTATACAATTGTACACTAGATTATGTGTTTACTGGTTTCCAAACCTTTTGAAGGCCACACACAGTGGTAAAGTTATCAAATTGAGGGCCCGAAATATAAGTATAGACACTACATCATCACTGTAAATGCTTCGACTGATTGATCATATAGTACAAAGTAGTTGTGGTATTACCATGTGTGTATCTATACTAACCAACAAATTAGTTGTTTTAACAGGTTAGTTTTTGCAATGTAGTATAAGATATAGACTTACTAAATTTTATTTACTATCAGATAAAAGCAATAATTATATAATTTATAATGTCTTTCAATATCTTGTTCCTTCTGTGAAAAATATTATGGCCATTTTGTGCAGGAAGATGGTACTTAAATTTAGTATCTTAAGGACATACAAAAGTGCAAATTGATAAATAAAATATTTTGAAAAGGTCTCCTTCTTGCATTAAAATATCAAATATTATATTATACATTATGTCTATATGTCCAGTAGCCATATGTAATTTTCAAACACTATTCATTAGGGTATGGAAATGGTTTTGTGTAAGAGCCTAATCCACTGGTATAATCCACAATGAACACTATCTCATGCAAGCTCTCATCAGATAGTGGCTTTTCCAGTCCTAACTATAAAAACAAAATTGTTAAAGTAACTAATTTATTGGTTACTAGGAAATGTTGTTAGTTGGTCCTGCAGGATACATGGAGATGTCCAAACTACTTTGTACTAATTCAGTGCTCCAAATAACATCCAGCAATTGGCCATTTTCCGGCCATTTCACTGCTTTGTCTGGACAAAATTGCATTTAACTGGACAAATTGTCTGATTAGTTATAGAAAATGAGTACATTAATCTCACAGTAAAGGGAAATTATTAGTCAAGAGTAGTCATAGCTTAGTGGATTACTTCTATATCTCATAAGACATAAATGGGTACAATACAGATTTGTGAGACTTGCTGGTCCAGACAAAATTCACAACTTGCTGGTCAAATATTGTTTTGTCCTGGTGCTTCTGCTGGACACTTTCAAAAATTATTTCGAGCACTGTAATTGTAATTACTGAAGCACTGTCAGCAGCTATCTAATTTGAAATACCAAATATAAAACATGGTGGGGCCTACAAGAGCTGTCAGTCCTGCATTTTCTCAGGTCATGGTTTTAACTATATACATATACTCAGATAGACATACAAATAAAACAACATGAGGATATGATAAAACATAATTCCAAGGATTGACAACACATTCCCACTGCTGGATACATAGTGTTTGAGAATTAAGTCTGGCTGCCAAATGAATGAATAGACACAGCATATATTATATATATATATAGGAAAAGGCTCTTATTCCATTTTTAATCTTATTCTAAATGCTTAACATCAAAAACAAGTTTTCACTTACTTTATGCAAGAAATCAACAAAATTGGTATCTACATCTACTCATGTACATGTAGGTGGGGCAGCAACTTGCCTTCAAGGATCGAAAGCTTAATTCTAAGATGTGGGCTGAAAAACGAGCAATCAAAAAGAATATCATTAACACATCTTTTCCTACACACAATCAAATGTATTTGCATCACTTAAAATAAAGTTAAACTACATGTATATCAGGGCATAAACGAAGGTGATTTTTACACCTTCAAAGGTTTGTTTCAACGAAGGTTCACGAAGGTGTAACACTATGAATGTGTTAACTTTGTACCTATACAAGTGTTTATCTAATGGGAGACCTCTTAATTCAGAAGATGGCAGATGAGATTCAGTACATTCTAGTTTTGAAAGTCCAAACTCTCCTCCGTGGTCTCTTCACTCTC
The DNA here is from genome assembly GCA_947044365.1 of Petrosia ficiformis. Taxonomy (NCBI): domain Eukaryota; kingdom Metazoa; phylum Porifera; class Demospongiae; order Haplosclerida; family Petrosiidae; genus Petrosia; species Petrosia ficiformis. The sequence goes on along the minus strand of OX345646.1, from coordinate 1,607,513 downwards.
AGCCATTATCGATCTCCACGTGACAAATGTAATAATTAAGAGTTATAAATAATTATTGCAGCAAATAATTAACCATGTGTTAATTGCGAACCTTTGTGGAATGGATTCTACCTTCAAAGGTAAGGAATTATAACGAACCTTCGAATGTTACCACCTTTGTTTATGCCCTGATATATTTACATGTACATGTATCCACTGTATTTAGATTATTAATGAACAAAAGGAATACCCGTCTAAAACTCAGGACAACACATGACATACCTTCTCAGTAAAACTGTGACAAGTTCACCACTTTGTAATTTTATGATTTATTTCAATATCACAGTTTCAAATATGAACAGCTCCAGTATTGAGTTACGACTATAATGGAGAATGATCGGCTTTTCTAGTTCTAGATAACAAATGAGTAATTGATAATCACACAGCAAATATATATACACTCACAGTACAGAACCCTCCCCACCATAAACTGTAAAAAGTAAAAGATCAGTTGGTTACAAGAGTTTCAATGCAATAATGCTGATTTGCTTTTCCTACTAGGTAATATTTATAAGTACTAGTTTCAATTTATATTGACTAATACATAATTATCACAATGAATCGTCAGCATTGGACCCAGGTATTGACACATACAAATGAGCAATGATTTCACCAAACAGAACTTAGTGCACGACTCAGACCCATAAATAAGTGATAAGTTGTTCATTTCATCATTGAATGACAACATGCAGAACTAAAAATAAAGTATGTTATATTAATAATATATATATATAAGTTTATATAATTATTATAAACTTATATGTCTTGTATCTTAGTCTTTGCTCCCTCTAAACAAGAACCTTCTCCTCAAAAGTGAAATATTAAGTACCATATGGTATGCTTGAATCACATGTGCAGCATATGACTTGAAAAAACATGGAACCAGAAGGTCTGAAAACAGCAACCATGAGTTATACAAACTGTCATAAGTTTATAACTGAAAGGTTTTAGCAAACACTTATCACTAATTGTCTTCCTCGTATAATTTTATGTTTGCAGTAGCTCTTTCCTGATTCTCATAGATTCCCATTAAATTTACTAATACACAGATACAAAAATTACCAACACTTCACAATGAGTGTAATAAATATTAATACAATTTACATGTATATAGCATAGTAATGATACTTATGATAGTATTATAGGTACAACCAGTGGTGTACTATTATTATTCCCATTTTCACACATGTGAAAACAACAGCTCTTCCAGTTTCTATTTCTATAATAACAAATAGCATATGTTGTACTCCAGTTTCAGTAGTAACTACCACAATTGTACACTATTCCTATGGGATTTACATACTATAGTATGTAGTACATATACATTGTATTGTGTTTGTTACCATTATTTATAATTATTTTATATACAATTCAATACAGATCAATATCAAAAGACTACTTGACAGTACTTGTAAAGATCAAACAAACAAATCAATATTGGTTATAGTTTCAGGAGGATATTATGACCATAGGAAAAGGAGTCTTAATTTTTTTAATTTTTTTCCCAAATACCACTCATTTCTCAGCTGTCTTATGCAAGAAGCCAAAATTGGTATCTATGTCATCGAGGATCAAAAATTAATTATTTTACTACATCTAGATGACGGAGAAATGAGCAATTATCATTAAGACATTTTATCCTACACACAATCATATATGTATTTGCATCACTTACAAATGAAGTTAAACTACGCGTATATATATAGATATATATTATATATATATATATATATTATATATATATATATATATATATATATATTATATATATATAGATATATATGCAGTGTGCTTACATTATTACCGAACAAAAGGAACACATGACATACCTTCACAGTAAAACTGAACTGTAATTATATGATCTATCAATATCACAGCTTCAAACATGAACAGCTCTAGTTGTGATAGATGGTGATGACTAATAATGGAGGACGATCAGCTGATCTATATAGTTCTAATGAAGAAGATGACTAAACTTTTTGTTCCACAAGTCATGCACGAATATATTACATACTTGTACAAATACCTTTAAAGTATCAGAGTATAACCGTGATCTTTAATGTGTTATCTAGCCGCTAACTCTAACCAACAGTTCCAATACCACAGCCACTCACACTGGTGAAGAAAATGGCCGACGACGTTACACCCGGACCCACTGCACTTTCGACTTATGCGGAATATTCGTAAAGTTACACCCACCTTTGATAAGGCATATTACCCTTAAGGCTCGCAATTCGAGTTTGATAAGCTCAAAGTTTGAGCTTATCAAACTCGAATTGTAAATTGATTTAATTAACTAGAAAACCAAACACTGATGACAGTCGCAATTATGTATGTACATGTACTTTGAACGTATAAGGCACTACTGTAATAATACTATTGAGTATTGCCTCTATAAAAATGAAACAGTGTACAATACACATATATGTACACATACACAGTAGTCCATGGACAATAATTATTCCACTCCTTAGATTTTGCTAATCCCAAGGGTAATTTAAAGTTACGAAAGAAGAAAGATAGTTTTACTACTTTACTAGAAAAAAGCAAGTTTGTAGACTCGAGCTATATTCTGAAATGAAAGATGCTTACTCTTACTGGTCTTATCATTTCAATGCCAGAGCTAAAAACAAAGGATGGTAAGTTGAGTAGTTCAAACCTAGTATTTTATCTAATAATATGGAGATACTCATTATACATGGACAGATAAGTGGACATCTTAATTAAGTTTTATTAAGTTTCTCCAGCTAAATTTCGTTTTGACCACCTCCAAAAGTGAAAACTTAGTGGAATTTTGAAAAACATAATGGTAGCTACATCTAATATATTGTGAACAGGACACTTGTCACAGAAACTAAAGGAAGAAAAGATGTGCGAATTGTCCTGAGAAGATGGATCACTGAAAGGAACTGGTTTCCAAATAACAGTCTGGAGATGTTAATTAAGATCAGCTAGCCAATGAAATTCCTTCAACAAGTATCTATGTACAAGTGTTATCTTTCAATGTTGATGCTACATGTAGTTATCAGTACCATCCAGAAACCCAAACTTCAACAGACAGGAATGTGTCTCTTTTAGACTCCACCTCTTCATTCAGTCATGTACCACAAGAATGTTTTAGCATAAAGCCATAAAATATCAACTGATTTCTTGTTCAATCTTAGTGCAGCTTATCTGAGTTTCATAGTTCATATTCAAGTGTTAGTACACTACTACATACCAAAAAATACATTAACGCTCATTTAAATGTTTTAGTGTGCATTACACAAATCACACAATTTTCATCCCAAAGTATATGTAAATAGCATTTAATTCACACATAATTGCAAATGCATAAAAATATGTTATATAATATTATAATTATGCACAATAATAGCAGCTGCAATCACAACAAATGAAACAACTATAATAATTATTGTAACCCATAAGTGATCTTTAATTGGAACAGCCTGAGGTGCTTTAGTTTTTCCTGTTAATGGATCGTCAGTACTTTTTCTCACTGTTTCATCTGTATAAAATACATAAACTTATAAATAAGCACATCTCATTGACACATACAAGTATACAAAGCTGTTATCATCATTATGTAACACAATGGTGATAACAGTTTTTAATTTCTTTTCAAGTATAACATGGAAATAATTTCGTTCAATCCAATATTAGTAGCTGAGTTGATAGATTTATTGACCTTTATAGCATGATATGTAATTCTATCAATAAATAAAGGTTTAAACATGCAATTTTAGAATTAATGTCAATAATTATAGTCTCGCAAGCCAGACTCCATCCCTTTTTGAGATCGGATGGCAGGGAAGGAGTCTGGTCAATTGAGTTGACTTTTCTGTCCCAGCTAAGGAACTTGGCCACAAGTGTTGGTATGAAAGTTAGACCACAAATAAACTGTGGATATTGTTATTACTCGTTAGAAAATGGCGAGTAAAAGTGCACTGTTTTTTTTAAGACTATTATTGTTACTTTTGTTTTTTAAACTACATAGCTATGACATTCCTGGAAAATCTTTTTTAATGATCATAAATTGTGGGGAATGGAGAGACTTTCCAAATCTGGTCTGTAGGCAAGAGAGTGCATCAATTCATCTTCACAAATTCTTAGTAAAATCATGTATCATTTATTCATTAGCTATCTTAGTTTTTAACACAGATGTACATGTAGAATAATGATATTCACAGTTTACATGTGGTCTAATTTTCATACCAACACCTGTCCTTAGCTGAAGTCAGAATCCTTCTCCCGCCATCCGATCTCAAATAGGGGTGGAGTCTGACTCGTGAGACTAATGTCAAAAAAGTACAACTGCCAGTGATGTAGAAATTGCCGGAAACCACAGACACTGTCAACTTCCAAAAAGGGCAAATCATCATGTATTTTCTGTTAATAACGTAATTATATTATTATACCCATAATGGCAAATTACTGATGTCTCAGCAACCATGTGGCTAGTTTAAGTGTCCTGAAACTCCTTCCTCAGACAAGGACTTGCTTCCACTTTAGAAGGTCAGCCCTAATAGACCATAGTGCATCTGCAGAACACAGTCAAGCATTGAAAGTTGACCAAGTAGCTATTAATGCTACTCCAATCTTTTCATCAGCTAAAAACACTACGTAACAGTTATATTGTCATAGAATGAGTTTCTTTACGTTTTAACAGTTATACATTATTTAGTTAACATTACATTACAAAAAATGCATGTCCGGTCAAAAAAAAGTATTTGTCTGAGAAGCATTCCAAGATTTCCACATCACTGACAACTGCATACGCATGGAGTAATCATTTAATTAATTTATGTATGCTATTATACTATTATTATTTAGTATTGCATTCATCTATAAATATGTATGAGTATGATCCTACCAGTCCTATTTTTCAATCAAGTTGGATTTCTTGTGTATCCAAATTCCCAGAAATGTCTAAAGTAATTACACATATTAAAACTATGAAAATGCTTACCTAACTTTATTAACATAGTATCAGCTATCCTTAAAAGATTTGGATCATCTTGATTCTTTAAGACGTCACAAAATGAGATTAGGGTTTTAGGATCTTTAAATGTGTACAGAGCAATCAGAACTTCATTGACTAAAATACTGGCTTTATCTTGATGAGAAAGGTTTTGACTCAACACACGATCTTTAATAGCTTTAGATATTAGATAAGCTGCAAAGAGAGCATTTGCCAGTCTATCGGGTGTAGTTATAACATCAATTAACTGGATCATGTGTGACTTGAGAATATCATGTGGCGAGAGATCTAATCAAAAACATAAAAACACAATAATTATATACAACTACTGACTAATGTGTGTACACTTGAAAAACGTAATTTATCAACTGTCTCACCTTTCTCTATAAACTTTTCACTTTGTGGTATTGACTTCTGACTATCTGTAGTGATATAGGTATTACTTTTAGTGAACATATAATCGCAACAATGTCTTATCTTTTTATGTATAAACCACATCTTTATACACATAACAATGCATGTGTGTAATATGCCATGTCCAGGTACAAAATTTGTCAAAGTTTTTACTAATTGTGCCAAGTTTGCAAATAAAAACCAAATTCTAAGCTCTAAGCTTAAGCTTACATCACACACATGTGATTATTTTTTCATTATATTGAGAAGTACATATAGGAGTTACTAAGATAAGCAGCATGAAAAAACCAGATCGAAGAACTACAAAAAACCCTTAAGAAAACAAATAAGTGTATAAACGCAAAGTACAGTAATTGTTTTGTGTGTCTGTTTCCAGGTAGAAGGTTACGATAATCAAGTTGTGTGGGTGTGTGTGAAGGTACCATTAGACTTGAAAAAAAATCTTGCATGTTAGGAATTTGCAATTACTTTCAGTTCTAAAGTTATAACAGTTTAAATATCATCTGTTGATCTGTCTATTACCAATTTCCTGCAAAACTATGAACATTGGCACTTTAAACAAGCTACTAGTGGACTTCAAATCAAAATAAAGATAAGCTTTTTTTTTAAATACTAATATATAAATACAATATACAACTGCTCTTACAATTTACAACAATTATTACATCAGGAGTCTAAATCCAAGTAAAATTGGGCAAAGAGTGACTAATAGCAAACGGAATAATATGAAAGCACTCTCCTTGAAGACACAAAGCTACATACAACATAATAGTGAACTGTTGCTCAAATAGTACTTCCTGTCACATTGACAATAAGTAACATTTAAAACATCCTTTAAGTTTTAGTGTAGCGAGTGGGGCAATTAATACAAAATGCATAAGTGTAGTGAGTGCATTATGTAAACTAATTGAGATGTTTCCACCCAAGTACTAAATTAAATGTAAACGGACAACGTAACCTTGGGTATTTATAAATGTGGGGTCAGAGGTCAGGTAGCATTTATTCATTAGTACAATCATTACCATGTATTTGTAATTGTATCTTTAGTAACAACATTGTGGATACTAATTTAGCAATTTTAGCAAATTTAGCAAAAACCACTAAAATAGTGTTCTTAAGGTATGCTAAACAATGAAGCAAGTATATAGCAAATTACATTAAAGATCTGTAGTAATTGTTGTTTTAATGATGGCCAAAAGAGATGTCCCTATGATTGCGTTTATGATTGCGTTTATGATTGCTTTAGTGCACTAAAGCAATCATAAACGCAATCATAGGGACATCTCTAAATTAGTATCCACAATTAACCCTTAAAGGATTGAGCAAAATTTCTCCCATTTTCAACACTGGTGTCTCTGCTGCATATACTTTGCCACCGTTCACTTTCTCTCCCCCAAACTTGGCTCCTTTTCCAACATGGAGTACTACTTCTACCAACTTGCTTACCGGGATGCGAAAGTCCCCAAGCGTTTCGTAGGATTAAATCAAATGCAGTGCTCTCCTTTTTTGACTTAACTGGGGCAAAAGGACACCACTGCATGTTGGCACCAGCTACACCCACAATTTCGGGTTTTACAGCAAGAAAAATGCTTTAGCTACCCACCAGATTGCATAGGCGAGGTCACTGAACCCCCAAATTGCATGGGTGGCGAGGGGACTGCACCCCCTTCAAACCCCCATTAATGGGGGGACACACCCCTTTAAAATTCCCCTGTAATCATTGTTTAGGCCTAATTGCAGCCAAAAAAACCATCAAATTTTTTAGCCATTTTCATGGAATTCTTTGGAACACGTAAGGGTCAAATGTCACATATAAGTGACATCAGTGCTCTGAGGGTGAATCCAAAAAAAAAGGAAATTTATAATGCTGCAGAAAACTACTATCTACTGAGTACTGATGCAGTCTTTAGAAAGTGTCTGCTGTCTGCCCACATGGTCAGGGATAATTACAGGCATAAAATATTTTTGTGAAGTAATAACAAACCTATTTCTAGTTTCTGTTTAACCAAACCATCAGTCCTTACATGATGTTCACCTGTTTCCTGATCTGTCAAAAATTGCAAAATCAACATAAAATTTTTAAAAATTAAAAGGAATACATGTGTATTATACCTTGTGATAGCTGTTGAGGTAGTATTACCTGGAAGAAATTGGCTGGTTCAACAACCCTTCCAAATGAATCTTCATAGACAATGGCTTCGGAGGCAAGTGAGATTTCCAACAAAAGTTAAAATGACAGTGTGGAACATAAAGAGTATGTTGAGGAGTGAAATAGTCAATAACTTCTTTTTCAATCTACTTAGTACAGAGAAAAAATGAAGTAATATAATTATAGAAATACGTATTATGCTTATACCACAGAAGCTATCATTGCAGTCATTTTCCACTGGTCTAACCAACCACTGGCTGGCTTCAATTTGATACAACTTGCATCTTTCTTAAGTCTTACTAGCTGCTCAACACCTGTACAGCAATCCCGGTACTTCTCACTAACAAACTATAAAGATGGAATGCAAGATATTATTGGGAATAGAAAAAAATAATTAACCTTTTGAAATGCACAGTCATCTTTTATAATGACAAAAAACATGTCCCACTCTGAGCAAGGCTGCTTTAATTTGTAAAAGACTTGAGAGAAATATCTCTGTTTTGGTGGTGTCTTTGCTCCTGCAACTATATATGAAAACTGGTTTAGTTCAATACATGCAGATTCACTTAAAGGAGTGAAAGAACCACCGCGAAGTTCTTTGAACTGATAAGGTGGACCACTGGAACATTTTGCAGCATAGAATCTGAAATGTGAAGCTTCTTCCTCTGACTCAATGATAGCAGCATGAGGAACATGTAAGGCTACTTTCTTGCTGAACCTTTCAGGACAACTTATATAATATATACTACTAACAAGGTAACAGTTAGGTGGTAGTCTAAAATCACCAGCAACAATAGATTTCACACAGAGGTTTGTTTTTTGTCCAGCAGAAAGAGATCCTTCAGAAACATCAATGCGTACTCCATAGTCTGGCCATTCTAAAGTGCATTTCTTGTCTCCAGTGAGACTAAACATCTTCTCATCAACCACATATGAATCACCTAAACATAAGAAATATGTGGTAACACTTTTATGAAAATTATTTGTATTTTAATGTCCAAGACAAACCACTCTACATACATTGAAATTGAAGTAAATAATGTATATTCAAAAGGCTTTAATGGTTGTTTCTTGTTGATATTCCATTCGATTTTAAACTAACCTTCCATTTATTATGATAGCAAAATGCCAAACAGTTTATGGATGTGTGTGTGTATGTGTGTGTGTGTGTGTGCCATGTCTCTATATAACTAGAAACATCTTCAATCTTGGTGGGTCCACCAACTATACTATAAATATTATAATTATATAATATATCAGGAGCGCATAATTGTGTGGGAGGGAAAACGTCGTAAGAGAGGAAGCGTGAAACTCCCACGCATCTAATTAAATCAGGCAAGCGATCTCCCTGGCTAGCTGTTACTATTTTTATAATGCCACGTTGTCGCACGTGACCGTGACTACTATGGCGACCAGTTCAGTCTCGTTAAACAAAGGAAAGAACTCGGAAAAGGCTATGTGCTGTAACTTCTTGATGGAGTAAGGATTTCTTCTCGAGCTCTTTTGTTCGCTAAACCAGGCGATCTCCTTGGTGTTGCAGCTAGAGACGCCATTAATTGGTCACGTGCGACAATAAAAATAGTAACAGCTAGCCAAGGAGATCGCTTGCCTGATTTAATTAGATGCGTGGGAGTTTCACGCTCCCTCTCTTACGACGTTTTCCCTCCCACACAATTATGCGCTCCTGAATATATGTAATATATATATAGTATGCTAACAGGTCCTACATGTATATACAAAATATAGGACCTACGTTTTGTGTCCGAAGATGTGATATAGCCTAAGCCTGCAAGGGCTATATCACATCTGAGGACACAAAATGAGGGTCCTATATGTAGTATATAAGACCTGTTAGCATACTACATACAATATATTGTATGATGGTGACATCTCCTGCATAGTATGCACATGGAAGGTCTATATACAATATATAGAACTCATCACATCAAAGGGATGATGTCACCATCATACTATATATATATATATATATATATATATATATATACCAACAAGGGTCCTATATTTTGTATATAGGACTTGTTGGCATACTATACACAATATATAATTTTTATTATATTGTATGATGGTGACATCTCCTGCATAGTGTGCACATGGAAGGTCTATATACAATATTATAGAACTCATCACATCAAAGGGATGATGTCACCATTATACTATATAATTCATATATATATATATAAATATAAATATATAAATATATATATATATATATCATTATATGTAATATATATATATTAAGCTAATAGGTCCTATATATAGGACTCACCACATCAAAGAGATGATGTCACCATCACACTATATATATAATTATATATATACCTGACATGTACATGTATAAACATGTGACCAAGCATTCTTATTTAATGCCGTTTCCAAATGGGGTTTGTTCACATGCACTTGTTTTTCAGCCATTTCATAAGAAAGACAAGTAAAACTTTCAACCCTTGAAGACAAATTTATGCCCCACCTACATACCAATTTTTGTTGGTTTCTTGCCGGCACAGATGGGATATTCAGTAAAATTATACCACCTACCAAAACCACGGGAGATGTATGCAAGACTGATGATATTATGAAAACAAGCCGGATATAATGGAAAAAAAATTTACTGATTAATTTAAAATTTACTGATTTAATTTAATTGCTTTCCCACGGGTTCAAGGTATGTTTATATATAATAATAATTATTATATACATTATCTTAATATAGGATCCTTGTTTTGTGTCCTTGGATGTGATATAGCCCTCGCAGGCTCAGGCTATATCACATCCTCGGACACAAACTCAGGTCCTATATTTTGTATATAGGCACTAGCACTGCAATAGCAACATCAGTGCACCTCTGAAGTACACGATCCTTGTCTCCTATGGAGTAGACTGTACACTAGTCTGACAGCTGATAGCCAGCATTTAGGCCCCATTTTTGTATGATTTCTGTAAAATGTATGACTTTTAGTGTACTATAAATAGTTGAATAGTCTATATTCATTTTTGTACCACTGATGAAGATGACTGAATAGCCATCGAAACGTTTGGTATTATAATAAAAAACTTTTGATTGGTGAAATAAAGAACAATGCAGAATATAGGACCTATTAGCACACTATATATATATATAATTATGTATATATTAGTATAATTATATATATATAGGTATATATATATATAATTATATATAATTATATATGCATTTAAAACATGGTATATTCCATTAGGCTAGCAAAAAGAAAGCTTATGTAGAAACTGGAACTAATAGCTGTATATATATAGCACGCAAGTAATTGAATAAAATAACAGTGTGAAACTTGGACTAATCGCTAGGTCATCGGTTATTGATTGAACAGCAAAATTGATATAAAAATGAAATCCTCTTATCTTCATAAATTTAAGTATGGAATTAGATAGTCTCTTTAAACTATGTGTGTTATGGACTGACTATATGCAATAATGAATACTATGCTAATACGATATATACCATAGCTAACAGCCACATCAAAGTTACCGACAGGTGTTATATACGCGATATACACCCAACCACAGGTGGATATGAAACCACAGGGCTGATATAAGACCGATATTCATAATAGATTGCATCAGTCTGAGCATGCGGAGTCAAGTTGTAAATTGAATAGAGTTGGAGACAAATGGCGTAAAGCTGTAGATGTCAGGTAACATTGATATACACGTTAGGTAAAGAATATATTATATATAGCATGGCTTCTTGGTGTGTATCAGGCTATCAGCAATATCAGCCCTTCACCCCTTGATAGCAGCCCTCGGGTTGCTAACTCAGTACACACTTCGAACCCATGTCATATATATTACATACATCCATAACTATAATAATTATTACTATTAACTAACCTGGTTTATCAGTAATAAACCAATACTCTCTCTCTCTGTTTACAGGATATCTCTTATTAGTAAGAGGACACTCAATCTCTTTATTCTTAAGATCGACCTCAGCAATGTGTCTTGCACATTTCGCCAGATTGCAGTAAAAACCATACTTTTGAGCGTAAAAAGATTGATCGTATCGTAGACTCTTGCATGCCTTAAAGACCCCTATTTCAAGAATTTGACGAATATTATACAAAGAGTGTGTTGTGCTACCGCCTTGCTTACCTTCTACACACACTTCCAAACATTTAGGTGTAGCTTTCAGAGTAATAAGACAATCTTTACCGTCATCAAAAGATGCTTGATTACGATAGAGAAGAGGCAAATCCTTGTCACGCTGAATTCTCCATTCCATCTCGCGCAATAAAAATACAAGTAGCCCACTAAAAACCCCTTTAGGAACAAACCCTCCCTCAAACAACACTAAAAGAGGATCAAGGTTGATTTCAGAAGGAGGATTTGGTGCATGAATCAAAGCACAAGGAAAAAAATAATCACCTAACTCGGGATCATGCGAAGGCTCAAGAATGTTGAAATAATTAAGAAGAGCTATAAATGCATCGCAAGATATCATCTTATTAAGCTTGTCTTCATAACGCTTAAAAATCTTTTCAAGAGTATTCGTTTTCAGTAGACCCAAATTTCTAAACTTCTCAACCTGAGATAGAGGAACATTTTCACTAGTGGATGTGTTAATAATTAGCCCTGAGATTGCCTCAAAGATCACGGTTGGTTGTATGACAACAATATTTTTAAGCTTGTTTACACTACCATAGTAACGAATACTGCCGATTTGATGATGAAGAAACCACAAGCACTTTGGCAAATCTTTCTCTGAGATGTCACATTTCTTTGCTATTTCTATACATTCTTTATAGGTCACAGTTGGCGGATATTTTCGCAAAGTAAAATCAAGAGCTAACCAGGGTATAGGGAACTCGATTCTGTATGGTGATCCCTGTTTTTTAACTATCCTTTCCACCACATTTCTAACAGAAGCACTATCGTTGTTTTCATTGTAGTTATCTACTGGTATGATAAGTTGCTTCTTTGAAAAATATTCAATGGCACCGCTTTTATGCAAGGATGCCTCCTCTACAGCTTGTTTTAGCTCCTTGTCAATCTCACTCACCTTTGCCTCACTTACTAAATTTTTGTGTGTTCCTACTACTAAGATAGAAGGAGGAGAGACTCTACTGTTGAGTGATAATACACTCTGATAACTGGCAATGCTGGAAAGAAAGTGCATAAACACTTCCTTGACAGTGAAAGAACTTTTGTAAAGGTGATGTTCACTGTCAGATGAACCATAGGAAGCAGTATATTCACTGTCTAGACCTTTGACCAAGCTAAAAATAAAAATAAAGATTGCAGGCCCAGCAAGTAGAACAGGCACCATCTCATGGAATTCTGGCTGACTTCCATGGTCAATATATGTAATCACTGTGCTATTATCAAACAGTTTACTGTCTCTGATGGAGTCTAAAATCTTATCATATCGAGGAGGAGCTGTGGGATTTGTTCCAAGTGTATCATCAGAAACTGGATCTACTGATTGCATCGCATATAGTTCCAATAATATATTGAGTGGGAGGAAGGCTGATAAGGGATTAGCAGCAGATTCAGCAAGTTTAACTGCCACTATTTCAAGATTTGGTATATGGTACCATTTGCCACCTGTAGCTACAATATATTTTGGAAACATCATATCATCATTTCTTGAAGAACTGGATAATCTATCGCCTGTACCTAGTGTTCCTAAAGGTTTGCCTGTAAGACAATTTAAGAGACTAGTTTTTCCAGACCCAAGTGGTCCAAAAGCTATGCAATGAGCCATATAAGTACATAAGGAACCGCGTTTCTTGACGGCATCTTGAAAAGCTTTCTTGTAGTTATCTACAGAATAATAATAATAATAATAATACAAATAATTCATAGTTAATAGAATTATGTAGTTTTGTTAGCTCACTATGATATTTATGGCCCACAAGGTCATGCCTATGACTGTTATATTGCTATACAGATTATATGAAGAAGCAAGATATATAGAGAAAAAAGTATCCCTATGATTGCTTTGTGGTGTCCAGCATTCAGTAATCATGGCTAACTTCCTAAAACACATCAGTCTATTATAATTATTATTTTCATTATCTACTCTGTTTACCTTTTAAAGAACCTTGTAGAACTTTAAGAATATATTTCAGGTAGAATAGCTAGCTATTAGTTCCAGTTTCTACGTAAGCTACACAGCTTTCTTTCTGCTGGTCTGTAGCTGTAAAGCTTGAGCGCGCGTTCTTTTACGCGCCACGCCCATTAATTGACCGAGCCCCCGGGAATGATGTAACTTCCTCAACTACGTATACAACGCATACTCGCGTAAGTGACACAAACATTATTGAAACATATATAGTTCGAACCCGTGGGAAAGCAATCATAGGGATGGCCCTACGGGCCATAAAGAAGTATCTCTATAATTACATAGGAATACTACATTTTTCTCCATATATCTTGTTTTCATATTTACATAACAAACATCCCATTATTTTCATTTGATTCACACCTGTTGTTATAAAGAGTACATGTCACAGCTGAGAGTACTAATTTTAATAACTGTATATAAACTGCCATGATTCACTCAAACTTTTATGTTCGAATTCACTATCATTCAAAATACAACAGATGAATGTATATATATATAATAATTATATACCTGTTAAAGATTGACTGTGAGCACCTTGCATTATTGGCAGCTGGTCTGTATATTCTGAAATCATTCAAAATAATTACATGAAATCACCCAAAATAAAATGAATGTAACATTGCAAAAAACTTTTATACATAGAAAGTAGTGCCGGCCACACTCTCTGAAGTTAAGGTAATTATAGCAAGGTCTGCTGAGGCTAAACACACAGTTTTTTTCTTGATGCAATCATTGTTCACATCACCTTATGAACAGTGATTAATTACAGAAGCTCAGATTCCCTCACTTCCACTGAGAGTATAATGACTGATGGGGGAGGGGGTGGTGAAATGGTGCTAATCATCATAGCCTAAGTTAGCTAAACTGAGTTTGTCTCTGACTGAGTAAGTTTCAAGTCTCTCTTGTAAAGTTCAAAAACCCTTTTTTATCCAGGGCCAGAAATAGGACTCCTTTAAACAATGGCATAGCTGGACTGTCACTGATGGTACGGTCATATTTGTTAATTATTCATGAGGAGTGTGGCCTAATTAAAATGTCACTTAATTAATCAACGCAACATTAAATGCTATTTTACTAGTGCTTGGAAAGTTGGAAACTGGACTAAATGTTAGTTAGGTAAATATTTTTGGTTATACTAAGTTTTAACCTGGTCAATAACTTTTATTTATAATAAATTATTTCCAGCAGCAAATGAAGTGGAATAATTGCCACACATGATTCATAATGAATGTGGAAATTTCATCACAGTTAAATTTCGATGTCCAGGCCTAGTCTGGAGACCAGCCCAAACCTCAACGAGGAAGGGGTCTGGGCTCGCTCTTACTAACGCATTGTCAGAATGAAATTTAACTATTATTAATTAACCGGCTTCACTGCCATTATTGTTATTGAATTCAGTTTTAGTGCTTTCATTTAGCAATAAAATTGACTGTACATGTAGATAGTAATAGGATTCCATTGTCCATTATAATCATTGAATAATTCTATATTCATACTGTAACTATGTATAAGCTTATACACTTCATGAATAATTAATAAGCTGAACGTATAATGTAATAACAATCATCACAAAGTAATCATACTTTATTCTTCATAATTATATGTTTGTTTTACCTTGACTGTCTTTCAATTTCTCTGTTGATGAAGGCAGTGTTACATCTTCAGTGAGTTGAATCTGGCTTCTTTTAAGTCCAGAAGAATTATCATACAATACAGGAGGCCTACAGGAAGATATGTATACTTAATTGTAATATAATATATATGTATATATATATAACTTACAGAATTAGAGTCAGATCATTGATGGTATAACCTTTCCTTGTGACGTCATAAGTAAAATACTTCTCTATGAGGCTTTGTAATGCATTAATGTGAAGTAACTGTTCTGGTACTCCAAATATCAGCAGTATACTACAATCCTCAAACCCAAGGAATTGAAGAATTCCATCAGAGATACCTAAAAGCTGAGATAGGTTGCATGTGATATTATTAACATCTTCTCCTGTTGGAATAGTATCATTTGGTAAAAGTAGAAACAATGTAACGAGACCTGGATTTTCATGACTAGGAGGAAATGATTTTGATGGTATTTGAAATAGCGATCGCTGAAGATAATGAAGAAGTTCATCTTCATATATTTTCATCTTTTTTTGATCCTCATCATTTCCAAACTGCGTAACAATGGCATTTAGTAACCGTATGTTGAACCATGATGAATAATGTCCGCACAACACTAAGAACACATCATCAAGATCAGATGCATTTTCAAATTGTGATAGCAGCATAGCATGTGTTGGTCTTGGAATGTTAGTCACACTACCATATGTGTCTAGAAAAATCTTCAAGCGTTTTACCTTGATATTTCTTTTCTCAAAAGAATCAATAATATTTTGAATGAGAAAAGAATATTTTTCCCGAATATCTTGGTTTTGATTGTATAGACGATCTTTAATCTGCTTCTTTTCAGCTGCACTTTTACTTTCCCAGTTGTGATAACTACTCACCCTTTCCGGATATACATAGGAGCCGATTGGTTGGGGTTGATGTTGAAACATTTCTTTGACATACCGCAGGACTATCTCAGCGAGGTTACGATCCTTCATACGTAGAAACACATCTACAATAGCAAGGTATGTAGCATCACTACCCTTTCTGCTTCTCCACTTCCATAACAAGCTTAGTTTTCTCGATCTTTCCGAAGGCTTATCAATCTGAATCTCCTCTATTTCTGGCTGAGTGAACCCAAAACATGGTGCAGTGTCATGAATATTTGACATTCGTGGTGCGAGAGTTTGAAACAACACATCGTCACATTGTTTTTCAATATCAGAGTTTGAGAGGCTGTGCTTCAGTAGTAGATTGTTCAGATCTGATGGACCGTGTGTTAGGACAATAGGTGGGTTCAGTTCTCCAGTCTCTTCATTGTGTTCTGTAGATAGTAGACAAGTGTTATGATATTATAAATTCCGTATAGTTAGATTATGAATTCCATGTATTAATACTAGCGTTGTTGTAGTTAACTATAACTAAGATTGCTTTTAGTAAAGCATTCTGAATTTTAGCTAACTAAACTATAACTAAGTTATACGTCTACTGTAATAACTATAACTAACTAAAATGAAAAATGAGCACTTTTAATTAGTTAACTAAAACTAAAACCCTTTTGGTTTGAGAAGCTAGGCATATTATAACTACAACTAGAAGTGGTCACTATAGTCATACTATAACAACTCTAATGTACATGACCTTGATTAATAAATAATTAAGATCGTATACTATACTTTAACTTACTATTTGTCTGCTGTATCACACCATCACTTATGTCACATTTTAATGCTCCGTCAGTGTTTGGTGATCTTTCTTGAATATTTTGTTCTATAGGTGCAACAGGAACAAGGTCTGTGTTTACCAAATAAAATCCTTATAATAACGATTCGTTTGAACACTGGTGAGAACACTGATTATATGCACCATAAATAGTTTGTGAAATAGTCCACACAGACAGTACACAAGCAACCAGTGTATATAATAGAATAATTTTTTAATGTTCAATACTATAAAGTATTTTAACAATCCAACTCTACACTGGAACATATCATGATCTTTGCAAGCAATTTCGGTGCTATTTTGTAAGTTAAACAATTCTTTAATTTCATAAATTAAGAAAAGGCTAGAAGCAACCATACTACAATTAATGGGATAATTCCACCAACCACAAAATAAATGGTACACATCTAACATGCACAATCATTGTCTACCAACTTTTTTCATAATGGGATACATGACCAAATGTTATACATGTACATGTATGTACAATTTTACATTTATCAATCAATAAATTTGAAGTTTCTGTTTAACACTTACAGTGATGGAGTCTAGCAATGTCATCTGCTAAATGATGATTATCAATTGATGGGCTCCTTAGAGTGTTAACCAGTATGGACCATGATGCTGTTCCACTCTCCAACCACTTGTGTAGCATACCAACTGTTCGATTACGTTCACTCTGATTTTCATCTCTAATCTGCTCTAACACAGGACGAGATATACCCAGAGCAAGCCCAAGTGCAAACCAGTCCGTAACATCACTGATTGCTTCAAATAATGGAACTAGATCACTATCTGGATATTGGAAAATGTAATAGTACTTACTATTGTAATCAATATTATCATGTCTAAGTATTAAAATTATAATTATCTTCTTAAAAAGCCAAAATCTTGTGGGACCTACTATTGTCCATTTAAAAAAAAAATAAAACCTCTGGAAGTGATCTTGTCAATTTGTTGATAAATTTGTTACAGAAAACATAATTATACATAATATCTTATAATGAGATTCATAGCCATGCATTTTTGAAGAGGTTTATATGATAGTAGTAGGGGTGTGAAATAAAAGGAGTGTTTCCACCAAGGACAGACTCTACTACTACTACTAGTACTACTACCACCACCACCACCACCACTACCACCACCACCACCACCACTACCACCACTACCACCATCACCACTGCCACCACCATGCGTCCAATAAAGAATTGGAGGAGTGCAACTAGTATGAAGAGCACACTACTACTAATAGCAAATGGAATAATATGAAAGCACTCTCCTTGGAGACACAAATGCTACAACAAAATGGTGAACTGTCACACAAATAGTACTTCCTGTCACATTGATAATAAGTAATATTTATAACATCCTTTACAGGACATTAAGCATTTTAATGTGGCAAGAGGGTGGGGCTCAATAAAGGTGATAATGCATGAGCGAAGGTGAACTGTACATTAAGTAGTTAATGCATTCTTAAGTGTGCATTACACTGCAATGAGGTGACTAGTATATGAAAACATCATTGGGTCAATGTCACACGATATATACTAAGTAATGTTTAAAACATCTTCTACAGTACATAAAGTTTAGTGTGCCACAACAGTGGCCCAAAATGCAAAGTGTAGTGAGTGCATTATGTAAACTAATTGCACTCAAGTACCAAGTAAATGGTGCTTTAGGTTACAAGATACCATTACTATCTTATTACAAGAAAATAATTTTTTATTTACTTAATCACAACAATGAACTTCCCCACTGAGAACATTGTTGTCATAGTCTAACCACAGAGATGTCAAAATCTCTGGATTCATAGGAGATCTATCATGTGATGTGATCCTACGTACATTTTACCCCAGCAAGTTCAATCATTATATACTAAACTCTGTATATGATAAGTTTGATGTGTGATTTTAACTCATCAATTTTTTGAATAGGGTGCAGCCATAGCCACTTAATTGTAATCTTCTACCTCCAATGATAATATACAATATCACAGCAATACATACAGTGTTTTAAAGAAGGGTATATACAGTTAACATTTTTAGCAAGGGTTCTGCAGCTTTCAAGAACAGCCTGGTGAGAACCCTATATAAATAATACTAAATGCATAGAACAAAATAAACAAGAAAGTGTACGCAATTAATATTCAAAACTTGGTATCCCGTAACCTTTTGGTGTTTATAAATGATGAGTGGAGGTCAGGTGATAAGCACTAATTTACACTATTCATTAGTACAATGATGTACACAGAAGTAATGATTATAACAAGAGAACAGACTCACTACCTGTTAAAGGTTTATCATCTACTAATACATTAGTAGCTGTTGACTGATATGTGGAATGAACAACATGTAAGAATACCGTTATAATTACACATCTTGATATATATTAGACTAGTAGTCCTCACTAATACATACATACATGTACATGTCTTAAATAAACATAATTAAAAACCAAATGTAAATTCAAAGTATCTCTATCTAAAGATATACATACCTCTATTGATATTTCGACTAATACATATTTCCTCAGCATCACATTCTACTCCAATCAATGGGACATAATAACGAAGGACTGCTACAGTATCTGGTCCTTTTTCTGCACACACTTTCAACGAACAATGAGGAGGAAAATGAATCTTCTTCGAACCAAATCCATCTACATTTTCCCTAAACAACTACAAGAAACAGTAAAATATAATAATTTCCTAATATACCAGAGCAGCATGAACCCACCAAAGGCAGGAAAGGAGTGTACAGCTGCTATATAAGATGTTGTGTCAAACTTTTTGAACAAAATGCCCATATATGGACACTCGTAAAGTAAACAAGGTCAAGTATAACCCATAATAATAATAGTTTACCTACTGTACTAGGGCTAGGCTATAGGTCATCCTATGGGCTGACGATGACAAATTAACTGCACCATACATACATACATACACACATACACACACACACACACACACACACACACACATACATACATATGTGGACACATACCATGTACATACGTACATATGTGAACTGTGTAGTCCATTTTAACGTGCTTCAAGAGCCTTTACCCACTATTAATACTTCAAACCTTGTTAAAATTAATAAATACTATTTTTCCAATACGGTGGGTGAGTGTTCTTGAAATGTCTGATATACATGTATGGTAGAATGTACCTTGCAAGGTTTTTTAAGAGGAAACACTTCCCATCCTGTATTGGATCTGTCCTGTTTTTTACTTAAGTCTAGCTCAATGTAACCATCAGAATTAAAACGAAATATAACACATATATCCTTTTCAGCATTAGTATGTTCACTTGTCAGGTACTAAAAAATTATACATTACATATATTATATGATGTTTCATGTATTGTTTAGTTAAAAACCACTTGTTAAATAAAGTATTGTATTGTTATAATTATTTGTTTTCATCATGTACGTAACATGAAATTCACCTCTTTTAAAGTTTCTATGTCTTTACCAACAAAAAACTTCATCACCCAGCAGTTAGGTGGTGTCTCTGGTATATAATATACTTGACCAAAATATTCATTATCAGGAACATTGACTATAGAAATTCATGAAAAGAATAATTAGGAAGAGTTGTCAAAAAACATGAAATCAGTATGGATATACATGTACATGTACAGTAAGAAGAAAGAAGAGTTACAATACAATTCCACAAACTCAATTATACTGTATGACAAAAGTTAAAATACTATGAATATTAATATGTCAGTTGGGACTTGTCATTTGTAATTCAGAAATGTGAAATAATTTACTAATATGAAGCTTTGTTTAGTACATTATATAAATAATCATTACCTTCTCTATCATGTTGCAATGCTACATGTTCACCAGGAAGCAACCATCTTTTCAGAATAGCCAGTAAGTTGAAACTATCACTCATAATGAATCCATGTCGATCTTTTGTAGGAAATTGGCCTCCTTCGATCACCTCAAACTCATGTGGTGGTCCAAGAGATGATTTAGCAAAGCTCAGATACTCAGCCTGTTGATTGTGTTTCAATACAACACAATGTTGAACACTTAATTTGATTGGTTTTAAAAGTGTTTCAGAAACTGATATAGCGTATACAGCACTGACAAGCTCTGTGTTTGATGGAAAGCGAAATTCACCACCAACAAGTGCTTTGATGGCCACTTGACAAGTAGAGGATGATGGGATGGTTCCTTGTTCAACATGTATCCTCAAACCACACTCCTCCCAGTATAATGAATGAGTTTTGTCTCCCTCGATAAGGAAGTGTCTCTCCCCTGCAACATGCACATCATCAAGATAATCTGTGTAACAATGCAACACATTACAACTATACAATTCCAATAGTTATAATTAATAAATTTTAATACAAACTTAATTGATTATTACTAAAAGTATGTATCTACATTATTACCCTATAGGCAGAATGGTACAGTAATCGTTTTGTGTGTCTGTTTCCAGGTAGAGGGTTACGGTAATCAAGTTGTGTGGGTGTGTGTGAAATAGGTACCATTAGACTTGAAAAGAAATCTTGCATGTTAGGAATTTGCAGTTACTTTCAGTTCTAAAGTTATAACAGTTTAAATATCATCTGCTTGTCTGTCTATTACCAATTTCCTGCAAAACTATGAACATTGGCACTGCTGCTAGTGGACTTCAAATTATGCAGAAATCAAAACAAAAGATAGAGTTTTTCTTAAAAAATACTAAAGCACATAAATATATATATTATACATATATATATATATATATATATATATATATATATATATATATATATATATATATATATATATATATATATGTATATATATATATATATCAGACCCATGGCCATGTCTCTACTCTCTATGTAACTAGAAACATCCTTGTGGGTCCACCAACCATACTATAAATATTATAATTACATAATATATATATAATTATATATCTGTGCTGCTTTATGGTACTAGTAAGCTCCTCTATATAAACATGTACATATATATATATGTACTGGGTGGAGTGCTGTACGGTAAATATAGCATGAGGGGTGGGGTCGAGAAGCCTCATACAGCACGAGGCGAAGCCGAATGCTGTATAAGGCTTCTCGAGGCTATATAGTATACAGCTAACAGCCACATCAAAGTTACCGACAGGTGCTATATACACGATATACACCCAACCACAGGTGGATATGAAACCACAGGGCTGATATGAGACCTATAATAATATTCATAATAGATTGCATCAGTCTGAGCATGCGCAATCAAGTTGTAAATTGAAGAGTTGGAGACAAGTTGTTTACAAATGGAAAGGATCGTAGAGCCGTAGATGTCAGGTAACATTGATGTACATGTTAGGTATAGAATATATTATATGTAGCATGGCTTCTCCTGTGAGTATCAGTAATATCAGCCCTTCACCCCTTGATAGCAGCTCTCGGCTTCGCCTCGTGCTGCTATCTTGGGGTTCAGGTCTGATATTGCTGATACACACCGCGAGCCATGTTATATATATTACATATAGACACTTTCCTGTTTTTGATTTTAGGAAGCAATACATTTAATATAGAAATACAGTGAACAATACCCAAGATCTTATCTAAAAACAATCTTCTATACCTGTCAAATAGACTTCTCCTATATGTGTTCCATAGTGAGGTTTTGGAAACATGTATTCTTCTTCTGCAATATCTTTTACAAAGTCTTCTCTTGCATCATCAAGGATTGTTGAGAGGGAACGTGCTCGTGTTATACGCTCGCAAAGATATTGTGTCCATAGTCCCACATAAATCTTGTCGTTACTAAACTTGTAACCATTACTTGATGTGGCATAGGCAACAAGACCTGCTGATGGGGCTTTGAGATCAAATTTCTTTGTCACCCTTGTCAACTGATCATCTTCGTTAGGGTCGTTATTCACACAGCAATCAAAAAAGAACAGAAATTTGAAGTTTTGAGGAATGCCTGATCGAAATGGTGAAAGAATATCATTCTCGATATACAATACATCTGCATCATTACCACCTGTTAGTTGCATTGGTAGTAAATACTCATACCCAGATCCATCAACACCTCCATATCCAGCATAATAAAAAGCTACAAAACGATAATTCTTGGGGTATTCATTACATTCAGAAGCAGCTTTAACCAGACAAGCTAAATCTGTACTAGTAACAATTATTTCACGATAAACTGCAAAATTCAAATCATCACGAAAGATTGAAGACAAGCGTTCAACGATATCATCGGTCCCAACAGAATCAAACTTTCCGAAAACAAAAATAATTCCTTGAGCATTTGGCATCTCCTGACATCGACTGTATATTTTCTGTTTTGCTTTCTTGACAGCATCTTCACTGATTGTGGGAAAACCTGAATATTGAAATCATATAATTATATATAATGTATATAGTATACTAACAGGTCTTTTACACAAAATATAGGACCTGAGTTTTGTGTCCATGGATGTGATATAGCCCGAGCCTGCGAGGGCTATATCACATTCACGGACACAAAACGAGGGTCCTATATTCAGTATATAGGACCTATTAAGCAATACAATATATTGTATGATGGTGACATCTCCTGCATAGTGTACACAGAGTCGTCATACAAGGGTTTGCCATATGTACAATATATAGACCTCATCACATCAAAGGAATGATGTCACTATAATTATATATATATATAGCACACAAGAAATTGAATAGAATTGTAGTGTGAAACTAAGACTAATTAATGATTGATTGAACAGCAAGATTGACATAAAAATAAAATCTTATA
The DNA here is from genome assembly GCA_947044365.1 of Petrosia ficiformis. NCBI lineage: Eukaryota > Metazoa > Porifera > Demospongiae > Haplosclerida > Petrosiidae > Petrosia > Petrosia ficiformis. The sequence goes on along the minus strand of OX345646.1, from coordinate 1,583,724 downwards.
TTCATAAATTTAAGCATGGAATTAGATAGTCTCTTTTAAACTATGTGTGTTGTGAATTGACTAATTATATGCAATACTGAATACTATGCTAATACGATATTCATCCATAACTATCATAATTATTACTATTAACTAACCTGGTTTATCAGTAATAAACCAATACTCTCTCTCACTGTTTACAGGATATCTCTTATTAGTAAAAGGACACTCAATCTCTTTATTCTTAAGATCAACCTCAGCAATGTGTTTTGCACATTTTGGCAGATTGCAGTAAAAACCATACTTTCGAGAGTAAATAGATTGATCATATCGTAAACTCTCGCATGCAATGAAGACCCCTTTTTCAAGAATTTGACGAATATTATACAAAGAGTGTGTTGTGCTACCAGTTTGCTTACCTTCTACAAACACTTCTAAACATTTAGCTGTAGCTGTAAGAGTAATAAGACAATCTTTACTGTCATCAAAAGATGCTTGATTACGATAGAGAAGAGGCAAACCCTTGTCATCACGCCAAATTCTCCATCCCATTTCACGCAACAAAAATACAAGTAGCGCACTAAAAACCCCTTTAGGAACAAACCCTCCCTTAAACGACACTAAAAGCGGATCAAGGTTGATTTCAGAAGGAGGATTTGGTGCACGAACCAAAGCACAAGGAAAAAAATAATCACCTAACTCAGGATCATGTGAAGGCTCAAGAATGTTGAAATGATTAAGAAGAGCTATAAATGCATCACAAGATATCTTAAGCTTGTCTTGATATGGTGCGAAACTCTTTTCAAGGGTATCCCTTTCTAATAAACCCAAATTTCTAAACTTCTTGAACTGAGATGAGGGAACATTTTCACCAATGAAGGTGTTAATAATTAGCCCTGAGATAGCCTCAAAGATCACGGTTGGTCGTGTGACAACAATGTCTTTAAGCTCTTTTACACTACCATAGTAACGAATACTGCCGATTTCGTGATGAAGAAATGACAAGCACTTTGGCAAATCTTTCTCTGAGATGTCATAATTCTCTGCTATTTCTGTACATTTTTTATAGGTCACAGGTGGCGGACATTTTCTCAAAGCCAAATCAAGAGCTAACCAGGGTATAGGGAACTCAATTCTGTATGGTGATCCCTGTTTTTTAACTATCCTCTCTACCACATTTCTAACAGAAGCACTATCGTCATTGTCATTGTAGTTATCCACTGGTATAATAAGTTGCTCCTTTGAAAAATATTCGATGGCACCGCTTTTACGCAAGGATGTCTCCTCTACAGCTTGTTTTAGCTCTTCGTCAATCTCACTCACCTTTGCCTCACTTACTAAATTTTTGTGTGTTCCTACTACCAAGATAGAAAGAGGAGAGACTCTACTTTTGAGTGATAATACACTCTGATAACTGGCAATGCTGGAAAGAAAGTGCATAAACACTTCCTTGACAGTGAAAGAACTTTTGTAAAGATGATGTTTACTGTCTAGACCTTTGACCAAGCTAAAAATAAAAATAAAGATTGCAGGCCCAGCAAGTAGAACAGGCACCATCTCTTGGAGTTCTGGCTGACTTCCATGGTCAATATATGTAATCACTGTGCTATTATCAAGAAGTTTACTGTCTCTGATGGAGTCTAAGATCTTATCATATTGAGGAGAAGCTGTGGGATTTGTTCCAAGTGTATCATCGGAAACTGTATCTTTTGATTGCATCGTATATAGTTTCAGTATCCTTGAGAGTGGGGTGAAAGCTGATAAGGGATTAGCAGCAAATTTAGCAAGTTTAACTGCCACTTCTTCAAGATTTGGTATATGGTACCATTTGCCACCTGTAGCTACAATATATTTTGGAACTATTACATCATCGTGTCTGGATAATCTATCACCTGTAGCTAGTGTTCCTAAAGGTTTGTCTATAAGACGATGTAGAAGACTAGTTTTTCCGGACCCAGGTGGTCCAAAAGCCAAGCAATGAGCCATATAAGTACATAAAGAACCACGTTTCTTGACAGCATCTTGAAAAGCTTTCTGGTAGTTATCTACAGAATAATAATAATAATAATACAAATAATTAGAATTATGTAGTCTTGTTAGCTCACTATGATATTTATGGCCCACAGGGTCATGCCTATGACTGCTGTATTGCTATACAGCTACAGATTATATGAAGGAAACAAGTATCTCTATGATTACATAGGAATACTACATTTTTCTCCATATATCTTGTTTTCATACAATTTACATATCAAAACAAACACCCCATTATTTTCATTTGATTCACATCTGTTGTTATAAAGAGTACATGTCATAGCTGAGAGTACTAATTTTAATAACTGTATATAAACTGCCATGATTCACTCAAACTTTTCTGTTCAAATTCACTATCATTCAAAATACAGCAAATGAAAGTACATATATATACCTGCTAAAAATTGACTGTGAGCACCTTGCATTATTGGCAGCTGGTCGGTATATTCTGAAATGATTAAAAATGAAAAACATCCAAAATGGAATGAAAGTAACATTGCAAAAAACTTTTAATATACATAGAAAGTAGTGCCAGCCATACTCTCTCATTAAGGTAATCATAGAAAGGTTCGCTGAGGCTCAACTTACATTTTTTTTTTCTTGATGCAATCATTGTTCACATCACCTTATGAACAGTGATTAATTACAGAAGCTCAGATTCCCTCACTTCCACTGAGAGTATAATGACTGATGGGAGAGGGGGTGGTGAAATGGTGCTAATCATCATAGCCTAAGTAAGCTAAACTGAGTTTGTCTCTGACTAAGTAAGTTTCAAGTATCCAGGGCCAGAATAGGGCTCCTTTAAACAATGGCATAGCTAGGCTGTACCCAGACACATGTGTTTGCATCACTTACAAATGAAGTTGAACTATGCACTGTGTTTAGATTATTAATGAACAAAAAGAATCCTCATCTATTTACGTAAAACTCAGGACAACACATGACATACCTTCACAGTAAAATTGTGACAAGTTCAACACTTGTAATTTTAGCTATCTATTTCAATATCACAGCTTCAAATACAAACGGCTCCGGTATTGCAATAGACCTTGTCTGAAGACTAATAATGGAGTATGATCTGCTGCTCTAGTTCTAATTAAGATGACAAATGATTAATAATTATTATTGATAATCACACAGCAAATATGGCTTGAAGGAGTGGAATTTACTATTCAGATGTACACCTTCTCAGTTTATAATGGTTAATTTTCACATCACACATTCACTCAAAGATCCTATTTCATTTGATGTTTATAGATCTACTAGGCAAATGCAATTGGCATTAAAAATTTCTAGCCTGACTCCCTCTCTTCTATATTAAACTGGGTTTGATATAATAAAATCCACCATTTATGACAAGCTACACCCACATGTGTAAACTATTCAGAATTATGCCTGTACAACATACCTTCAGAGTATAGCAAATCTGAGATAATGTGTTCCAGCTACCTATATGTATATGTAGTCTCCCAAAGCCGGACTATCAACAGCTCCAGTCTAGTCTTGACCTCAACTTCACGACTTTGATAACAGATTGATCAGCAGTTCTATTGTGTTAAGAAAATGCAAGATGGTTAGTTACTACTATATAGTATTTCGAATAACACAACATACGTATAGATAATCTCAGAGAATGTCGCTGGTCGCTGGATAAAAAGTTTATATTGAATCCTCCCCTTCGCGATACACTTAAGGGCGGAATCATTATTTTCCCGCCGGCGCCCATCTCGAGTACTTACGTACTTAGCACTAGAGTAAGCAAAACACAAAGAAGATACTATACGTACTTATCTACAGTTGCTATATGGAAGTGGTTAATATAATGTTTGCTAAGGTACCATCCCAATCTTGCTTTTTTTTTTTTAGCTTTGATACCCCTACATCTTCTTTCTTTTTTTTTTTTTTGAAAAGGATGTAATTTCTTTTTAAAACATTCAAAATTACATAATTATGCTCATTAGAATCAAACAATACACAATGTACAAATCATTAGTGTCCTATAAAACATCAACACAACAGACACACTTCAGTTCAGAGAAGAAGTTGTCTTCAAGGTGATCTCGATCAAATGATGATGATGGTTTCACTGTACATGTCATGGTGTATAGCATATTACTAAAGCTGAAATTAATGAACACATCAGGTCACATCAAAGATCTTCCCAAATCTGAAAAGTGAAGTAACTAATGTTACAGTACGAGTCTTTGCATCTAAATATTAATCAAATACTGAATATCAGGTGGGTCATTATATCAGAGTGTGTAGCTACTCTTCAGAACCACCTATTTGTTTTAATGTTTATGTCTGTCAAACATTGTTCATTTATATAAGATATTGAGTATGATAATTATGTTTACTATCTTCCTATATATAGTTCAGTTCCACCCCATTATGAAGAATATTGTTAGATCATATGACCAGTGGCGTAGCCAGCCCCTAATTGATACCTGAGCCTAAAAAAAGACAATCAGCGCGCGAAGCGTGCCGAAACTTTGCACTAATTATTTATTTATGATGGGCGTGTCGATTAATAATAATTACATGAATAACGCAACCAAGAAGTTAATAAAAGGACAGTTCTAGTTATACTGTGACATCGTCAGGAACTTCGCCAAGAACTTGTACATGCAACTGTTATAAATCATCATTGGTGGTCCTGATATCATTACTTTCCAGCTGTATCACTGTTTATCAGTTTCATCACTATGCTGCAGCCTTTGTCGGTTAAAAGCAGAAGAATCTAACTGATTCACTTCTAAACAGTCAAAAATAGTCCTCTGTCTACCTTTACTTTGCTTCTGAAAGGCCATCACAAATAAACAAACTTGACAAGTGTTGGAATATATAGTTATTAATTTTAATAATAATCAGCATAATTAAAATTCGAATTTAATTCTGATGCCCGGGTGTAGCTACGCCACTGCATATGACCACATTTGCAAAAAAGGGATCTTTCTTAATATTTTTTGTTGTTCTAATAAAGAAACCAACAAAATTAGTATCTGAGAAGCTATATAACTGATACATAGCTGGGTATTAAATTTGATTGACTTCCCATACAAAATAGTGCAGTTGCAAGAGATATATTATGTAGGTAAGAGGTATACATTGGATGGTGTAATTGCAAGAGATATACATTGGATGGGCAAGAGATATATTATGTAGGTAGGAGGTAGACATTAGATAAACATTAATTGCAAATTTGGTCACATATATTATGTGCTACAATACATGAATTTTATTAGGAATGCACCACTTAGTATAAACTATAAAACATTCATCTATCCATCTATCTATCTATCTATCTATCTATCTATCTATCTATCTACTGTAAAGTTGAATTGGCTCAGTTATGGTTTATACTAATTGTGTGAATAAAAGCGAGTCACTTAATTCCCCACATTTTTCCGATGGTATTTGTCACTGCCTATAATATTTTTGTATCAAATGCAGCTATTTACTACATTCATCTATCTATCCATCTATCTACTGTGAAGTTGAATTGGCTCAGTTACAAAGGGACAAATACCACCGGAAAAATGTGGGGAATTAAGTGACTCACTTTTATTCACACATTTAGTTATTTAGTTACTGCAATCACCATCAAAATATAAATAATGAAGAAATCATAAACCAGACTTACCAGTACAACTTGGTCCATGATACAAAACAAAATTCATGGAGCTTCTTCTTTCTTTCTGTAATCAAAAGCAAATTAATATTAAAATGATATAATGAATTATACATATTTATTACAGCATGTGTAGACATGGCAGAATATACCAACATTTATGATTTATCATAAAATGGCAGATTATTGATTAATCTACTAATGAAGATTGTGAATTGGACATTCTACTGCTTGTAATGTGAGAGTATCAATAATTATCACTGACATAAGTTATGAATATTGTTATACTCATCAAATATAATTGCTCTCATCATCTGCTGAAGAACTTGATCTTATATTCCATCAGTCTTTTTGATAAGCTTATATGGCACACCATTGGCCCAAAGAGGTTCTTACTTGGAACTGCGCAGTTCTCTCTTTGGGCCAGATAGCACAGTTAATTATAACTACTGTCACTAACAGCATTAACTGTTTGTTAATTGGATTAAGATATATTCCCAATGGTCCATGCTTCAAAACGTATCAAAACCTCTGGTACATTGTTGGATTAGTTAATATATGGACATTGCTTTAATGTCTATTAGACTTCTCATAAGAATATTGAATATTGGGTTGCTCTGCTTGTGTTACAGTTTCCCAAGCTACATGTAATATGAGAAGATTAATAGTGTTTTCTTTATCAGCTTAAGAGTTTTATTATTATTACTATCTCTTATATTCCACCCCTTTTTCTAGCTTCTATAACTTTGTAGTAGTATTATATAACTTGTGAATATTGTTCTACTCTGTACAAAAACATAGCATATTACATCACAGTACCATACCTGATATTCCACCCCTCAGAGCTACAATACTGTCAACAACACTTCAACTTGTATATAATTATATATAAACTATACAATAGAATTAACCAGGGTTACGTAAATTAATCATATCACAATCTTATTTAGAATATCACAATACCACAAAGAAGATACTATTGTCAATCTCCTATCACTTAATTTAATTTTCATACCCAGTGTCATTTAGTTACAGAAACAATACCAACAAATTTTGTAATTCAAGTTTGTGTTCTGTTTGTAGTTATATGAAGTTACTAATACCTCACATTAAGGATACATAATCATTATGTAATAATCATAATAATTACATGAAATACCTAATGCAATAGGTGTTTAAGCTAAGCTAAATGTCGACACTAAATTTAACACATGTATAGTGTACATATAAGATTGTATCATAAATGATGTCATGTGATAACTAATAGGATATCATGATTACTGGTACATTTGAAAACATCTTTAATGTGAGGTAGTACTAAATTAGTACACAAACTGAAAATCATAAACAATATCGCAGATGTACACACAGTTATAATAGTTAATTAATAATTAGTCAGACCACACTGTAAATATGGTGCTAATTATTGTACTAAATACAACAGCTAAAAGTCTGGTTTGAAAAACTAAGAATAATTAGTATATATATATATATACATATATATATACATGTATATATATATATATATATATAGCAGGGTTTCATACAGAAATTGTATCAGAGGGGGAGGGAATAACGGAAGATTGTGGTAAAGGGAAATATCATAGGAGATGTGAGGCTACTAACCCCCCTTTAACCCCCACAAAAATGTTTAAATCTAGGCTCTCTGAGATTGCTTCTGGACACAGTAGCTGATGCTATTTTAAAACAAATTCTAGCATTAAGTATCATAAGTTGGGGAGGGGGAGAATCCCAGGGTGCCACAAATTCTAGCATTAAGTATCATAAGTTGGGGAGGGGGAGAATCCCAGGGTGCCCCCAAATATGACGTAGGGATATTAAAACCAAAAAAGCACACAAAACAAGAAATTTGGGATGGTACCTTAGCAACAAAATTAAACTAACGACTTCCATGTAACAAATAATAACAACCCTACTTTGTCTTTTGCTTCTACCTATTTAATAATTATGAAAGTAGTTTGCATTGACACTTGAACTTAATTATACATATTGTGTTACACATCCCAACCTTGTTTGGATACTTTTTTGGGTTTTGAAATCCCAACATCTACTACAGGGTTAATAGGCACAGCACAATATCCCTGTAGGTTACGCCTTTCAAATTCAAATTTTCTAGATGAAAGCCTGTACCATCACTTTTATTGAAGTATGTAATAGCGTAGTTGAACAGCTACTGATACATATACATGTACTTTATTACTATAGGAGTATGTAATAGCATAGTTGAACAGCTACTGATACATATACATGTACTTTATTACTATAGGAGTATGTAATAGCGTAGTTGAACAGCTACTGATACATATACATGTACTTTATTACTATAGGAGTATGTAATAGCGTAGTTGAACAGCTACTGATACATATACATGTACTTTATTACTATAGGAGTATGTAATAGTAGTTACATGAACAGACCTCCCTCACCTGCTGATGGATAATTAATGACTATCTCATTCTATTCACAAGCACTGTCATTGTGAATACTACTGCTCTAGTGTCATGGAGACTGGGAATGGGGCTTGTTATGTTCAGTAAGTCTCGTGAAGAAATAAACACAGTATCTTTTACTCTAAGCAGCCAGGAGTAATATCACAATTATAACCACTGACCACTCCCATTTCTTGTGCATAATTAATTAATGATAATAATAATTTTATAATTATATTACATGTACATGTGTTTAATTGCATAGCAAGCTTAATTAAACGACTAAGTTAAAATATAAGAGGGAAGAAGATGTAAGTGTGCTAACTAACTTGTTACTGACTGATATATTTATGTGACGAAAACTGATTTGATTAAACCTAGGGCTGGGGGACCAATTAGTAATAAGCAGTGCACAAATTTTGAGCTGATTGTTTCACATTAATAATTACTTCCTCCAAATTCCAGATCATGATCATGCAGTTATACCATTCTTACTCGTTCCTTATCCTTCCACCATCTTCCCAGTTTCCCACCCTCCCTCTCCCTTCTTTTAACAGATTAGGTTTGATAAAAAGTAAAGTGAAAAACAAAATATGTTGAGTATCAAATGAAATCCTAAAAGAGACACATTAGTTCAGTTCCAACATCATAGCTACTTATGAACAGTCATGCAAAAAATGACCTGTATCCAATGAAATAAAAGTATTATAATAATTATTAATAATAATTATTAGGCCTATTATTATTATGTGACCTAATATCAGTTCCAAAACTAAGGGACATTTTCCAGCAAAATAATTTTGATCAAATGCTTCAGCCATTTGCGTAAGATTGTATCTATGAAGTTCAAAATTTCATTGATGTTTTATACAAAATGGTAGAATAGCGAGTGATTAAATGTAAGTAATTATTTTACAGGAAAATCTCATATTATAGACAGGCCATTAAGACAGTCTGCACAGTTACAAAGTGAACATATTTTCTATTAATCTCTAAATATTGCCAAGGCAACAAAGCATCTAATTAATGACTCACCCGATTCCATTAACATGTCATTGGCTATTCTAGTCAGAGTGGGGTTCTCTTGTTTCTTCAAAACTTCACAGTACGAGTTTAATATTTCTGGTTTATTGAAGACTCTGAGTGATCTCTCGATCTCATTTATTAGTTTACTGGCTTTTTGATAACGAGAAACATTTGTAGTGATAACATCATCTTTGACGGGATATGGTATTAAATCCGCTGATGAGAGATCATTAGCTAATCTCTCTGTGTCTGATATCACACCCAACATTTCAGAAACGTGTCTCTTGAATATATTAGATGGAGAATAGTCTGAAAATATGAAACAAAACTTATTATAATATTAATTTTGTGTATTAGTACATGTAGTGATTTGATTAGATGAGGAGGATGAAGTTACAAGTGTCAATAACTGTGACGTTAATATGAGAAGCACTGTACTTACAATGAATACGACCCTTAGGCTATGAATATTATTATAATTGATCACCATAATAATTATATCGTAAGTAATAGTTAGAACACACTTTACCGTGATTATGTGTTTTAATGTAGCATGAGGGCGGGTCAATAAAGGTTGAGTTTACATAATGCACGAGCCAAAGGCGAGTGCGTTATGTAAACGAGACTTTTATTGACCGCCCAAGGATGAAATATCATTGAATATAGCACATTAAGTGTTTTAATGTGGCAAGAAGGTGGGGGTCAATAAAGGTCTAGATTAGACAATGCATGAGCGAATGTAAACTGTACATGAAGTAGTTAATGCATTCTTAAGTGTGCATTACACTGCAATGAGGTGACTAGTATATGAAAACATCATTGGGTCAATGTCACATGATATATACGAAGTAATATTCTTTACAATACATAAAGTTTAATGAGGCACAAGAGTGGGCCAATTGATACAAAAATGTTGATATTTATAAATGTGGGGTTTGAGGTCAGGTGATAAGTACTAATTTACAACATTATTCATTAGTACAATCATTACCATGCTTGTATCTGAAGTACACTGATAACTTCACCACACCCAAACAAAAAATAATGCACTATTCTTACCTTTTACTTGCACTTCATGTTTTGTTTCTTCTTCTGATTTTGTCTATATACGTAAAAAAAAAAGTATAATTATAATCATTACTTCAAGGGTCAGCTTGCAAGTACTTTTGTCAGTTGAAGTTCAGGTCATCTCCTCAAAGTTTCACATGTTAACCTACCAGAGGCAGATTTTAGTGGGGTGTTGAGGTGCATTTTCAAGCCCATTTCAATTTGTTAATGAGATTCATAGTTACTTGAAGACACACATTTAAAATAATTTTTTGCCACTACGTGACATAATTAATATTTGAAAGGTGTGCATTAATCACCACGAATCTCATTGTTTTACGTACAAGTTCTATGTGAAGGCATAAACATGCATACATGTATTGGTTAGCCACACTTAATGAATAATTAATGATGTAAACATTTTTCATGTGAAATGTTCAGTATGTACTTGTGAAAGTCATATGAGCAGAGATATGGAAATATATTCAGCCATCTGTCCAACATCTGGACCTATTCATCATTCTCCCATATACTTCACAATTTGGTTTCGATTTACCAGATATTCACTAGATTTATCAAACAATGTCCTATATGACTGGCTGTTTCCACACCACTGTGTATGATACTACGTTAGATAGGTATGAAGTACCAGAAGTTGATGTATATACACTTATTTCTTTCTTAGTACGTATGTACATGTATGTATATACCTCTTCTGATCCTCTGCTAACAGAATGTTGCAGAATAAGTCTTTGGTTGGTAGGAGTTTGTTTTACTTCTTCTGAAAGTACAAAGAATGGTAATATATATATATATATATATATATATATATATAATTATAGACAGTGAATCATCTCTTGGTTATTACAAAGGCTTTTAGTTATATTAATATATTTATATTACCATGTATAGGCTATGATATGGTCATTTTGTATAAAGACTATTCTAAGATATTTTTTGATACAAAGGATGTCACATAATACTTGATGTATGCACATTCATCCATATATCATGCCAGTATGAATATTATATTTATATCACCTAGTTCAATATACACCATGAATTATATAGTATAGTTGTTTGAATAATCTATTCCTTAATAACAGCACTGTTAATGGTGACACTTACAGAAGTGGAACTAGTAAAATATATTGTTGATAGTGATTGTGTAATTGATCGATACATGCAGATGAAGCTTTGTCTTTTTTGTGTATTTATAGAATTAAAACATCTGACAAATTTCAGATTCTACTGATTCAACATTCTATATAATAATTGTCATAAATTAATAATCTAACTTGTATGCATGATTGATAATTATTATCAACTAACCTGGTTCCTTAGTAATGAACCAATGCTCTCTATTCTTGTTTACAAGATAAGTCCTGTTAGTTAAACTGCACGTCATGTTCTTCTTTGTAGAATCAACCTTAGCAATGTGTTTGCCCTTACCTGCACAGTCTGGGTGATCACAGTAGAAACCAAACTGATGAGTGCAAAATGAATCATCATATCGCAAATGCTTGCATACATTAGGTATCCCAATTTCGAGAATTTGACTAATTTTATGCCAAGAGCTGCTACTAGCTTGCTTACTTTCCACATGCACTGCAAAACATTCGGCTGTAGCTTTCAGACTAACCGGACAATCTATACCACTGCTATCTGTGTAGAAATATACTTGATTACGATAGAGACGAGGCTTACGGTTGTCACGCTGAATCACCCATTCCTTGTTGCGCAACAAGTATACAAGAAGTGCACTGAAAACTCCCTTAGGAACAAATCCTCCCTCAAACAGCACTAAAAGAGGATCCAATTGGTCTTCGGAAGAAAGAGGTTCTGGTGCATGAACCAAAGCACACGGAAGAAAATAATCATAATCACTAAACTCGGGATCAGGATCATGTACGGGCCCAAGAATGTTGAGATGTTCGAGGAGAGCTAGAAATAAACCACAATCTATTTGAAGCTCGCTTTGATAATTTGTGAAAATTTGTTCAATAGTACCCCTTTTGAATAATCCCAACCTTCTAAAAGCCATTACCTCGGGATTGAGAGCTTCCTCGCGAGTAAAGGTGTTAGTAATTAATTTGGAAACTGCCTTGAAGATTACATCTGGTTTTACAATGATATAGTCTTCAAGTACTTTAATACCATGATAGTAACGAATAGTGCCTGTTTTGTGATGAAGAAACCACAAGCACTTTGGCAAATCGTTCCTAGAAACATTACACTGCTTTGCTATGTCTATACATTCTTCATAAGTAATAATTGACTGTGGAAGATGTCTCAAATACAACTCAAGAGCTAACCAGGGTACAGGAAACTCAATTTTGTATGGACTTTCCTTACCTTGCTTCCTTCTAATAATAATCTGCACTGCTTTTTTAACAGCATTGCTATCATTTCCTTCATTGTAGTTATCCACGGGTATGATTAGTTGTTCAACCTCACCAGGACAATATTCAATACACCCACTTTTATATAGAGAGGTCTGTTCCACTGCTCCTCTGAGCTCTTCATCAATCTTCTTCACCTCATCCTCATCTACCAATAAATCCTTGTGCGTTGCTACTGTTAAGACTGAAAGAGGAGGAACCCTAGTTTTGACGAGCGTGTTGGAATCGAGAAGTGCAACATCACGTGATAATGCATTGTGATAACTGGCAATGCTGGAAAGGCACTGCATGAAAACTTGCTTCACAGTGAAAGAACTTTCGTAAGGAACACTTTCGCCATTAGGTGCGCGATAGGTGACAGTGTACCTAGTGCCTAAACAGGTTAGACCTTTAGCCAAACTAAATATTAAGAGAAAAATTGTAGGACCAGCAACTAGAGCAGGTAGCACCTCTTGAAACTCTGGCTGACCTCCAGTATCAGTATAGAAGATGGTCAAGGTGTCATTGAGAAGCTTTTTAACTTTAGTCATATCTTTGCTTCTCATAGAGTTTAGCACCTCATCAAGTAAATTAGAACCAGTGTGTGTTACACTAGTATCAGAATCTGGACCTGGCTTAACAGGAACATTATCAGCTTTCAACCTTGGTTTGTCATTAAATTTTGTCACAGATTGTGGCTGGGAGGTTGAGTGAGCAGTAAGATTGTCAATAGAAATTTGAGGATTCGACTCTTTCACTGGAGCAAATGAAGGCGTAATTGGACGATTAACAGAAACAGTAGGGGTAGCTGACTTGTCAACAGAATCGGATGAATCTTTAGGGACAGGTTGTGACTCGATGCTACTTTTAATATAAAATGCAGATTCTTCATAAAGATTTTCTATTTCTTTCCAATCACCACCATCAGCTACAAAAGTAGAGTGTATCATCTTCCTGTTATCTAAAACAATTGTGCTATCTGATCCACTGCCTGGTGAATCATGTGTAGCTCGTATCCCTGGGGCATCTCTGTTAAGGAGACGATTCAACAGACACGTTTTTCCAACACGAGGAGGACCAAAAGGCATTAACTGAACCATATGCATAAAAACAGATCCCTCTTGTTCGACTGCATCTTGAAAAGCTTTAACATACATCTGTCCACTCTCTGCAATAAAGTTTAAAGGAAATTGTATACACATACTGTACATATATGTAATATATTCATTCATAAATATACTTTGTTTATGTTATGTACATGTATATGTGCAACTTGAAGTACATAAATATATACATGTACATGTAGATAGTAGTGTTGTTTTAGTAAGATAATAATGATAGTTATAGTTAGTTTCTTCAAAATATACTGTAGTTATAGTTAATTAACAGAAATAATAATATTAGGCTTACTAAAAGGGTTTTAGTTTTAGTTAACTAACTAAGTGTCCATTATTGGCTCTTTTTTTGTTTTAGTTATTACAATAGACTTGTAACTTAGTTATAGTTCAGTTAACTAAAAGTCAAAATGCTTTACTAAAAGGGATTTTAGTTATCACTAGAACAACACTACTAGATAGACATAATATAATAATATATAGCATATGCTACCATAGCAACCATTTCATGTGGTTAAATTTAGGTCTGTGTTAGTGCATATCAGACCTGCCAAGGCAAGTGTATATGCTATGTTGTTTATAGTATGGTAAGCAGGTCTCATTCTGAGCCTTTGCCATCTCTCTATGTAACTAGAAACATCCTCAACCTTGGCGGCCCCGCCAAATATACTATAAATATTATAATTGCAAGTGTTAGCGACCTTAACCCTAATGAGTCAAGTGAGTTTGTCTGTAACGCATACCATATTATATTCTAGTACATTAATTTTTATTTACGTATACTAGTGTTGTTTTAGTTAACTATAACTATAACTAAAACTCATTTTAGTAAGGCATTTTGACTTTTAGTTAACTAAACTATAACTAAATTACAAGTCTATTGCAATAACTATAACTAAATAAAATGAAAATTAGCCAATAATGAGCACTTTTAGTTAGTTAACTAAAACTAAACCATTTTAGTAAGCCTAATATTACCTTAGTTAATTAAACTATAACTAAACTAAAATTTGGAGAAACTATGCTGCTATAACTATAACTAAAATTGGTCATTATTGTTAAACTTAAACTACACTAACGTATACCACATACTTTTTATTTTATTGATGATAATAATTTATATTCTACAACAAGATATATAGAGAACAAGATATATAGAGAAAAATGTATCCCTATGATTGCTTTGTGGTGCCCAGCCTTCAGTAATCATGGCTGACTTTATCATGCCCTATGATTGCTTTATGAACATTCAGTAATTATGGCATACCTTCTTATCTACATGAATGCATACATGTATGTGACAACATAGTGTTTAGGGTTTTGAAGTCATAGGAAAGCAATCATATAGGGATGGCCATAATAAAGGTACCATATTTTCAATAGTCTGAACAACAAAATTACATTTAAGGTGACAAGTGAGAGTTTATATAAGTGGTAATATTTAAAAATCTGTAGCCAAATAATTAGTGATAACATGAATGGTATGGATGTTATATACACATAGATGTGTATAATTACAAAAACACCATGAACAGGGCCAGAAACATGATATATTTATTTACCTTTCAGATAGATTTCTCCTATAATACTTGTGTCATAGTGAGGTTTGTGAACCATATATTCATCCTCTCCAATATGTTTCATAAACTCGTCGCTTGCATCATCAAGAATTGTTGAAAGCGATTCTGCTCGTGTTAGATGTTTACAAAGATAATGTGTCCATAGTCCTCCATAAATCTTGTCTCCTCTCAGCTTCGATGTTACATATGCTACGAGACCATTTCGAGGGGCCATAAGTTTGAATTCTTTCTTCTGATCACCCGTTGTGCTCAAACAGCAATCAATAAAACATAGAACTTTACGATCTCCTCGGTTTCCAAACGTAAATGGAGAAAGGATATGATCATCAATATACAATACATCACCACGCCTCAAGTGCATTGGTAGTAAATATTCACTAACAGAATCAATGCCTCCACGTCCAGCATAGTAGAACGCAATGAAACGATAACTCTTGGGGTATTCATCATATTCAGCAGCTGCTTTAACAAGGCAAGCTAAATCTGCGCAAGTAAGAACTTTTTCACGGTAAACTGCAAAATTCAAGTCACCATGAAAGATTGAAGACATATGCCCAACATCAACATCAGTCCCAGCTGGACCAAATAATCCAATAACAAAAATAATTCCTTGAGCATTTGGCATCTCCAGACATAGATTGCGTATCTTTGCAGTTGTTTTGTTTACGTCAGCTCCACTGTATGTGAGAACACCTGAATCTAGAATAAATTATAATCATAATAATAAAGGAGTGTAAGTTAAATATATACATCAGTATTAAACACTATTGGTGCATACCTCATCATTAGAGATGCACCAATAAGTGTATCGGTAAGTAGCCAATATTGCTCATCACGTGAATTATCAGTATTATTAAAGTTTAACACAAACCTGTTAACAACTGCGCATACATAATATGAAAACCACGTGTTGATCATCGAGATGCTAGAGTGCTGAGAAAGCCATAGATACCAAAATCACGCTTCGCTAGCAACAAGAAAGTATCATGGTGAGCATGTTAAAGTGCTGTTGTCAGTGGCATTGCCCACACTTAGCATCTTCATCAATTCCTCCACTCATAACTTTGGAATCCCTCGGCTTGTAGATTCCCTGTCTTATAGCAAATTTAGTAGACTACCTTGTGTAAACGTTTGGTAGAAAAATATCAAAAGACCTCTATAGTGTGCATGCAAATGCAAGGTGTGGTATAATTACGCAAATATGCGCTTATGGTAATGTTGTGACACTAATTAATTCCACAGTAATCTACTTATGGGTTTTAAAGGGTTAACTAAAACATTGGTAGTAATATCATAACACACATATACTAAGACATTAGCAGTGTTGTTGCTAAGCTCGTATGGCGTGCCTCTGACGCTCTCTAAGCAATTCCAGTAATAAATAATAAAATTACGGTGTGAAACCAAAACTAATCACTACGTCATTGATGATTGATTGAACAGCAAAATTGATATAAAAATGAAATCTTCTTATCTTTGTAAATTTAAGCATGGAATTAGATAGTCTCTTCAAACTATGTGTGTTGTGGACTGATCAATTATCAATAATTAATACTATGCTAATACGATTTACATCTATAACTATCATAGTTATTACTATTAACTAACCTGGTTTATCAGTAATAAACCAATACTCTCTCTCCCTGTTTACAGGATATCTCTTATTAGTAAGAGGACATTCAATCTCTTTTTTCTTAAGATCGACTTCAGCAATGTGTTTTGCACATTTTGGCAGATTGCAGTAAAAACCACACTTTCGAGAGTAAATAGATTGATCGTATCGTAAACTCTTGCATGCATTCAAGACACCTTCTTCAAGAATTTGACAAATATTATACCGAGAGTGTGTTGTGCTACCGGCTTGCTTACCTTTTACATCCACTTCTAAACATTTAGCTGTAGCTGTGAGAGTAATAAGACAATCTTTACCATCATCAAAAGATGCTTGATTACGATAGAGAAGAGGCAAACCCTTGTCACGCTGAATTCTCCATTCCGTCTTACGCAACAAAAATACAAGTAGCGCACTAAAAACCCCTTTAGGAACAAACCCTCCCTCAAACAACACTAAAAGAGGATCAAGGTTGATTTCAGGAGGATTTGGTGCATGAACCAAAGCACAAGGAAAAAAATAATCACCTAACTCGGGATCATGTGAAGACTCAAGAATGTTAAAATGATTAAGAAGAGCTATAAATGCATCACAAGATATCTTAAGCTTGTCTTGATATGGTGCGAAACTCTTTTCAAGGGTATCCCTTTCTAATAAACCCAAATTTCTAAACTTCTTGAACAGAGATGAGGGAACATTTTCACCAATGAAGGTGTTAATAATTAGCCCTGAGATTGCCTCAAAGATCACGGTTGGTCGTGTGACAACAATGTCTTTAAGCTCTTTTACACTATCATAGTAACGAATACTGCCGATTTCATGATGAAGAAATGACAAGCACTTTGGCAAATCTTTCTCTGAGATGTCATAATTCTCTGCTATTTCTGTACATTTTTTATAGGTCACAGGTGGTGGACATTTTCTCAAAGCCAAATCAAGAGCTAACCAGGGTATAGGGAACTCGATTCTGTATGGTGATCCCTGTTTTTTAACTATCCTCTCTACCACATTTCTAATAGAACCACTATCGTCATTGTCATTGTAGTTATCCACTGGTATAATAAGTTGCTCCTTTGAAAAATATTCAATGGCACCGCTTTTATGCAAGGATGTCTCCTCTACAGCTTGTTTTAGCTCTTCGTCAATCTCACTAACCTTTGCCTCACTTACTAAATTTTTGTGTGTTCCTACTACCAAGATAGAAAGAGGAGAGACTCTACTTTTGAGTGATAATACACTCTGATAACTGGCAATGCTGGAAAGAATGTGCATAAACACTTCCTTGACAGTGAAAGAACTTTTGTAAAGATGATGTTCACTGTCAGATGAACCATAGGAGGCAGTATATTTACTGCCTAGACCTTTGACCAAGCTAAAAATAAAAATAAAGATTGCAGGCCCAGCAAGTAGAACAGGCACCATCTCTTGGAGTTCTGGCTGACTTCCATGGTCAATATATGTAATCACTGTGCTATTATCAAGAAGTTTGCGGTTTCTGATGGAGTCTAAGATCTTATCATATTAAAAAGCCAAAATCTTGTTTGGAGCTACTATTGTCCTTTTTAAAAATATAACTTCTAGACTCGAAGTGATCTTGTCAATTTATTGATAAATTTGTTACAGATAACATAATTATACATATAATATATCTTATAATGAGATTCATATCCATATAAACTTGGAGCCAATGCGTATGCTCAGAAGATATGCATGGCTTTCAAAATGGTTATCATTATAATACAGTAATTATACACATCCTTATAATTATTACTATTAACTAACCTGGTTTATTAGTAAACCAATACTCTCTGTCACTATTTAGAGGATATTTCGTTT
Source organism: Petrosia ficiformis (assembly GCA_947044365.1). Taxonomy (NCBI): domain Eukaryota; kingdom Metazoa; phylum Porifera; class Demospongiae; order Haplosclerida; family Petrosiidae; genus Petrosia; species Petrosia ficiformis. Next base: position 1,565,032 of record OX345646.1, on the reverse strand, counting down.
CAGTAAGATGACACACAATCTCTTTATTCTTAAGATCGACCTCAGCAATGTGTCTTGCACATTTTGGAAGATTGCAGTAAAAACCAAACTGTTGTAAGTAAAGAGATTGATCATATCGTAGACGCTTGCATACATTAAGGACACCTTCTTCAAGAATTTGATGAATCTTATACCGAGATTTCATTGTGCTACCGGGATGCTTATCTTCTACAAACACTTCCAAACATTTAGCTGTAGCTTTCAGAGTAATAAAAAAATCTTTACCATCATCAAAAGATGCTTGATTACGATAGAGAAGAGGCAAACCCTTGTCACGCTGAATTCTCCATTCCATCTTACGCAACAAAAATACAAGTAGCACACTAAAAACCCCTTTAGGAACAAACCCTCCCTCAAACAACACTAAAAGAGGATCAAGGTTGATTTCAGGAGGATTTGGTGCATGAACCAAAGCACAAGGAAAAAAATAATCACCTAACTCAGGATCATGTGAAGACTCAAGAATGTTGAAATGAAAAAGAAGAGCTATAAATGCATCACAAGATATCTTAAGGTTGTCTTGATATGGTGCGAAACTCTTTTCAAGGGTATCCCTTTCTAATAAACCCAAATTTCTAAACTTCTTGAACTGAGATGAGGGAACATTTTCACCAATGAAGGTGTTAATAATTAGCTCTGAGATTGCCTCAAAGATCATGGTTGGTCGTATGACAACAGTGTCTTTAAGCTCTTTTACACTATCATAGTAACGAATACTGCCGATTTTATGATGAAGAAACTTCAAGCACATTGGCAAATCTTCCTCTGAGATGTCATAATTTTTTGCTATTTCTATACATTCTTTATAGGTCATAGTTGGCGAACATTTTCTCAAAGCCAAATCAAGAGCTAACCAGGGCATAGGGAACTCGATTCTGTATGGTGATCCCTGTTTTTTAACTATCCTCTCCACCACATTTCTAACAGAAGCACTATCGTCTTTGTCATTGTAGTTATCCACTGGTATAATAAGTTGCTCCTTTGAAAAATACTCAATCGCACCCTTTTCCTGCAAGGAAGCATCCTCTACAGCTTGCTTTAGCTCTTTGTCAATCTTACTCACCTCTGCCTTGTCTACTAAATTTTTGTGTGTTCCTACTACCAAGATAGAAAGAGGAGAGACTTTACTTTTGAGTGATGATACACTGTGAATGCTGGAAAGAAAGTGCATAAACACTTCCTTGACAGTGAAAGAACTTTTGTAAAGATGACAATCACTGTCAGACGAGCCATAGGAAGCAGTATATTCACTGTCTAGTCCTTTGACCAAGCTAAAAATAAAAATAAAGATTGCAGGCCCAGCAAGTAGAACAGGCACCATCTCTTGGAATTCTGGCTGACTTCCATGGTCAATATATGTAATCACTGTGCTATTATCAAGAAGTTTGCGGTGTCTGATGGAGTCTAAGATCTTATCATATTGAGGAGAAGGTGTGGGATTTGTTCCGAGTGTATCATCGGAAACTGGATCTATTGATTGCATCGTATATAGTTCCAGTATCCTTGAGAGTGGGATGAAAGCTGTTAAGGGATTAGCAGCAAATTCAGCAAGTTTAACTGCTACTTCTTCAAGATTTCGTATATGGTACCATTTGCCACCCGTAGCTACAATATATTTTGGAAACATCATATTGCCTGTAGCTAGTGTTCCTAAAGGTTTGCCTGTAAGACGATGTAGGAGAGTAGTTTTTCCAGATCCATGTGGTCCAAAAGCTAAGCAATGAGCCATATAAGTACATAAGGGATCAGTGGTCTTGACAGCATCTTGAAAAGCTTTCTTGTAGTTATCTACAGAATAATAATAATAATAATATAAATAATTCATAGTTATTAGAATTATGTAGTCTTGTTAGCTCACTATGATATCTGTTGGCCCATAGAGTCATGCCTATGACTGCTATATTGCTATACAGCTATAGATTAGATGAAGGCAAAAACTATCTTTATAATTACATGGGAATACTACGTTTTCCTCCATATATCATACAATTTACATAACAAATAAATACAACAGATGAATTATATTATATATATATATATAATTTATATATGTTATAGTTATAAAATGCGTGTGCGGTTTATAACAGAATTCTAAGCCCTAGCAACGAGGGCGGCACGCCCGAGTGCGCGGGCTTAGAATTCTGTTATAAACTGCACGCGCATTTTATAACTGTTTTCTAGCCACCCACTTCAATTCAAACACTCGCCTTGCTACCTTCCAGCAACTAACGAAGGATAATGTTGATATGTATGGCGTTCTTAGAAGTTCTTCTATACATTCAAATAAGTTAAAAGTCTGTACTGTTAAAAATACGGAAGTTATGAAGCTTAGCCAGAGTGTGGGCGTAGCCCGGGACGTTTCATACACTCACCTTGGTGTTCTTCTGCAACTAACGAAGCATGAATTTCACATCTGTAGCTTTCTTAACACTTCAACTCACCAGTAAAAGAAATTACAATCTTGAATCTTGTAAAATGCAAGAGTTATCGAGCTAAGAACAGTTGTTTCTGCAATTAAGCACTAATTATAATCATAACTCACCCAATTTTCTAATTTACGCATGCGCTATACTATTACCTTGGTTACAGCGTCTGCAAAACTGGGAAGTTATAAACCGGTCTATAACTTCCTTATAGTTGAAATATAACACATAGCAACAACATAGTAACAGGCTAGAAATATATATATATATACCTGTTAAAGATTGACTGTGAGTACCTTGCATTATTGGCAGCTGGTCTGTATATTCTGAAATGATTCAAAATAATTACATGAAATCACCCAAAATAAAATGAATGTAACATTGCTATTATACATAGAAAGTAGTGCCAGCCATACTCTCTGAAGTTAAGTTAATTATAGCAAGGTCTGCTGAGGCTAAACACACAGTTTTTTTCTTGATGCAATCATTGTTCACATCACCTTATGAGTTATGATTATAATTAGTGCTTAATTACAGAAGCTCAGATCCCCTCACTTCCACTGGGAGTATAATAACTGATGGGAGAGGGGGTGGTGAAATGGTGCTAATTATCATAGCCTAAGTAAGCTAAACTGAGTTTGTCTCTGAGTAAGTTTCAAGTCTCTCTTGTAAAGTTCAAAAACCCTTTTTTATCCAGGGCTAGAAATAGGACTCCTTTAAACAATGGCATAGCTGGACTGTCACTGATGGTAGGGTCATATCTCGTTAATTATTCATGAGGAGTGTGGCCTAATTAAAATGTCACTTATTAATCAACGCAAGTGCTATTTTACTAGTGCTTGGAATGTTGGAAACTGGACTAAAAGTTAGTTAGGTAAATATTTTTGGTTATACTATGTTTTAACCTGTTCAATAGTTAGATTATGAATTGCATATATTAATACTAGTCACTGTGTTGTTGTAGTTAACTATAACTAAGATTCCTTTTAGTAAGGCATTCTTACTAAACTATAACTAAGTTACAGGTCTACTGTAATAACTATAACTAACTAAAATGAAAAATGACTAATAATGTCATGGGAGAGCACGTATATAGGAATACCTGTTGTGTAACCCTTTCTTTACAGATAAAATAATTTCAATTCAATTCAATGTGCACTTTCAATTAGTTAACTAAAACTAAAACCCTTTTAGTAATTATTTTAGTTAATTAAACTACAATTAACTAGTTTGAGAAGCTAGGCATATTATAACTATAACTAAAAGTGGTCACTATAGTCATACTATAACAACACTAATTTATATGGCCTTGATTAATAAATAATTAAGATCGTATACTATACTTTAACTTACTATTTGTCTGCTGTATCACACCATCACTTATGTCACATTCTAATGCTCCGTCAGTGTTTGGTGATCTTTCTTGAATATTTTGTTTCATAGGTGCAACAGGAACAAGGTCTGTGTTTACCAAATAAAATCCTTATAATAACGATTCGTTTAAACACTGGTGAGAACACTGATTATATGCACCATAAATAGTTTGTGAAATAGTCCACACAGACAGTACACAAGCAACCAGTATATATAATTATAAAATAATTTTTAATGTTCAATACTATAAAGTATTCTAACAATCAAACTCTACACTGGAACATATCATGATCTTTGCAAGCAATTTCGGTGCTATTTTGTAAGTTAAACAATTCTTTATTTTCATAAATTAAGAAAAAGCTAGAAGCACCCATACTACAATTAATAGGATAATTCCACCAACCACAAAATAAATGGTACACATCTAACATGCATAATGATTATCTACTAACTTTTTTCATAACGGGATACACAACCAAATGTTATACATGTACATGTATGTACAATTTGACATTTATCAATCAATAAATTTGCTGTTTATTAATTAAATACTACAAACTTTACTATATGTACATTAAAAGAATACTTGTAATGAGACATATAATTACACTTACTGTGGTGGAGTCTAGCAATTTTATCGGCCAAATGATGATTATCAACTGATGGGCTCCTTAGAGTATTAACCAGTATGGACCATGATGCTGTTCCACTCTCCAACCACTTACGTAGCATACCAACTGTTCGATTACGTTCACTATGATTTTCATCTCTAATCTGCTCTAACACAGGACGAGATATACCCAGAGCAAGTCCCAGTGCAAACCAGTCAGTAACATCACTGATTGCTTCAAATAATGGAACTAGATGTTTATCTGGATATTGGAAAATGTAATAGTGCTTACTATTGTAATCAGTATTATTGTGTCTAAATATTAAAATTATAATTATTGTTTTTAATTTTATTGAACAAAGATGAACATACCTGATAAAGGTTGATCATCAACATCTTCCATCTCTTGGGCTGCTCTGTGGAATTATAAATTAATACTGAAAAACAGCTAAATAATAATAAATAAATATTAGTATAATAATTAGTGATATAGATTTACTAAATGTTATTTACCATCAGATAAAACTATACTGATTCAATAATAATACAATTTATAATCTTTTCCAATATCTTGTTCCTACTATGAAATATACTATGACCATTTTGTGCAGCAAGATGGTAATTAAATTTAGTATCTTAAGGATATACAAAAGTGAGCTGTTATTTAAACTGATTCATTGGCCATTTCCATAGCCCAATGGATAGTGTTTGAAAATTACATATGGGTACTTGACAAACAGACACAACATATAATATAATATTTGACATATGAATGCAAGGAGACTTTTCACAAAAAATATTAATTTCAGCCTTGCTTGGACACCTTTGTGTAAGAGCCCAATCCACTATATAGTACAATCTAAAACAAACATTATCCCACACAAGCTCCCACATCCCCTCAGATAGTGGCTTGTTGACCAGTACAATCCAAAATTAACACTATCCTATGCAAGCCCCCACCTCCCCTCAGACAGTGGCTTGTTGACCTCACTCCCAAAATGAACACTATCTCATGTAAGCTCCCACCTCCCCTCAGACAGTGGCTTGTTGACTCCACTCCCAAAATGAACACTATCCCATGTAAGCTCCCACCTCCCCTCAGATAGTTGCTTGTTGACTCCATTCCCAAAATGAACACTATCCCATGTAAGCTCCACCTTCTCTCAGATAGACTCCACCATGTTTTATATTTGGTATTTCAGTCTAAAATTAGATAGCTGCTAGTAGTGTTTCAATAATTGAGCAATTACAATTATTACAAAGTAGCTCTGGCATCCCATGTATCCTGCAGGACCAACTAACTTAATTTACAATATTTCTTGCAACTGGTACTAATCGTTACTATAACAATTTTGTTTTTACAGAAAGGACTGAAGGACCTGGCCAATCATGCAGGTAAGGTCGTAACTATATACATACACTCAATAGACATACAAACAAAACAACATGGGGTTGGTTTTCTGGGGGGCTGGCATAATGTTCAATTTTGAACTCCCTATATAATGAGGATGATAAATCATAATACACTCTAGGATTGACAACATATGCTGGGTACATAGTGTTTGAATATTCGGTCTGGCTGTCATATGAATAGACAAAGTATATAAATATTATAAAATATATCTGATCATAGGAAAAGTATTTGATTTTCCAAATGCTTAAGATCAAACACTAATTTTCAGCTACTTTACACAGGAAACCGACAACATTGGTATCTACATGTAGGTAGGGCAACAACTCATCTTCAAGGATTAAAAGCTTAATTCTTTCTACTACAAGATGTACGCTGAAAAACGAGCAATTGCCATTTCAAAATATATTATAATAAACATCAAATACAACACATTTTCCTATACACAGACACATGTGTTTGCATCACTTACAAATGAAGTTGAACTATATAATTATGCAATGTGTTTAGATTATTAATGAACAAAAGGAATCCTCATCTATTTACGTAAAACTCAGGACAACACATGACATACCTTCACAGTAAAACTGTGGCAAGTTCAACACTTTGTAATTTTTTGATGTAGCTATCTATTTCAATATCACAGCTTCAAATACGAATGGCTCCAGTATTTCAATAGACCTTGATAATGGAGTATGATCTGCTGCTCTAGTTTTAATGAAGAAGATAACAAATGATTAATTGATAATCACATAGCAAATATGGCTGAATTCCAACTTAAAGGGGTGGAATTTACTACATTGAGAGGTACACCCTCTCACTGTATAATGGTTAATTTTCACATCACATTCACATCACATTCACACAAAAAGATCCTATTTTATTTGATGTTTATAGATCTACTAGGCAAATGCAATTGGCCATTACAAATTTCTAGCCTGATCTCTCTCTTCTATATTAAACTGGGCTGTATATAATGTATTATGTACAAAAATTATGAAAGATAAAATCATAATTTCTAATTGCAAACCATTCCAGATTGCAAACAATAATCCACCATTTAAGACAACCTACACCCACATGAGTACATGCTATTCAGAATTATGCCTGTAAGTTGTAAATGTGTTCAAGCTAGCTAGATAGCAATATTCTAAGCTGGACTAACTCTAGCTATCAACAGCTCCAGTCTAGTCTTGACCTCAAGTTCACGATTTTGAGAGTAATCACTTTTGATGAGCAGTTCTGTTGTGTGAAGGAAATGTTATTTACTACTATATAATGACACAACATACCTACAATAATCTTCGAAGCCTCTAACTGTAGAGAATGATGCTGGACAATAGTAGTATCTGCCCCTTTGCTATACTGAAAAACAGCAAAACAATAATAAATATTATACTCTAAAAATTAATTTGTTAAAATAACCAAGTTATTGAGTCACAAGGAATAGCATAAGTTTCAATATAGCTGGTCATACAGATTGTTATGGCTACATGCATGATGTTGCTACATACCAATTATACAATTGTACACTAGATTATGTGTTTACTGGTTTCCAAACCTTTTGAAGGCCAGACACAGTGGTAAAGTTATCAAATTGAGGGCCCGAAATATAAGTATAGACACTACACCATCACTGTAAATGCTTCAACTGATTGATCATATAGTACATAGTAGTTGTGGTATTAGCATGTGTGTATCTATACTAACCAACAAATTAGTTGTTTTAACAGGTTAGTTTTTGCAATGTAGTATAAGATATAGACTTACTAAATTTTATTTACTATCAGATAAAAGCAATAATTATATAATTTATAATGTCTTTCAATATCTTGTTCCTTCTATGAAAAATATTATGGCCATTTTGTGCAGGAAGATGGTACTTAAATTTAGTATCCTAAGGACATACAAAAGTGCAAATTGATAAATAAAATATTTTGAAAAGGTCTCCTTCTTGCATTAAAATATCTATATTATACATTATGTCTATATGTCCAGTAGCCATATGTAATTTTCAAACACTATTCATTAGGGTATGGAAATGGTTTTGTGTAAGAGCCTAATCCACTGGTATAATCCACAATGAACACTATCTCATGCAAGCTCACACCTCTCATCAGATAGTGGCTTTTCCAGTCCTAACTATAAAAACAAAATTGTTGAAGTAACTAATTTATTGGTTACTAGGAAATGTTGTTAGTTGGTCCTGCAGGATACATGGAGATGTCCAAACTACTTTGTACTAATTCAGTGCTCCAAATAACATCCAGCAATTGGCCATTTTCCGGCCATTTCACTGCTTTGTCTGGACAAAATTGCATTTAACTGGACAAATTGTCTGATTAGTTATAGAAAATGAGTACATTAATCTCACAGTAAAGGGAAATTATTAGTCAAGAGTAGTCATAGCTTAGTGGATTACTTCTATATCTCATAAGACATAAATGGGTACAATACAGATTTGTGAGACTTGCTGGTCCAGACAAAATTCACAACTTGCTGGTTAAATATTGTTTTGTCCTGGTGCTTCTGCTGGACACTTTCAAAAATTATTTCGAGCACTGTAATTGTAATTACTGAAGCACTGTCAGCAGCTATCTAATTTGAAATACCAAATATAAAACATGGTGGGGCCTACAAGAGCTGTCAGTCCTGCATTTTCTCAGGTCATGGTTTTAACTATATACATATACTCAGATAGACATACAAATAAAACAACATGAGGATATGATAAAACATAATTCCAAGGATTGACAACACATTCCCACTGCTGGATACATAGTGTTTGAGAATTAAGTCTGGCTGCCAAATGAATGAATAGACACAGCATATATTATATATATATATAGGAAAAGGCTCTTATTCCATTTTTAATCTTATTCTAAATGCTTAACATCAAAAACAAGTTTTCACTTACTTTATGCAAGAAATCAACAAAATTGGTATCTACATCTACTCATGTACATGTAGGTGGGGCAGCAACTTGCCTTCAAGGATCGAAAGCTTAATTCTAAGATGTGGGCTGAAAAACGAGCAATCAAAAAGAATATCATTAACACATCTTTTCCTACACACAATCAAATGTATTTGCATCACTTAAAATAAAGTTAAACTACATGTATATCAGGGCATAAACGAAGGTGATTTTTACACCTTCAAAGGTTTGTTTCAACGAAGGTTCACGAAGGTGTAACACTATGAATGTGTTAACTTTGTACCTATACAAGTGTTTATCTAATGGGAGACCTCTTAATTCAGAAGATGGCAGATGAGATTCAGTACATTCTAGTTTTGAAAGTCCAAACTCTCCTCCGTGGTCTCTTCACTCTCAGCCATTATCGATCTCCACGTGACAAATGTAATAATTAAGAGTTATAAATAATTATTGCAGCAAATAATTAACCATGTGTTAATTGCGAACCTTTGTGGAATGGATTCTACCTTCAAAGGTAAGGAATTATAACGAACCTTCGAATGTTACCACCTTTGTTTATGCCCTGATATATTTACATGTACATGTATCCACTGTATTTAGATTATTAATGAACAAAAGGAATACCCGTCTAAAACTCAGGACAACACATGACATACCTTCTCAGTAAAACTGTGACAAGTTCACCACTTTGTAATTTTATGATTTATTTCAATATCACAGTTTCAAATATGAACAGCTCCAGTATTGAGTTACGACTATAATGGAGAATGATCGGCCTTTCTAGTTCTAGATAACAAATGAGTAATTGATAATCACACAGCAAATATAAATACACTCACAGTACAGAACCCTCCCCACCATAAACTGTAAAAAGTAAAAGATCAGTTGGTTACAAGAGTTTCAATGCAATAATGCTGATTTGCTTTTCCTACTAGGTAATATTTATAAGTACTAGTTTCAATTTATATTGACTAATACATAATTATCACAATGAATCGTCAGCATTGGACCCAGGTATTGACACATACAAATGAGCAATGATTTCACCAAACAGAACTTAGTGCACGACTCGGACCCATAAATAAGTGATAAGTTGTTCATTTCATCATTGAATGACAACATGCAGAACTAAAAATAAAGTATGTTATATTAATAATATATATATATAAGTTTATATAATTATTATAAACTTATATGTCTTGTATCTTAGTCTTTGCTCCCTCTAAACAAGAACCTTCTCCTGAAAAGTGAAATATTAAGTACCATATGGTATGCTTGAATCACATGTGCAGCATATGACTTGAAAAAACATGGAACCAGAAGGTCTGAAAACAGCAACCATGAGTTATACAAATTGTCATAAGTTTATAACTGAAAGGTTTTAGCAAACACTTATCACTAATTGTCTTCCTCGTATAATTTTATGTTTGCAGTAGCTCTTTCCTGATTCTCATAGATTCCCATAAAATTTACTAATACACAGATACAAAAATTACCAACCCTTCCTCCAACACTTCACAATGAGTGTAATAAATATTAATACAATTTACATGTATATAGCATAGTAATGATACTTATGATAATATTATAGGTACAACCAGTGGTGTGCTATTATTATTCCCATTTTCACACATGTGAAAACAACAGCTCTTCCAGTATCTATTTCTATAATAACAAATAGCATATGTTGTACTCCAGTTTCAGTAGTAACTACCACAATTGTACACTATTCCTATGGGATTTACATACTATAATATGTAGTACATATACATTGTATTGTGTTTGTTACCTATTATTTATAATTATTTTATATACAATTCAATACAGATCAATATCAAAAGACTACTTGTAAAGATCAAACAAACAAATCAGTATTGGTTATGGTCTCAGGAGGATATTATGACCATAGCAAAAGGGGTCTTAATTTTTTCCCAAATACTTAAGTTCAACCACTCATTTCTCAGCTGTCTTATGCAAGAAGCCAAAATTGGTATCTATATGTAGATGGGGCAACAACTCGTCATCGAGGATCAAAAGTTAATTATTTCTACTACATCCAGATGACTGAGAAATGAGCAATTATCATTAAGACATATTTTCCTACACACAATCATATATGTATTTGCATCACTTACAAATGAAGTTAAACTACATAATTATTGTATATATATATATATATATATTATATATTAGAGTTGCACCTATACTAGTACATATAGGGATCTGAATAGGCGCCTATATTGAAGATACAGGCAGAGTATCGGTATAGGCAACTGCATTGCCTATACATTGCCTATACAGCTTACACAATATTTTTCAGGCTTTGTAGATTACATTATTGTCAAACTGCACAAGTACAATCTGAAGATATGTGCAACCAAGGCTGAATATGCCTACATGTACATGTACTTTGGGCTGAATGTAGAGCACACAAACAATAGAATAATTAACACTATACCATGTGTGAACAGTTGTAAACTAGATAAATACAACTATATATTTCACACAGACAATATCGGATTGGATCTGCATATAGGCAAGTTGGATTATGAAATATAGGCATATAGGCAAATTGCTGTATAGGTGCAACACTAAAATATATATATATATATATATATATATATATATATGCAGTGTCTAGATTATTAATGAACAAAAGGAATACTCGTCTAAAAACTCAGGACAACACATGACATACCTTCACAGTGAAACTGAACTGTAATTATATGATCTATCGATATCACAGCTTCAAATATGAACAGCTCTAGTTGTGATAGATGGTGACGACTAATAATGGAGGACGATCAGCTGATCTAGTTCTAATGAAGAAGATGACTAAGCTTCTTGTTTCACAAGTCATGCACGAATATATTACATACCTGTACAAATACCTTCAGAGTATCACTGTGATCACTAAATCTTTAATGTGTTATCTAGCCGCTAGCTATCCCAAACGCTAACCAACAGCTCCAATACTACAGAGGAAATAGTTCCGTTGACACAATTATTCCGTTCCGTAAACACAGGAACTGGTTTCCAAATTCCAAATAAGTCTGGAGATGTTAATTATGATCAGCTAGCCAATTAAATTCCTTCAACAAGTATCTATGTACAAGTGTTATCTTTGAATGATTATCACTACCATCCAGAAAGGCAGAAACCCAAACTCAAACTATATACAACAGACAGGAATGTGTCTCTTTCAGACTCCACCTCTTTGTTCAGTCATGTACAAGAATGTTTTAGCATAAAGCCATAAAATATCAGCTGATTCCTTGTTCAACCTTTATCTGAGTTTCATAGTTCATATTCAAGTTTTAGTACACTACTACATACCAAAAAATACATTAACGCTCATTTAAATGTTTTAGTGTGCATTACACAAATCACACAATTTTCATCCCAAAGTATATGTAAACTGGATGGATCATTTTCTTTTTTGTAGTGCAATATTCTCTGAAACTGATTATCAGGAATACTAAAGAGGTCTGTCGAGTTTCAATCTGTGTGTTGTTTGAGATTATATTATGATGTATTTAATAGTATGACAGGAATCAGAATACTAAAACATTGAGTCCAGGTGTAAACTCCATCAGGAAATTATCATCCAAAAATTGATAATTTAATATCGTACCCCACCATCAATCTAGTGAGGAATAAGTAGTGACAATGTGGTAAATTTGAAACACTCATCATTTGACTGTTATATACATGTACATGTATGTACTGATACTGATCCAATGTTACATCTACATGTACAATGTACCTTCTGGTTTCTGATTGGAAAATGAGCATAATTATGAATAATTATGAGTACCGTAAAAGTGCTTAATGATGCTATAATCACAAGAAATGACATAAGTACACTTCTTATAATATTGCTTACATCTTTCAGAACTAAACCATTACTAGAAATAATGGCCAATAATAACTGATACCAGTTACTGATCTGATTATCATCACTACATTTGTGTGTATTTAACTATTTCAATGACTAAGTATCCAGATTTCATTACCTTCCTTTACTAACAGCCAAACTTATTAACCTACAAATATTCATCATTACAATTAATTTAGTTAGCTTTCTATACAAATCACCAAATTACAAATATTTACGAAAAACCTCAAAACATCATTGCGATTGCGTAAATATAATTACATGTACATACATGTACTGTGTGTATTATAATTTTAGGTTAGATTATAGAGTTGGTGAATGGGATCCTGACTTTAGGAAATATCTTAAGACACTAGATGAGAAGAAACCTGTTGTTCTGTGTGGTGATTTAAATGTAGCACATCATGAAATAGGTAGGGAAATATAATATACATTTAATATTATGATTGTACCTAACTGTTAATTTACATAATTGTAAAGTAATACTATTGATATACTGTTGTAATACTCTCACAATACAGTACAACACACGTACATAATTATATGTACATCTGGATGGATATACTGCACTAGTAACTCCAGTAGTGTATGGTGTGACACATAAAAGTGATTGGTAGACAGTAGTCCATGGACAATAATCATTGATTTTATTCCACTTCTTAGATCTAGCTAATCCCAAGGGTAATTTAAAGACAGCTGGATTTACAAAAGAAGAAAGAGATAGTTTTAGTACTTTACTAGAAGAAAACAAGTTTGTAGACTCGTTTTGTGAGCTATACCCTGAAATGAAAGATGCTTACTCTTACTGGTCTTATCATTTCAATGCCCGAGCTAAGGATGGTAAGTGGAGTAGTCTAAACCTAGCATTGGAAATATATACTCATTATACATGGACAGATAAGTAGACAAGTGTCCCATTCACAATATATTAGATTTATAGCAATTCATATTGAAGTGAAGTCGCTTGTCAGTAATTTCTAATCAGTGTTTTAATTTTGAGCAAATTTAGAGATGTAATTATATTTTTGTCTAGAACAGTAATACTGTGTATCAGTACATGTATATATACATGTTGTATATATCTGACAGTACATCTACATACATACATACATGTATATGTGTGTGTATCAGATAGTACATGTATATATACATGTATGTATATATCTGACAGTACATCTACATACATACATGTATATGTGTGTGTATCAGATAGTACATGTACATGTATATATACATGTATGTATATATCTGACAGTACATCTACATACATACATGTATATGTGTGTGTATCAGATAGTACATGTACATGTATATATACATGTATGTATATATATATCTGACAGTACATGTATAATTGTATATGTACATGTATGTATATATCTGACAGTGCATGTACATACACATGTGATAGTACATGTACATGTATATATACATGTATGTATATGTCTGACAGTACATGTACATGTATATAATTATACATGTATGTATATATCTGACAGTACATGTACATACACATGTGTGTGTATCAGATTGTACATGTACATGTATGGTATAGTTGTTATTAGTTTCATTATGTTGTGTTATGGTTTAATTACATAATAAATCTCTTGTATATATAGTTGTTATTAGTTTCATTATGGAAGTGATCATTGTCCATTAATAACACTTTAAGTCCTCTAAACTAACTGATTATGATAATACAATTATTTTGTTATGTAACTTATTACAAGTCCCATACTTATTCCTACTGTTATTATACTAATACATTATAACAGTGATCTCGCTAGGCATATTTAGTGTGGATTATCCCACTTGGTTAGCTCAAGATACACACTTAGTTTAATTATATTCATAATCAATAATAACCACAAATTACAAGTTTACAGATATACAATATACACTTTATTAGTGATAGAAGAAACAACTGACTAATAAAGTGTATATTGTATATCTGTAAACTTGTAATTTGTGGTTACGGACATACATACACACATGTACATACAAACTAACTTTAACATACACATATACGGACATACATAAATACATACATACAACATTCATATATTCATTCTTACATACATACATACATACAAACTACTTGAACTCTAATTTGCAGTTGGCTGTCTTTCATTTGACTGTTAACAAGCTAGAATGAGTACCCCAGTAATGTATAATTTTACTTTACAAATTAATCAGCGAGTTTGGTAGATCTGGTACTCTCTTAGTCTTGCGTAGCCAGCCCATCCCACACTTACATGATAATTATGATGAATAATTCAATGTAAACTCAACAGTAGCATATAATGCCATATATAATTTAGTCTTGTACCCAATTCATCCACCCTTGAACCATTAATGATAAACATTTTTTTAATAAAAATATTGATAATATTGAAACATACATACATGTACCATACATCATTATTTGTCAAGATTAAATTGAACAGCAGGTCATTTCTTGTTAACTTCTTTTATTAAATCATCCTTTATCTTATCTGCAGCAAGAACAAAGGGACCTTGCATTTTATAAAGAACTGATAGAAACTTAATACAGTGTTCTTCAATCTTCTCCTTCTCAGATATAAAAAGCATTCCTGCTTTAAATTCTTTAATGATGTTGTCTACAGTTGGTTCATTGTGAACATCTTGAGAAATTAAATCAACTTGTAACATTTGATTTGCAATGGCCGTCAGAGAATTTTGAAACAGCTGATGTAAATCAGCAGTATGGTGATCAAATACTGAATTGATACTTCGTCTCAAACCATCAATATTCATTTCACCTAAAATAATAAGGTATGATATTTTTAACAAGACTGACTACATTATGTATATTCGTGCAAGACTTCAGATCAACTTAACATTATTTTCATAAGAAAGCAATTGTGAAGTATATAACATGATGAATGCACTCACAGTGCATAACCCTCCTACAGGTTTGATTGACTAGAAAATAATTGCAGACAATACATGACTATAATAATAATTCAGTAGTTATATCTATGTACGGTTAAGTAATAGTGTGTATCTGGTAAGTATATAGAGTCTGACTCAGTATACATGAGAAGAATCAGTCTATTATTATTATATTTTACATACTACATACTTCTAGGAGGTGCAGCAACACTCTCTTGTATATTCCGAGGATCTGCAGTTGCTATAATTATAAAATTGAAATTATCTCTATTAAAAGATATACATACGTACTTGTATTGAATTCTCTTGTATCTAGATCCCGACTAATACATATTTCCTCATATTGGCATTTTACTCCAATTAATGGGACATAATAGCGAAGGAATTTTGCAGTATCAGGTTCGTTTTCTCCACACACTTTCACTAAACATTGAGGAGGAAATGGATTCCTTTTTGAACCAAATTTATCTGCTTCTTTCTTAGACAACTATATATAAGACAAACAAACAACATATTATGTACAAACATACATACAATGTATATACATGTAAGTACATTTGTATTTTTGGTAGGGTGTGTTAGTAAAGCAGGAGAAATAGTATCAAAATAGACTTAAATCGGAACATATTAACATGGTCTTTTCATAAATATTACAATTTAATCACACAATTTTGAACTGCCAACCATACTAGTATCTTTTAATTACAGTGGGTGTGGTTATCATATAGATATAAAAAAATATTGATATCATATCTTTTCAACTTTACTCTTATTGCCCATCACTAATATACGTACTTAAGGAAGTTGCATCACTCCAGGAGGGCTGGGTCAATTAATGGGTGTGTCACATAAAAAAAACACTGAAGCAAGCTACAGCCTTGCAGGAACATTTACAAAGCAAGAAGAAGGAGAAAACAATAACTGTAATAGTATCAGTAACTGAATAATGGTCATCACAAAACAATCATAAAGATTTTTTCCATGCACGCTTATGAGTGGTGAAGCTGTGAATAAGCGTCCAAGCCTAAATCACAGACTTGTAATTTAATTCACAAAAACATCCATACAGTAGCCCTCAATAAAAAGTTCCCGTACCGTAAACGTACTACGCACGTACAACTTGCGTATTACGCTGTGAGTACGCTACGATACGTACGTAGTTTGTATACGTTACGGTACGTATACGCCCACATTACAAATAATAATTAAAGAGTGATTAATTAACCCTTTACCGACTATAATTGAGTTTTCGTCTATATAAATTTTCAACACTATAACTCTCATATTTTACATGTATAAGACTCAACATTCTAACTTGCTTTGTGGAAAGAAGAGTCTTTAAAAAAAAAACCATTTATGTAAAATTTATACTTTTCTATCAGCAGAAAGAGAGAAAGGCGAACGTTTGTAAGTATAGTAGTCGACGGGCAACGCCCACTTTTTGTCTAGTCTGTATAACTTCTGAATTTTGAGCAACCATGACTTTTAACTCACTTAGTCATACAGACGACCTTCTAAGAAAGCCATTGATACCAGAAACATGCTTCGTTAGCTGCAGGAAAGCAGCAAGACGAGTGTTTGAAACTGTAGTAGTCATCTGTAAGTCAACTATACTTCTGATTTCTGCCGTTATTTTTGACGGCCATCCAGAGCCATGTCGTCTACAAATCCTTCCAGATGAACTGTAGAGTTATAAATTTGTGTATTCCTCGTCTGCTAGCCTTCTTCTTGAAGTTTCTTGGCAATAGTAGGCACTCTAAAACCTTTACTGTGGTAGAAGAGAATCTGCTGCTTGACATAAACGATCGTAACACATTGAGTAGTTCTGAAAAGAACTTAAGAACGAAGATAGAAAGTAGATGCAGAAAGAGAAATAAACGAAGAAGACAGACCTAACAGAAACGCTAAAGAAACGAAATAAACCGCAGACGTTAGGCCTAGGCACGTGTCACTAAGGTGTGGCAATTATAATTTTACATAATTATGTACGTTACACTGCGCAATAAGTGCGTAGCCATCTACACGTAAGTAGTAATAGCGTAATACGGTAAGTAACGTAGCACGTACGTACTACATCTACGGTACGGGAACTTTTTTTTGAGGGCTACTGTATAAGAAATTTTATGTGGGTAGTGCTATACTAACAGGTAGGTCACTCAAGTACCTGATGAACAGGTAAAACATTCTTCCTACATATACACCTATACAATAATATTATCACAAGTACTTAAACTGTGCAAACAAACAATTCTATAGACTGAGTTTTCAGCAATTTCTTGATGTAACCATTGCTACTATAAATAGAAAAAATCGCTCTATAAATAAAAAACCACACCCAACCCTATTAATGATAAACCCTACAATAATTTCATATAATCCTGATGATGTATTCCCTCTGGCGGTTACATCAAGAAACAACCGAGCTTTCAGGAAGTATTGTACTTGAATGCTCCTTCGCTGCCTGCTTCACTGCTCATATGCTTCTGATACAATGAATAGAAAGATTTCAAAATCCATTTTTTACAGTTCTTATAGAATTCCAACAAACATACCTTGCATGGTTTTTGGAGAGGAAAAACTTCCCATCCTTTATTGGGTCTTTCCTGCTCTTTGCTTAAGTTAAGCTCAATGTAGTCATCAGAATGAAAACAAAATAGAAAGAATATATCCTCTTCAGCATGAGAATGTTCATTTGTCATGTACTAAATAAATTATATATATATATATATATTACATGTACTAATTAATACAGTAAAACAAACTTATACATGTAGTAATCAAATGGTTGAGTAATGAATGAATATGTTAATAATTTTGTTATGTAAACAGGCACTTTACCGTCTTTAAAGTTTCCAGGTCTTTACCAACTAAAAATTTCATCAACCAGGAGTTAGGTATTTTCGGCACATAATATACCTGTCCATAATATTGATTATCAGGAACATGGTCTAAAAAGTTTCAGAATATCAATAAATTTACACAAAGTAGACAAAGAAGCTTATTACCTGGATTATCCTTCATTTCTTGGGTCAGGTGAGAAGATTCACTATACTGAGGAGTTGAAGTACTTTCATTCACATCATGTGACAGTGAGACAGTACTAGTAGGACTAGTATCAGGAGGATCTAGAATATACATAATATGAATCTATGTACATATACATACTCATAGAACTTGCCAGTTTGGGTCTGCTGCTGTACTAGTGACTCTGTATTTGACACATGATCAACATGCAGTGAACACTCTTCAAATGTCGTAGTAGATGTTGTAGATTGATCAATAGTTATTGTAGCTTGCATTCCTGTAATATCACTACCTTCTCTACTATCTTGTGATGCTACATGTTCTGTACTTTCCTCATTCATAGATGGAGATTCTTGACGAAGAATCCATCTTTTTATTCTTTTCAGAATAGCTAGTAAGCTGAAACTATCACTCATAATGAATCCATATCGATCATTTGTAGGAAATTGGCCTCCTTCAATCATCTCAAACTTATGCGGTGGTGTGAGAGGTGATTTAGCAAAGCTCAGATACTCAGCCTGTTGATTGTGTTTCAATACAACACAATGTTGAACACTTAATTTAATTGGTTTTAAAAGTGTTTCAGAAACTGATATAGCATAGACAGCACTGACAAGCTCTGTGTTTGATGGAAAGAGAAATTCACCACCAACAAGTGCTTTGATGGCCACTTGACAAGTAGAGGAAGATGGGATGGTTCCTTGTTCAACATGTATCCTTAAACCACACTCCTCCCAGTAGAATGAATGAGTTTCGTCCCCCTTGATATGGAAGTGTCTCTCCCCTGCCACATGCACATCATCAAGATAATCTGTGTAACAATGCAACACATTACAACTATACAATTCCAATAGTTATAATTAATAAATTTTAATACAAACTTAATTGATTATTACTAAAAGTATGTATCTACATTATTACCCTATAGGCAGAATGGTACAGTAATCATTTGTGTGTCTGTTTCCAGGTAGAGGGTTACGGTAATCAAGTTGTGTGGGTGTGTGTGAAGAGAAGAAGGTATCATTATACGAAATCTTGCATGTTAGGAATTTGCAATTACTTTCAGTTCTAAAGTTATAACAGTTTAAAATATCATCTGTTGGTCTGTCTATTACCAATTTCCTGCGAAACTATGAACATTGGCACTTTGAACGAGCTACTACTGGACTTCAAATTATACAGATATGAAAATAAAAGATAGGCTTTTTCTTTAAAAAATACTAATTTATAAATACAATTTCTTACAATTTACATCAGTAGTCTAAATCCCAGTACAATTGGGCAAAGATTATAATGTGAATAATAGCAAATGGGATGAAAGCTCTCTCCTTGGAGACACAAAGCTACAACAAAATGGTGAACTGTTGCCCAAATATTACTTCCTGTCCTATTGATAATGAGTAAATATTTAAAACATCCTTTACAAAAAATGAAGAAATCATAAACCACACTTACCAGTACAACTTGGTCCATGATACAAAACAAAATTCATGGAGCTTCTTCTTTCTTTCTGTAATCAAAAGCAAATATTAAAATGATATAATGAATTATACATACTTATTACAGCATATTTATGAAGACCATAATGTTGTGTTGTGTGTAGACACACATGTAATACCAACCTTTATGATTTATTATAACATGGCAGATTATTGATTAATCTACTAATGAAGATTGTGAATTGGACATTCTACTGCTTGTAATATGAGAGTATTAATAATTATCACTGACATAAGTTATGAATATTGAATCGAATATAATTGCTCTCCTTATGTGCTCAAGAGCTTGATCTTTTATTCCGCCCCTTGTCTAAAACTAAACCTTGGTTTTTATAATAATGAATTAATTATATTTGGTTTAACACGTGCAATTATAGTTCATTACGTGTTAATATGGATAAAAATGTCATGTGTCTCTTAACCCCTTCACTGCCACATTCTCAACAGTGTAATCCACCATGTATACATTTACTGTCACTGTTAATAAAGTGACAGAAAAATTCTTTAGCAACCAAATATCAGTCAAAAATGAAGCCAAACCTACATATGGAGGTTATGGTAGTGAATGGGTTAAGAATATAAGTTTAGAGAATAGAGCTCTGACCAATCAGATTACTTTATTTCATTTGCTGCAATAGTTGTGCAATTTTATGTGCAACATACTTAAATCTGATTGGTCAAAATGTAAAACAATAAATATGTAGTTTATGTACATGTACTTAACTCCTGGAGAGGTGCATAACTAATATAAAGCAATCTGATTGGTCAATTCAAACATAATTAACTACAATTATTTTTGCATGCTATAACTAAAAGTAGTGTATTTTGCAATTAAATATTGACATACTAAACACAATACAAAAATATATGTACATATCATAGTTTTTGATAAGCTCATATGACGCACCATTCTTATTTGGTCTCCAGATGGCACAGTTAATTATGATTATTGTCACTAACAGTATTAACTCTTTGTTAATTGACTCAAGATGTATCCCCAATGGCGCACACACTAACCATTGTTGAGCCAATTTGGCCCATGCTTAAAAGCGTATCAAAAACTTTGGTACATATTAACAGTGTTGGATTAGTTAATGTATGGACATTGCTTTAATGTCTATTAGACTTCCCATAAAAATATTGAATATTGGGTTGCCCTGCTTGGTCATGTTACAGTTTCCCAAGCTACATGTAATATCAGAAGATTAATAGTGTTTTCTTTATCAGCTCAAAAGTTTTATTATTATTACTATCTCTTAAATTCCACCCCTTTCTCTAGCTTCTATAACTTTGTAGTAGTATTATATAACTTGTGAATATTGTTCTACTCTGTACAAAAACATATCATATCACATCACAGTACCATATCCAATATTCCACCCCTTCAGAGCTACAACACTGTCAACAACACTTTAACTTAATAATTATATACAATAGAGTTAACTATGGTTGAGCAATGATATCACCAGTGAAACCAGGTCACAATTAATTGTGTTGCTGTACCTCACTCTTATTTAGAATATCAGTAGTATTGGCATTTTCTTATCATCACATCAAGACAATGCCTTTCGGAAGGAGAAACAATACTAACAAATTTTAATTTCAGTTTTTGTTTTGTTTGTACTTATTTGAAATTACTACACTGTATAAACAAAATTGTTAAAGTAACTAATTTGATTAGTACCAGTTGCAAGAAATATTGTAAATTTAGTTAGTTGTTCCTGTAGGATACATGGGAATGCCAAAACTACCACTGAATTGTCAATTATTGAAATATCTTGCAGCTATAAACATGGTGGGGACTATCTGAGGGGAGGTGGGTTTTCATTTTGGATTGGATTGGATTGTACTGGAAATGAGGCCAACAAGCCACTATCTGATGAGAGGTGGGAGATTGTGTTCATTTTGGATTGTACTGGGCAAGTGAAAAGGTGGATGATTACCCATCTTTAAACAACCTGTATAATATGCAACTTCCTTGCAACTGTACTGACCAATAAATCAGTAATTTTAACAATTTTGTTCTTTTAGAGTGTACTACTTCCAGGGATCTCACTAGGCATTTTGGTGGTGGTACACCTCTATTTACACAGTTTGCATCATCAATTAAGCTCTGGAATTCAACCTGCACCACCATCTTTTTATGGATCAACACATACCTATTAAATACAAGCTCACCAAATAGGTTTAATTGGACATTTGAACTCACTTCAAGTAAATTAGTCACACCCACTTAATTTTTGTCAAAATTGCACCACTAATTGCTAAAATCCTGATGAGAACACTAACTACTTCACATTAAGGATACATAATCATTATGCAATAATCATAATAATAATTACATGAAATACTTAATCAGTGTTTCCCCCAAAGTGTGGTAACATGGCGCTCCTCCACCCTTAAGTCTTGCTCCCCCACCCTTTAATTTTAAAAAACAATACTGATTAAACATTGTTAACCAGACATCATGTACCATGGATGCACTCACCCACCCTTAATATTTTTCCTGGGGGAAACACTGAAGTACTTAATGTAATAGTAATAGTCTAAGCTAAATATCTACACTACATGTATATTTAACACATGTATAATGTACATATTGTATCATAAATGATGTCATGTGATCAGTGATAGGATACCAAAATTAATTCACCAACATGTTGATTTGTGCATTTTTGCCAATTTCTTCCCTCACCAATAATAATTCCCACTATATTGTAGTTTTAGTGATTATCATGATTACTGCACATCCTTAATGTGAGGTAGTAAGTAGTAGCTTAAAATAAATACACAAATTGAAAATTATAAACTTTATTGGTACTGTTTCTCCTCCTAACAGATATAGGATCGACAGTGAATCAATTCAATATGCTTGTTATATAAAATGGGAATACTATATATTATTGAGAAAATTCTTGTTTTATTATCAGGCCTAATTTGAACAATTCATAAATAATTCATAACAGAATGAAATCATCGGTAGACATCTAATATTGACATCAGGGTATAGGAATATTAGTAAAATCCCGTATTGGTGCATACCTATTACACAGATTACTATAAAATGTTCTTCACATCATATATGACAAGTATAGAGCTACCTGCTAGTATCATACAGGTAAGAAGTACATAGTAGCCTGCCTCTCCCACTGACGTAGAGGAGAATGGGGGCATCATCAGTCTGTCTATTCTTCCATCCCTCTACTTACTGAACAACTCAGAATCTTTAATAGTAATGAAGTCTACACAGGCATAGATCTACTGTTATAAATAGAACTTTCAAATAGTCTGGTATGACCACCTTTCAAAACCCTGAGAATTGCCCTCCCATAGCCACACCCACTGATGCATGTGGCCAGTCTGACTGTGGATAAATCATTTTCTTTTTTGTAGTGCAATATTCTCTGAAACTGATTATCAGGAATACTCAAGAGGTCTGTCGAGTTTCAATCTGTGTGTTGTTTGAGATTATATTATAATGTATTTAATAGTATGACAGGAATCAGAATAGTAAAACATTGAGTCTAGGTGTAAACTCCATCAAGAAATTATCATCCAAACATTGATTGATAATTTAATATCGTACCCCACCATCAATCTAGTGAGGGATAACTAGGGACAATGTGGTAAATTTGAAACACTCGTCATTTGACTGTTAATATACATATGTTATCGGAAAGAAAGACAGACACCTGAGACAATGGAAAAATGAGAGTTGCCTCATGTACATGATACTGATCCAATGTTACATCTACATATGCAATGTACCTTCTGGTTTCTGATACGAAAATGAGCATAATTATGAGTACCGTAAAAGTGCTTAGTGATGCTATAATCACAAGAAATGACATTATTAGTACACTTATTATAATAGTGGTTACATCTTTCAGAACTAAACCATTACTAGAAATAATGGCCAATAATAACTGATACCAGTTACTGATCAGATTATCATCACTACATGTGTGTGTATCTAACTATTTCAATGACTAAGTATCCAGATTTCATTACCTTCCTTTACTAACAGCCAAACTTATTAACCTCCAAATATTCATCATTACAATTAATTTAGTTAGCTTTCTATACAATCACCAAATTACAAATATTTACGAAAAACCTCAAAACATGATTGCGATTGCGTACATGTAATTACATGTACATACATGTACTGTGTATTATAATTTTAGGTTAGATTATAGAGTTGGTGAATGGGATCCTGACTTTAGGAAATATCTTAAGACACTAGATGAGAAGAAACCTGTTGTTTTGTGTGGTGATTTAAATGTAGCACATCATGAAATAGGTAGGGAATATACATGTATTATGATTACAGTAATAGTATCATACTGTTAATTTACACATAAAATACTACTGTTGGTAGGTATACTGTTGTAGTACTCTCACAATACAGTATAACACACATACATAATTATATGTACAGCTGGACGGATATACTGCACTAATAACTCCAGTAGTGTATGGTGACAGGTGAAAGCTGATTGGTAGACAGTAGTCCATGGACAATAATCATTGATTTTATTCCACTTTTTAGATCTAGCTAATCCCAAGGGTAATTTAAAGACAGCTGGATTTACAAAAGAAGAAAGAGATAGTTTTACTACATTACTAGAAGAAAACAAGTTTGTAGACTCGTTTCGTGAGCTATACCCTGGAATGAAAGATGCTTACTCTTACTGGTCTTATCGTTTCAATGCCCGAGCTAAAAACAAAGGATGGTAAGTTGAGTCAGTAGTCTAAACCTAGTATTTTATCTAGTAATATAATTTGTAAACGAAGATACTCATTGTACATGGACAGATCGATAAGTAGACAAGTGTACTGTATTAGATGTATAGCAGTTCATATTCAAGTGAAGTCACTTGTCAGGAATTTCTAATCAGTGTATTAATTTCAAGCAAATTTGAAAATGTAATTATATTTTTGTTTAGAACAGTATTTTTTCTAACACATCATAAAATAAATCAGCCATTTAAATTTACTCTTGTATATATAGTCATTACTGTCGGCCATTTAAATTTAGTCATGAAAAGTGTGGTCAAGCCTTCACTTGTGACCACACCTCTTGTGTCAAATGATGCTTTTTAGACCATTTTCTCATCTCTATATTCTATTCTACAGGAGATTAGACTATTTTGTTATCTCTCATGGTTTAATGGAACATGTTTGTGATCATGTGATACGTTCACAAGTTTATGGAAGTGATCATTGTCCAATTGTACTATTAATAACACTTTAAGTCCTCATAACTAACTGATTATGATAATACAATTATTTTGTTATATACTTATGTGCTCCTGTTATTACATAATACATTTACCATACTGTGTCATAATTAGTCCTGTCATTATTACATACATCATATTAGTAGAGTCTATGCGGTGGCCCTGAAAGTCGCGACAGTCCCAACGTTCTATGCGAAGGTATCTAACGTTCTACGTGACAATCCCAACATTCTATGCGAAGGTCTCTAAAATTCATGTGACAATCCCAACAAGGTCTCCAATGTTCTATGTGACAATGTGTTAACTAGGCGAGTATTATATATATATATATATATATATATATATATATATATATGTTATTTAGGATCAAGTATAATATCGAAAAAGAAACAAAAAATGGCAGTGATCACCTAAATACATACCATCTCCTTTAGGAGACAAACTGGAGATTTAACTGGCACCTTCATTTGGAGAAACCAGTGTCACTGAACCACAAAGAAATTGAAAGAGTTAGATATCAGCTGATTCCTTAATGGAGGCTCATCTGTGTTTTATAGTCCATTTTCAAGTATTAATACATGTAGTGACTCTTCATAAGACTCAATAAAGGATACATTAACAAACATTTTACATTTTTATGCAATTACAAAAAAAATTGTAAATTCAGAAAATACACCTATTGTGAATTGTGATTGACTATGTTTTATGAAAATATGTTATACACAATAATGGCAATTATAATCGTAAGAAATGAAATAATAATTAGCCATGAGTGATCTTTAATTCGAACAGATGCTTTACTGCTTGTTGCTTGTGGATATGCAGTGTTTACCTGGTCATAAATATATGACTTACTTTCAATAGCATCTTCCATTAAATATTGGATTCTCACTACTGTCAAATATGAAAATAAAAACAGTTACAAGTATGATTAATTATACATGTACATTACAAAGTCTAGCACATAATAAGATGACCTCAATCAATTATGTACTATAGTGTATAATTATATAGTTTGAGATTATACTGTAATTTATATACTACCCAGCAAAAGGCATTCATGTTCATCTTCATCAAAAAAATGTCCATAACTTTGATCACAACAATATTTATTCCTACACCATTGGTACACTATAGTACATGAGATCACAGATAATACATGCTACGTAACCAGTTATGTAGTATGTATTATCGATGGAGCTAATATTACCTAATTAATTATTCATTAGAAGTGTGATTGCAAGTAGGTGACTATAAAAGCAATATCTGTACACATTTTGTATATATGTCAGATGAGTGTGTGGATGAAAGGTGCTGATGCTACGTTATTGGTATTGGTTTAGGAAAAATGACAGGCCAAGTTAATATCTATATAGTCAATTGGCTATATTTGGGGGATCTGTGACCCCTGATTCCTATGCCTATGTATTGTAATTATAAAACTATAATAATCTAACCTGGAGCTCCATATGTATCACGTATGTATGTCTTGTATTGTTCAGCCATATGAATCTCAGCTACAGCTCTTGTTCTGAGAGAGTTTATAAGCTGTTGCCTGCTCGCTTGAAGGGTGGTTTCTAACCAAACTGTGAACATTTCTCTCCGACATTCATTAATATTACCTCCATACTGTTGCCTGATTGCTGCCAATTTATTCCTCTCAACACCGAGCTGGATTCCAAGTTCCTGCCATTTATTAGTCATGATGTGATTCTGAAGTTCAGCAAGATCAGGTCTGCTATTCAATACATTTATAATCTCAAGTGATGTCCAATCTAGATATATGTATAATAATATCAATCATCAAAATGGTTTAAGTAGTGCATATAGGAGTTACTGAGATAAGCAGCATGAAAAAAAAACATTGAATAACTACAAAGAGAAATGTAAGCACAAAGTACATGTAGGTTGTTAACCAGACACACAATAAATGGTATACCTAAGTAACTTCCTAAAATGCACAAATCTTTCAAGTCATAAAATATCTCTCCAATGACTTGATAATTATAGATCATGGAAATTCTATCTAAAGACATACATACCTCTATTGATATTCCGACTAATACATATTTCCTCGTCATCACATTCTACTCCAATCAATGGGATATTATAACGAAGGACTGCTACAGTATCTGGTCCTTCTTCTGCACACACTTTCAATGAGCAATGAGGAAGAAAAGGAATCTTCTTCGAACCAAATTTGTCTGCCTTTTCCCTAGACAACTACAAAAAATAGTAAAATGTAATAATTTCATAATATACCAGGAGAGCATGACCCACCACAGGCAGGGAAAAATTGTATAGCTGCTATATAAAATGAATGTTTCGAACAAAATGCCCATATATGAATAGTCGTAAAGTAAATGAGGTCAAGTATAACCTACAATAATAATAGTTGATCTATTGTACTAGGGCTAGGCTATGGGTCATCATATGGGCTGACGATGACGAATTAACTACACCATACATACATGCCTACATACACGTGTATGTACATGCATACATACATACATGTACATACATACATACATACATACATACATACATACATACATACATACATACATATATACATACATACATATATAAATCCATACATACATACATACATACATCCATACATACATACATACATAAATACATACATACATACATACATACATACATACATACATACATACATACATGCATGCATACATACATGGATACATACCATGTACATACATACATATGTGAACTTGAAACCTTGTTCAATTAATAGATACTATTTTTCCAATACGGTGGGTGAGTGTTCTTGAAATGTTTAATATACATGTATGGTAGAATATACCTTGCAAGGGGTTTTAAGAGGAAACACTTCCCATCCTTTATTCGATCTGTCCTGCTTTTTACTTAAGTCTAGCTCAATGTAACCATCAGAATGAAAACGAAATATAACACATATATCCTCTTCAGCATGAGCATGTTTACTTGTCACGTACTAAAAAATTATACATTACATATATTATATGATGTTTCGTGTTAAAAACCACTTGTAAAGTATTGTATTGTTATAATTATTTGTTTTCATCATGTACATAACATAAAATTCACCTTTTTTAAAGTTTCTATGTCTTTACCAACAACAAACTTCATCACCCAGCAGTTAGGTGGTGTCTCTATATAATATACCTGACCAAAATATTCATTATCAGGAACATTAACTATAGAAATTCATGAAAAGAATAATTATGAAGAGTTGTCAAAAAATTATAAATATGACATCAATTCTACAAACTGAATTATACTTTATGACAGATTATGAATATTAATGTATCAGTATAGTTATGACTAGGTGTTTGTAATTTTGAAACAGTTGATGAATATAAGAACAGTGACTAATACAAAACTTTGTTTAGTACCATACAATATAATTATATAAATCATCATTACCTTCTCTATCATGTTGTAATGCTACATGTTCACCAGGAAACAACCATCTTTTCAGAATAGCCAGTAAGCTGAAACTATCACTCATAATGAATCCATATCGATTATTTGTAGGAAATTGGCCTCCTTCAATCATCTCAAACTTATGCGGTGGTGTGAGAGGTGATTTAGCAAAGCTCAGATACTCAGCCTGTTGATTGTGTTTCAATACAACACAATGTTGAACACTTAATTTAATTGGTTTTAAAAGTGTTTCAGAAACTGATATAGCGTACACAGCACTAACAAGCTCTGTGTTTGATGGAAAGAGAAATTCACCACCAACAAGCGCTTTGATGGCCACTCGACAAGTAGAGGATGATGGGATGGTTCCTTGTTCGACATGTATCCTCAAACCATACTCCTCCCAGGAGAATGAATCAGTTTTGTCCCCCTTGATATGGAAGTGTCTCTCCCCTGCCACATGCACATCATCAAGATAATCTGTGTAACAATGCAACACATTACAACTATACAATTCCAATAGTTATAATTAATAAATTTTATTACAAACTTAATTAATCATTACTAAAATTATGTATATACATTATTACCCTATTGGCAGAATGGTACAGTAATGTCTGTTTCCAGGTAGTCAAATTGTGTGGGTGTGTGTGAAGAAGGTACCATTAGACTTGAAAAGAAATCTTGCATGTTAGGAATTTGCAGTTCTAAAGTTATAACAGTTTAAATATTATCTGCTTGTCAGTCTATTACCAATTTCCTGCAAAACTATGAACATTGGCACTTTGAACAAGCTGGACTTCAAATTATACAGAGATCAAAACAAAAGATAGAGTTTTTCTTTAAAAATACTAATTTATAAATACAATTTCTTACAATTTACATCAGGAGTCTAAAGTTTATGATTTATTATTACATAGGAGTCTAAATCCAGTAAAATGGGGCAAATATTATAAAGTGAGATAATAGCACTGTTAATGGTGATACTTACGAAGGTTAAACTTGCGTGTAAACTATAATGTTGATAGTGATTGTGTAATTGATACATGCAGATTAAGCTTTGTCTTTTTTGTGAACTCAGGGTGTATTTGTAGAATTAAAAACATCTGAAAAATTTTAAGATTCTACTTATTCAACATTCTATATAATAATTGTCATATCCAGGGCCAGAAATAGGACTCCTTTAAACAATGGCATAGCTGGACTGTCACTGATGGTACAGTCATATTTGTTAATTATTCATGAGGAGTGTGGCCTAATTAAAATGTCACTTAATTAATCAACGCAACATTAAATGCTATTTTACTAGTGCTTGGAAAGTTGGAAACTGGACTAAATGTTAGTTAGGTAAATATTTTTGGTTATACTAAGTTTTAACCTGGTCAATAACTTTTATTTATAATAAATTATTTCCAGCAGCAAATGAAGTGGAATAATTGCCACACATGATTCATAATGAATGTGGAAATTTCATCACAGTTAAATTTCGATGTCCAGGCCTAGTCTGGAGACCAGCCCAAACATCAATGAGGAAGGGGTCTAGGCTTGTTCTTACTAACGCATTGTCAGAATGAAATTTAGCTATTATTAATTAACATCACTGCCATTATTGTTATTGAATTCAGTTTTAGTGCTTTCATTTAGCAATAAAATTGACTGTACATGTAGATAGTAATAGGATTCCATTGTCCATTATAATCATTGAATAATTCTATATTCATACTGTAACTATGTATAAGCTTATACACTTCATGAATAATTAATAAGCTGAACGTATAATGTAATAACAATCATCACAAAGTAATCATACTTTATTCTTCATAATTATATGTTTGTTTTACCTTGACGGTCTTTCAATTTCTCTGTTGATGAAGGCAGTGTTACATCTTCAGTGAGTTGAATCTGGCTTCTTTTAAGTCCAGAAGAATTATCATACAATACAGGAGGCCTACAGGAAGATATGTATACTTAATTGTAATATAATATATATGTATATATATATAACTTACAGAATTAGAGTCAGATCATTGATGGTATAACCTTTCCTTGTGATGTCATAAGTAAAATACTTCTCTATGAGGCTTTGTAATGCATTAATGTGAAGTAACTGTTCTGGTACTCCAAATATCAGCAGTATACTACAATCCTCAAACCCAAGGAATTGAAGAATTCCACCAGAGATACCTAAAAGCTGAGATAGGTTGCGTGTGATATTTTTAACATCTTCTCCTGTTGGAATAGTATTATTCGGTAAAAGCAGAAACAATGGAATGAGACCTGAATTTTCATGACCAGGAGCAAATGATTTTGATGGTATCTCAAATAGTGATCGCTGAAGATAATGAAGAAGTTCATCTTCATATATTTTCATCTTCTTTTGATCCTCATCATTTCCAAACTGTGTAACAATGGCGTTAAGTAACCATATGTTGAACCATGATGAATAATGTCTGCACAACACTAAGAACACATCATCAAGATCAGACGCACTTTCAAATTGTGATAGCAGCGTACCATGTGTTGGTCTTGGAATGTTTCTCACACTACCACATGTGTCTAGAAAAATCTTCAAGCGTTTTACCTTGATATTTCTTTTCTCAAAAGAATCAATAATATTTTGAATGAGAAAAGAATATTTTTCCCGAATATGTTGGTTTTGATTGTAAAGACGATTTTTAATCTGCTCCTTTTCAGCTGCACTTTTTCTTTCCCAGTTGTCATAACTACTCACCCTTTCCGGATATACATCGGAGCCGGTTGGTTTGGGCTGATATTGAAACATTCCTTTGACATGCTGCAGGACAATCTCAGCAAGGTTTTGATCCTTCATATGTAGAAACACATTCACAATAGCAAGATATGTGGCATCACTACCATTTCTGCTTCTCCACTTCCATAACAAGCTTAGTTTTCTCGATCTTTCCGAAGGCTTATCAATCTGAATCTCCTCTATTTCTGGCTGAGTGAACCCAAAATATGGTGCAGTGTCATGAATATTTGACATTTGTGGTGAGAGGATTTGAAACAGCATATCGTCACATTGTTTTTCAATTTCAGAATTTGAGAGGCTGTACTTCAGTAGTAGACTGCTCAGATCTGATGGGCCATGTGTTGGGACAATAGGTGGGTTCAGTTCTCCGGTCTCTTCATTGTGTTCTGTAGACAATAGACAAGTGTGATGATATTATAAATTCCGAATAGTTAGAATATGAATTGCATGTATTAATACTAGTGTTGTTGTAGTTAACTATAACTAAGATTCCTTTTGCATTCTGAATTTTAGCTAACTAAATTATGACTAAGTTACAGTTCTACTGTAATAGCCATAACTAACTAAAATGAAAAATGAGTAATAATGGGCACTTTTAATTAGTTAACTAAAACTAAAACCCTCTTAGTAAGCCTAATATTATTTTACTTACAAGAACAAGGTCTGTGTTTATATACCAAATAAATCCTTATAATAACAATTTGTTTAAACACTGGTGAGAACACTGATTATATGCACCATAAATAGTTTGTGAAATAGTCCACACAGACAGTACACAAGCAACCAGTATATATAATTATAAAATAATTTTTAATGTTCAATATTATAAAGTATTTTAACAATCAAACTCTACACTGGAACATATCATGATCTTTGCAAACTATTTCTGTGCTATTTTGTAAGTTAAACAATTCTTTATTTTCATAAATTAAGAAAAAGCTAGAAGCACCCATACTACAATTAATAGGATAATTCCACCAACCACAAAATAAATGGTACACATCTAACATGCATAATGATTATCTACTAACTTTTTTCATAACGGGATACACAACCAAATGTTATACATGTACATGTATGTACAATTTGACATTTATCAATCAATAAATTTGCTGTTTATTAATTAAATACTACAAACTTTACTATATGTACATTAAGAGATTAAAATTATAATTATTGTTTTTGCTTTTATTGAACAAAGATGAACATACCTGATAAAGGTTGATCATCAACATCTTCCATCTCTTGGGCTGGTCTATGGAATTATAAATTAATACTGAAAAACAGCTAAATAATAATAAATAAATATTAGTATAATAATTAGTGATGTAGATTTACTAAATTTTATTTACCATATCAGATAAAACTATACTGATTCAATAATAATACAATCTATAATCTTTTCCAATATCTTGTTCCTACTATGAAATATACTATGACCATTTTGTGCAGCAAGATGGTAATTAAATTTAGTATCTTAAGCACGTACAAAAGTGAACTGTTATTCAAACTGATTCATTGGCCATTTCCATATCTGAATGGATAGTGTTTGAAAATTACATCTGACTACTATACAAATAAAACACAATGTATAATATAATATTTGACATGTGAATGCAAGGAGACCTTCCCAAAAAATATTAATTTCTTCCTTGTTTGGACACCTTTGTGTAAGAACCCAATCCATTATATAGTAAAATGAACACTATCCCATGCAAGCTCCCACCTCATAGAGCTTCCAGTACAATCCAAAATGAACACTATCCTATGCAAGCTCCCACCTCCCCTCAGATAGTGGCTCTTTCCCAATACAATCCAAAATGAACACTATCCCATGCAAGCCCCCACCTCCCCTCAGATAGTGGCCATTCCCGCCCTCACCTCCCCTCAGATAGTGGCTCTTTCCCAATACAATCCAAAATGAACACTATCCCATGCAAGCTCCACCTTCCCTCAGATAGTGGCTTGTTGACTCCACCATGTTTTATATTTCAGTCTAAAATTAAATTAGATAGCTGCTAGTATAGTGCTTCAGTAATTGATTAATTACAATTAGTACAAACTAGTTCTGGCATTCCCATGTATCCTGCAGAACTAACTAACTAAATTTACAATATTTCTTGCAACTGGTAGTAATAGTTACTTTAACAATTTTGTTTTTACAGGAAGCTGCCCAGTCCTGCAGTTGCTCAGGCCATGGCTGTAACTATATACATACACTCAATAGATATACAAAGAAAACAGCATGGGGTTAGGTTTGTAGGGGTAGGTGGATACACCCTAGGATTGGCAACATATGCTGAGTACATAGTGTTTGAATATTCAGTCTGGCTGCCAGATGAATGAACATAGCAACGCTATGTTCATTCATCGTTGCAGCGTATGATTATCATAAAATTTATGTGATCATAGAAAAAGGATTTCCAAATGCTTAAAATCAAACACTTGTTTTCAGCTCCTTTATGCAAGAAACCAATAACACTGGTATCTAATTATGTAGGTAGGGCAACATCTTATCTTCAAGGATTGAAAGAATTTTTCTACTACAAGATGTGGGCTGAAAAATAAGCAATTGCCAATTAAAACTAAATTATATTGAATATCAAAAAAGACATATTTTACTATACACAGACACATGTGTTTGCATCACTTACAAATGAAGTTGAACTATATAATTATGCACTGTGTTTAGATTATTAATGAACAAAAGGAATCTTCATCTATTTACGTAAAACTCAGGACAACACATGACATACCTTCACAGTAAAACTGTGGCAAGTTCAGCACTTTGTAATTTTATGATGTAGCTATCTATTTCAATATCACAGCTTCAAATATGAACAGCTCCAGTATTTCAATAGACCTTGTCTGAAGACTAATAATGGAGTATGATCTGCTGCTCTAGTTCTAATGAAGAAGATGACAAATAATTAATTGATAATCACACAGCTCAATCCAGCTTAAAGGGGTGGAATTTACTACATTGAGATGTACACCCTCTCACTTTATAATGGTTAATTTTCACATCACATTCACTCAAAAAGATTCTATTTTATTTGATGTTTATAGATCTACTAGGCAAATACAATTGGGCATTAAACATTTCTAGCCTGATCTCTCTCTTTTATATTAAACTGGGCTGTATATAATGTATTATGTACAAAAATTATGAAAGATAAAATCATAATTTCTGATTGCAAACCATTCCAGATTGCAAACAATAATCCACCATTTAAGACAACCTACACCCACATGTGTACATGCCATTCAGAATTATGCCTGTACAACATACCTAAACAAATCTGCGATCTTACTAAGTTGTAAATGTGTTCCAGCTACCTATATGTATGCAATATCCTAAGCTGGACTAACTCTAGCTATCAACAGCTCCAGTCTAGTCTTGACCTCAAGTTCACGATTTGAGAGTAATCACTATTAATCAGCAGTTCTATTGCATGAAGGAAAAGTTATTTACTACTATATAGCGACACAACATACCTACAATAATCTTTGAAGCCTCTAACTGTAGAGAATGACGCTGGATAATAGTTAGTATCTGCCCCTTCGCTATACTGAAAAACAGCAAAACAATAATAAATATTATACTCCAAAAATTAAGTTGTTAAAATAATCAATTAGTGGAGTCACAAGGAATAGCATAAATTTCAATATAGCTTTTCATATAAATTGTTATGGCTACATGCATGATGTTGCTACACACCAATTATAACAAGTGTATATAGAGAAAAAAAAACATTCCTGTGATTGCTTTACAAATTTAAGTGAAGATAAAAGTATCCCTATGACTGCTTTGTGGTGTCCAGCATTCAGTAATCATGACTGACTTTATAAAGCATGAAAGACAACAGCTTATTATAGTTATTATTTTGATTATCTACTCTCCTGACCTTTCAAAGGATCTTGTAGAACTTTAGGAATATATTTCAGCTAGCTATTAGTTCCAGTTTCTACGTAAGCTACTTAGCTAAGGCAGCTTTATTTCTGCTGAGCTCAAGCACGCGTTCTTTTACGCGCCACACTCATTACTACGTATACAACGCATACTTGCCAAAGTGGACACTAGAAAAAAAAATTATATATACATTAAACCCCGTGGAAAGCAATCATAGGGATGGCCCTACAGGCCATAAAAATGTATACTAGATTATGCGTTTACTGGTAATCAAATTTAGTATCTTAAGGACATACAAAAGCGCAAATTGATAAATAAAATATGTTTGAAAAGGTCTCCTTCTTGCATTAACATATCGAATTTTATTTTATACGTTATGTCCATATGTCCAGCAGTCATATGTAATTTTCAAACACTATCCATTAGGGTATGGAAATGGTTTTGTGTAAGAGCCTAATCCACTGGTATAATCCACAAATGAACACTATCTCATGCAAGCTCATACCTCCCCTCAGATAGTGGCTCATTGGCCCCACTCCCAATATAATCCAAAATCAACACTATGTATAGGATATAGCCCTGGTTAGAGGGCATAAAACACCTGCGAGATAATTGGTGAAGGGCATAGCCAGAGACAATTATCTCACAGGTGTATAACACCTGTGAGATAATTGGTGGATCTCAAGTGTATTATATGCCCATAGCTGCCTCCAAACAGGGTATTTATACCATGGTAACACAAAAGTATGCACATTTGATATCACTGTTGTCAAGTAGAAACCATAGTACTATCCCAATTAGCTTTTACTGTAAACACTGTGAAAATAGATTTAGTGGCTAGACACTAAATCTCCCTGTCTACATGTAAGCTCCTATCTCTCCAAAATTGTTAAAGTAACTAATTTATTGGTTACTAGAAAATATTGTTAGTTGGTCCTGCAGGATACATGGGGATGTCCAAACTACTTTGTACTAATTGTAATTACTGAAAGGCTGTCAACAGCTATCTAATTTGAAATAGCAAATATAAAACATGGTAGGGCCTACAAGAGCTGCCAGTCCCACAGTTGCTCAGACCATGGCTTTAACTATATAGTATATACATAGAAACGGCATATAATTATTATAAATATATAGGAAAAGGGTCTTATTTGATTTTTAATTTTTTTCCCAATGCTTTAGGATCAAAAACTAGTTTTCAGTTACTTTATGCAAGAAACCAACAAAATTGATATCTACATCTACTCATGTACATGTAGGTGGGACAGCAACTTGCCTTCAAGGATCAAAAGTTTAATTCTAAGAAAAACGAGCATATCATTAAGACCGTGAATCTTTTCCTACACACAATCAAATGTATTTGCATCACTTAAAAATAAAGTTAAACTACATAATATATATACATGTACCCATCTAAAACTCAGGACAACACATGACATACCTTCACAGTAAAACTGTGACAAGTTCACCACTTTGTAATTTTATAATTTATTTCAATATCACAGATTCAAATATGAACAGCTCCAGTATTGAGTTACGACTAATAATGGAGAATGATCAGCTATTCTAGTTCTAATAAAGAAGATAACAAATGAGTAATTGATAATCACACAGCACATATAAATACACTCACAGTGCAGAACCCTCCCCACCATAAACTGTAAAAAGTAAAAGGTCAGTTGGTTTCAATGCAATAATGGTGATTCGTTCTTCCTACTAGGTAATATTTACAAGAACTGGTTTCAATCTAT
Source organism: Petrosia ficiformis (assembly GCA_947044365.1). NCBI lineage: Eukaryota > Metazoa > Porifera > Demospongiae > Haplosclerida > Petrosiidae > Petrosia > Petrosia ficiformis. The sequence goes on along the minus strand of OX345646.1, from coordinate 1,527,794 downwards.
ATTGACTAATATACATCACAGTGAATGCCATCAGCATTGGACCCAGGTATTGACACATACAAATGAGCAATGATTTCACCAAACAGAACTTAGTGCACGACTCAGACCCATAAATAAGTGATAAGTTGTTCATTTCATAATTGAATGGTAACATGCAGAACTAAAAATAAAGTATGTTATATAAATAATATAAGTTTATATAATGCTTGTATGTCTTATGTCTTAGTCTTTGCTCCCTCAAAACAAGAAGAACCTTCCCCTGAAGAGTGAAATATTAAGTACCATACAGCATGCTTGAATCACATGTGGAGCATATATGACTTGAACATGGAACCAGAGGGTCTGAAAACAGCAACCGTGAGTTATACAAATTGTCATAAGTTTATAACTGAAAGGTTTTAGCAAACACCTATCATTAATTGTCTTCCTCGTATAATTTTATGTTTGCAGTAGCTTTTTTCCTGATTCTCGTAGTTTCCCATAAAACTTACTAATACACAGATACAAAAGAATTACCAAACCCTTCCTACACTATTCCTATGGGATTTACATACTATAATATGTAGTACATGTACATTGTATTGTGTTTGTTACCATTCTTTATATTTTATATACAATTCAATACAGATCAATATCAAAAGACTACTTGTAAAGATCAAACTAACAAATCAGTATTGGTTACAGTCTCAGGAGGATATTATGACCCTAGGTAAAGGGGTCTTATTGTTTTTTAATTTTTTTCAAATACTTAAGCTCAACCACTCATTTATCAGCTTTCTTATGCAAGAAGCCAAAATTGGTAAATGGGGCAACAACTTGTCTTCGAGGATCAAAAGTTAATTATTTCTACTACATCTAGATGGCTGAGAAATGAGGAGTTGTCATTAAGACATCTTTTTCTACACATAATCATATATGTATTTGCACAAGAGCCCATAATGATGTTCACCAGAAAGTGTAGGAGTAGGACCGGTAAACGACCACGCATTTAATTAAATTGGTCAAACTATCGTCTGACCATCCGTTACTATTTTTAGAACCCAAGTGTATACGCCTTCGTTAAATATGGCATCTACACCTCAACAATCTTCAAGGTTAGCTATGAAACGAACACGTCTGGAGGCAGAAATGGAGTCACCTACTATCAGGAAAGTGAGAGCATGCTTTGGGGAAGCCCAGAAATAACTGTTTAGTCTTATTCAAGAGTGTTTGACATCATTGCCTTCTGTCATTGAAGTGATTGCAGTGAAGGCTTCCTATTACTTTGTCAATGGCTTCACTAGGAACATCTTCACAGTCTACACAAGCCAGAATATCGCTCAATTCTTTTCTCTGTTATATAGGAAACTTAGTCAATGTAGTATATAGTAGCTGTTCATTTTCTAGAAGCATGAAGGCGTATACACGTGGGTTATAAAAATAGTAACAGACAGTAAGACAGATAGTTTGACCAATTTAATTAAATGCGTGGTCGTTTACCACTCCTACTCTTACGCTTTCTGGTCAACATCATTACAGGCTCTTAGTTTGCATCGTTTACAAATAAAGTTAAACTACATGTACATATTATATATATATATATATATATAATTATATATATATGCACTGTGTTAAGAACTTAAGATTATTAATGAGCAAAAGGAATACTCATCTAAAACCCAGGACAACACATGACATACCTTCACAGTGAAACTGAACTGTAATTATATGATCTAGCTATTTAATTCAATATCACAGCTTCAAATATGAACAGCTCCAGTATTGTGATAGAGGGTGATCAGCTGCTGTAGTTCTAATGAAGAAGAGACACACAGTAAAAATTACTGGGTTATACCCTCATTTGATTACATGAGTTTCAACATCTTGAGACTAACTTAATGCTGATCTGTTTTCTTGAAAGGTAATAGTAATATTTTACATTATTTCTTTTGATCTTCATCTATATTGACTAGTATAAAAAGTACATCCCACATTAACATAAACAATACAATGTACTTTAAACATAATTGTGGTATTATTAATAGTAATTTCTGTTATAATTATTATTCAAAGATCAAATGAAAATAGACACATATATTACATAGCTGGATTAAGCAAACCATCGTCAATTTGGTTGAAACTCATGAAACAAGAATTAACTGAAGGTTAATAAAATAGTCCATTACATTTTACAGATGGTAATCACACAGAAAAAAATAGCCTCTGAATTGAAGTTCAGAATTTTTAATTAAGGTGTACACGACTCTTCCACTTGTGGGCCAAAAAGGATATTGTAGATATATCTTTAATACCTAATTTCATCTATTTTGCTTTGTATATAAAAAAAATCTGCAACCAGATATATATATATATATCTGGTTGTAGATAGATAATATAATTATAAATACAAAGAGTACTATAGTATATATATAGTTGCAATGAAATATAAAATATTAGGTATTTGATGACTGACCAAGCTTTGTAAGAAGTTAAAAAAATGTTGTGGTCTCACAAGTGATACACGTACGTACAAATACCTCAGAGTATAATAAATATGCCAGTGATCACTAAATCTTTAATGTGCGAGCTAGCCGCAAACTATCACAAATGGTAACCAACAGCTCCAATACAGGTTACTTCTTCTTCGAAGACTAATTAGAGGATGATCAGTTTCATCTCACCGGTAGTCCGGTACCCGTTACTGTAAAGAAGAAAATGGCCGATGACAATTATTTCAAGTTACACCCATTGCACTTTTGTCGACGTCACGTCGACATTCGATCGCGATTATATTCGTTTAAAGTTACACCTACTATAATTTACCCTCGGTATGTCAAATTCAAGTGGATGTAAACCAAATGGTTGCAATTATGTACATGTACTTTGTACCATATATAAATTATGTATAAAGTACTACTGTGATAATACTTTTGCCTCTGTAATACAGTATACAATACATATACCTGTCCATAGACACTGTACTCTTACAATATAGTACAATCATGACACATACATGTTAACATGTACTTTACTAAAAGAAAACAAATTTATAATTATATCAGATAAAAGTTAGTTTTAAAGAAGGAGTATGTTTATATGTCTTGAAAAATCATAAGCAAATTCTTGTCATTGTGGGTTGATGAGCCTGTAGATAAGAATATTTGGAGCGAATAAAGTAACACTATTAGTAGTAGTTGGTAATAATTACTATTATTAGTAAAATAATTGCATCACAGGTAATATAACACTATCATTATATTTGTGAAAATCCATCTATTATTATTCACCTAACATGAATTAAACTAATAAATTGATAATGTTCCTATCTACACTGCAAAAAAAAATAGTTAAAACAACTATTTAATGGTTAGTACAGTTGCAAGGATTTAACCATTAGTTGAATACATACATCTTATACCACAGATACTTTGTATATTATAGTTGAATCACTATAATTTTAGGGTGCTGTCTACTCATATTTCATTTCAAAGATTTAGTATAATTTATACATGTAATTGTATCTGTCTCTCAAAAATTTTTGTAAACCCACAAACACATAATATAATTTATACCTTCCAATACTTGGTGCACATTATGTTATAAAAACATACATGCATGTAGTCATGGCCACTACCTCCTCTATGATAATTGACAAACTAATTTGAAACTCATGATATTCCAATTGCAACTGTACTTAGTAACCCAATAAAATGGTTATTTTAATGATTTATTTTTTGCAGTGTATCACTTGTAAAGTGTCAATTTAAAATAATAACATACTTTTCTGCAGCTTCTGATTGACCCAGACATTGTAGAGTTCCAAAGAGATCTTGACAAGATCCTTTCCTATTATTTCTCCATGTTTTCAGTAGCTGCAGAGCTTGTATATTGATCTTCTTGAACCTTTTCTTGATCTGGTCCAGTTCATCATCAGAAACATCAAGTAAACCAGCCAAATCTGTCAAGTCATCACTTAAATATTGACTGCAACGGTATAGGTCAGGATCAGAAGGGGGAGAATTCAGATCAACATTCTGAGATGTATCAGAGGGTATGGGTAAGGATTTATCACTGATAAAGATACTAGAGTAAAGAAGATAGTGGCGAGTCATTTTATATAGTAACAATAAAAGTAATGCATAGAGAATCACATAAGCATTAACTCTCACCCACGTAGGTGGAGCGGGTTACTGTTCTGTCTGTCTGTGTATGAACAAATGTCTAACAACATTGGGACTTCGATCAAGCTACCTAAAGACATAAATTATACAAGGATCAAAAAAAAAGACACACGTTTTCTAAAACGTTTCAGTTATAAAGTTATGACATTTTTACAACTGCCATCTCATCACTTTCAAAAGACTTCTGGTAGCAAAAGAGTACATGGAAACATAACTCATCTTGTTTGAAGGCTATCACTGTCAATTCACACCTTGAATTCAAGTACAGTTGAAGTAGTGGCTACTACATCATCGAGCTGGCTCTAAGCTTTCTGCAATTTCTAGCTCCGCCTATATATTCATTTCATGCATGTGATTGAAGTCACAAAACAGGATTTTAAACGCTGTGCTACTAATTATATAGTCCTACTAGGTTTAGAGTGTAAGTTCATAAGGTAAGTATAATAATTATAATCTCAGTATAATAATCATTATTATTATTTTCTTGTCAATAGTCATTCTTGTTTCCTAATCACACTTGTGGCAAGGGTTCTGCACTGTAAGTGCATTCTAGTCTCACGTAGCCAGACCCAACCTACTCTTTGAAAAGGAATGGTCTGGTGGATTGCTATCATGTGTCTCGTTGCGAATTTCTACCATATTTCTGGTAGAGCTCAAGTTGGGAGATGGTTTGCTAAGTGGGTGTGAGCTCACATGTTTCATATTGAGGCCAAGCATGGAAGAACAGTGTTGTTGGCTTTGTGAAACTGAGCGTTTCTCTCTGCTTGGGTTTTAGTTCTTTCAGCACACACGAGCATACAGCCATCTCTAACACACTTTCAACACTATCCAACATCTTGAAACTCTGTATGTGTATAACACCCATTTATTTCACGTTGGTTGTATGGTATCACTTTGCACGAGACATATGATAGCAATCCACCAGACCCTTCCTTTTCATAGAGTAAGTTGGGTCTGGCTAAGACTAAGTGCATTCATTATGTTTATTCAGTGAGACATTCCAATAATGCTTGGGTCTAATTTGTACTTGTAATGAATGTTAATTTCAGTATTACACAATAATTTCAGTTTATTTAACTGATAGCTCCTGGCATTGTATAGTAATAAGGTTAAAGGTTTAAACTAATGAAATGTATTAACATACTTCTCTATATCTTCTGATTGAACCAGACATTGTAGAATTCCAGAGAGGTCTCGACGAGATCCTTTTGTTTTATTTCTCCATGTTTTCAGTAGCTGTAGAGCTTGTATATTGATCTTCTTGAACCTTTTCTTGATCTGGTCCAGTTCATCATCAGAAACATCAAGTAAACCAGCTAAATCTGTCAGGTCACCACTTGAATATTGACTACAACGAAATAGGTCAGGATCAGAGGGGGGAGAATTCAGATCAACATTCTGAGATGAGCCAGAGGGTGTGGGTAAGGATTTATCGCTGATAAAGCAAGTGGGGTCTAACTCGGATACTTGACACTATGATAAGAATAGTACTACTAGGTATGTGTTATGTTAATCTTCAAACTCACATTTTCATCATTAGTGACTTCATCAGACATCAAGGTTTGGGCCAGAGGTAAAGGAATATCAGTTGATAAGGGAAGATCATCATTTTTATTAACAGGCTGTGGTACTTTGTTCTGTATAAAATATATAATTATATGATTATTTGTGAGTTACAAATGCTAATCATAAATTAAACTGATATCATTCCAATTACCATTGAATTAAAATTACAGTTCTGAATGAAGTCTGCCATTAGCTTGTTTGAGCCACTAGTTTTCCCAAACTTTTGCACACACACACACAATATGATGACCATACCCTTCCACCTACACTTCGTGGTGAGGGTAATTACAATTGGATTACAAAACAGGCCTAATTAATTTCAGTTATAATTATGATAAATTGTGCACCATCAAAATCAAATCACTATCACATATAGGCTTGTGGGTGGATCCATGTATTTTTTCAATAAAGGACACTCCCACAGGAAGAACATTGAATTAAAGATATATGTTAATGAAATTATATTCATACTTTTGGTTCCTTAGCAACTGGTTCATCTTCTTCATCACTGTTGCTACTCTGTATATGTAAAAGAAGGATAGTACATACCAGAATAATTGTAATAATTTCATGGTGACAATGTTTTCGCCTAAATTTATAAACCCAATCTTTTAAGTTACTTCTATGTCATTTACTGTTTCTACTACAGTATTTGAGGCATAATGGTAATATGTCTCAGAAATTAAATGCTTAAAACACTCAAAAGCTAATACAATTTAGTATCCAGGAATACGTAATTTCTCTGTCAAAATTAGTGGTTGGATTTCAGACACAAGAAAGTATCTTCTCAGCAATATTGAATAATATATCACAAAGGTACTGTTTATGAACACAACACTTTGTTAATTAATTCATCTGTTATTATCTATTATTACTCACATGCAGAGATGTGGTAATAGATGGTGATGCAAGTGACTAATGACTATCAAAAATACATGCAAAATATGGGCAAAAAGGCCAAAGCTTTTACTTTTACAAGGGCCACAATGAAATATTCATGCAAAATTACTACCAGTCTTTTATTTCTTAGTGAGAATACAGTGTGTGTGTATTATACCTTTTCTGATCCTCTGCTAATGGAATGTTGTAGGGTATTTGTAGGTCTTTTGTTAGTAGGACTTTGTAAAACTGTTTCAACTTCTTCACGAATTTGTTTTACTTCTTCTGAGAGTAGCAGAGAATGATAATATACAGACAGTAAATCATCTCTTGTTTATTACAAAGGCACTATTGTATTTCTACTATCATCTACAATGTATATGCTTAGTAGTTATATTGTGTTCATTTTTTTATAATGACTATTGAAAGATTTTTTGGGATTCAAAGGATGTAACGCGATGTATGTACACTCATCCATACTTCCACTATACCATAAATAGTTACGTATGTATTATTTGACCTATTTTCATCACTCTCAGTATACTGGTTTAACGTTAGTAGTATAAACAATACATCTAAAATTAATAAATAATTATTAATACCTTTCAGATAGACTTCACCAGCATTTGTTGTATAGTGAGGTAGTTGATATGTGACTTTATCCTTTTCAGCATTTCTAGCTTGATCATCTTTCACATCCTCTACTGTACGATCAAGAATTGCTGATAGCAGGTCTCGTTTTTTCAAACGTTGACAAAGATGGCGTGTCCACAGTCCCCCATAAGTCGCATTACCTCTCGCCTTTTGGTAAATTGATGTTGCATATGCCACAAGACAACCACGAGGGGATTCAAGGTTAAACACCTTTTCTGTACCATGAACATCTAAATCAGGGCTGTAATTCAAACAGCAATCAAAAAAGAAAATATATTTACGACCTAATTTAGCTGCAGATGTAAGTGGAGAAATAATATTATCTTTAATGTATAATACATTTTTTGTATCATCATCTGGTAGTACAAACTCACGACATGATTTGTCGATACCTCCGTGTCCAGCATAATAAAAAGCTATGAAATCATAATTTAAGGGGTATTTGTCAAATTCAGCAGCAGCTTGAACAAGGCAAGCTAACTCTGAACACGAGGGATCTTCAATACGATAAGTTGCAAAGTTTAAATAGTCACAAAAAGTCTTGCATATGTTGTCAGCATCAACATCAGTCCCACCTGGATGACCAAACGCACCAAGAAACAACATATCAGCAACAAAGATAATTCCTTGAGCATCTGGTTTGTTCTGACACTTCTTACGTATTTTTCTCTTTGCTTCTTTGAGAGCATCATCACTGAATTGAACACAATCTATAAAACAGTACAGACTATGAAATGCATATAAAAACTGTCTTAGCGTATATTTCATAACCTAATACAATATTCAATGGATTTTTATTATAAGCTGGTGTGTTCCAGTGAGAATATTATATTGATATCACCTAGGGCAATATACACTAGGAATTGTTGTTTGAATAATTTATTCATCATTTCTTTTGATAATAGTACTGTTAATAGTAATACTTATGGAACTAGTAAACTATAATGTTGAAAATGATTGTGTAAATAATGCATACAGATGAAGCTTTGTCTTTTTTGTGAATTCTGAGTGTTTTTAAAGAATTAAAACAGTTGACAAATTTCAGATTCTACTTATTCAACATTCTATACAATAACTGTCACACATTATGCTAACAATAATCTTGTATGCATGGTTGATAATTATAATCAACTAACCTGGTTCCTTAGTAACAAACCAATGTTCTCTATCCTTGTGTACAGGATAAGTCCTCTTAGTTAAATTACACTTCATGTTCTTCTTTGTAGAATCAACCTTAGCAATGTGTTTGCCCTTACCTGCACAGTCTGGATGATCACAGTAGAAACCAAACTGATGAGTGCAAAATGAATCATCATATCGCAGATGCTTGCATACATTAGATATCCCAATTTCGAGAATTTGACAAATCTTATGTCGAGAACTGCTACTAGCTTGCTTACTTTCCACATGCACTACCAAATATTCGGCTGTAGCTTTCAGACTAATAGGACAATTTATACCACTGCTATCTGTGTAGAAATATACTTGATTACGATAGAGACGAGGCTCGCAGTTGTCATGCTGAATCATCCATTTCTTTTCGCGCAACAAGTATACAAGTAGCGCACTGAAAACTCCCTTAGGAACAAATCCTCCCTGAAACAACACTAAAAGAGGATCCAATTGGTCTTCGGAAGAAAGAGCTTCTGATGCATGAACCAAAGCACACGGAAGAAAATAATCATAATTACTAAACTTGGGATCAGGATCATGTACGGGCCCAAGAATGTTGAGATGATTTAGAAGAGTTAAGAATACATCGAAAGATAGTTCGGACATATTTTTATTTTTGTTGAAAATAGATTCCACTCTTTTGCTATTAAATAAGCCATACTGTTCAAACACATCTATTTCATAACCATCGACATTTTTATTAGTGAAAGTAGAAACAATTAACCCTGAGATTGCTCCAAAGATTACACTTGGTTGTATAATGATAGTGTCTTCAAGCTCTTTCACACTACCATAGTAACGAATAGTTCCTGTTTTGTGATGAAGAAACAACAAACAATCTTGTAGCTCTTCCTCAGGGACATTGCATTTCTTTGCTAGTTCTATACATTCTTTATAGGTCACAGTCGACTTTGGAAGTCTTTTCAAACACCATTCAAGAGCTATCCATGGTACAGGAAACTCTATTTTGTATGGACTTTTCATGTCTGTCTTCCGCCGAATTATCCTATCCACTACCTCTCTAACCTTGGCACTATCATCCTCGACATTGTTGTAGTTATCCACAGGTATAATAAGTTGCCTTTTATGTCCACTAGTCATATATTCAATACAGCCTTTTTTATAAAGCAACGTTTCCTCCACAATTTTTCTTAGCTCTTCATCTATCTTACTCACAATATCACTACTCACTAAATCTTTATGCGTTCCTACTACCAATATAGAAAGAGGAGGGATGCTGCTTTTGGAATCAGGATGTGCAACATCACGTGATAATATATCAAGATAACTAGTAATGCTGGCGAGAAACTGCTTAAAAACTTCCTTGACAGTGAATGAGCTTTCATAAGTTAAGCTTTTACTGTCAGATGAACGATAGGTGACAGTGTACTTATTGTGTAGACCATGAAACAAACTAAATGTGAAAATAAAAATTGTAGGCCCAGCAATTAGGGCAGGGAGCACTTCGTGAAACTCTGGCTGACCTCCGGTATCAGCATAAAAGATGGTTGCGCTGTCATTAAGAAGCCCTTGGACTTTAGTCTTATTTCGGTTTTTTAAAGCTTCTATCATTTCATCATATACATGTGGTGTATCTGTTGCACGTGTATCATCAATTGAACTTTGAGGTGATGTTGTAACGTTATCTTTTGATTTTGAAAGAGCATTAGCTTTTGTTACAACAGAAAGCTGTGAATCTGGTTGATTAGTAAGATTCTCATTGGGAACTTGATGTTCCTCATTAGGAGGTTGATGTAAATCATCAGATCGTGGATCTTTTGCATGCTCATTTTCAGAAGATATCTCGGGATCCTTCTTATTTATATTACCTGTGATAGAATTGTTTCTTCTTGATGTTTCTCTATCTGTATAACTAGTGAATCTCTCAACTAAGTCAAGAAAAACTGTAAACTCTTCCTGTTCTTCCAATTCCTGCCATATGGTACTTCCACCTAAAATCGCAACCTGTACTCTCTTTCCTTCCAAAACAATTGTGCTGTTTAATCCACTGCCTGCTCCATCTCTTGTAGTAGGTTTCCCTGTGATAGGTTTGTCAACAAGTCGATTAAAGAGACACGTTTTCCCAACACCAGGAGGACCAAAAGGAATACACTGTGCCATAAACGTATGAAGAGAACCATGTTTCTTCACTGCATCCTCGAAAGCCTTCAGAGATTTATCTGCAATAATAATGAAAAAGAAATATCTATACAACAGATAGACACATGTACTTATAGTATTTATCACTTCTTTCATGAAGATTATTCAAGGTAATGAAGATCACAACTTTTTGCCTTCTTTCTCTTACTAATGATATTACCCAATCACTTAAAATTAGGGCTGGGATGAATAAAATCGATATTGAAAATTTTTCTGATTATCGATTATAAGTCTGTGATATCAAGCAGCAAATAATCAAATGGGTGGAGTTTCCTGCATTACTTGACTTAATTGGCATAATTACTTCCACTGATTTCAATTGATTATCAATCAATTTGAAGTTAGCGATATTTAATTTCAGAATGTCAGCCAATTTCTAGCCCTACTTAAAATATCATTGTTTAGCCTCATAACTAACCAAAAAATGAATATCAGCAACATTACATTTTATTAATTTAAGTTCGCATACATAAACAATAGTTATATTAAAGTGTAAATAATTGTGTAATTTGAAAGTCATGTGTCATTTTCATTTCTGAGGTTCTTTATCTTATAGTTTATTCATCAGAGTTTCTATTGGCATCACCACACATGCATTCCCAAGTATTCCAAGCACACACATTAATATACTGTCACTAACACAATAATTTCTGTTAAACATGTGACAATTTTTATGTGATGTCTGTTTTTTGTGACATAATGGAAGCCATTATATGAAAGACACTGCCAGAGTTTTTCAGTGAAGACCACACCCACCCTATATTGTGCATGAAATATGAGAAGAGTCTCTATAAATTAAATGATTTTGTTGAATAACCGAAATGATGTGACAAATTACTAATACTAAAGTACTTCAGAGTTCATTTCCATTGACTAATAATTGTTATGTATGCTATACCTTCATACGCTGATACAATTCATGATTAAAGAAGTTTGGAAGTTTACAAGCCAAAACAAGTATATACGACATTATAAAGCAGCAAGCAACAGATGGATGGATTTAGCTAGGTGAAGTTGGCAATTACTATTGAAATATAAATGACACATTGCCCAGTTAGGAAATACTTAGCAATGCCAACCACATGTATCTTATATTATTTGCTTCCGGGCCATCATTTCAATCACTCGGAACACGCCTAGGTGGATTTTATCGAAAACACACTCCACAATATCAACAAACCCCCCAAGTTACATCCTTGGGATCATAGATATTGCTTCTATCCCTGCTCAAGCTTGTTCTAACAATTACAGTGCATATAGGACCTGTCAAGGTAAATATAAATGCCTATATTGTTTTATAGTATGGTTTGCAGAGTTCATCAGACGCTAAATTGTCCTTAGTTTTTGATGGTTCAAGTACCATAGCAGGCCTCAGTTTGCTGGCCTGCTATAATATTAAAAACATCTTCAACCTTGGTGAGTCAAATAAATCACATAGAACCCTGCTAGCCTTACTAGAAATATTTCATACATGCCATGACAACCATAATGCTACCATGACAACCATTTGATGTGGTTAGGTCTATGTAAAACCTGTCAATCTTTAACCCACTATATATTTCATATAGTACACATCCTGGTTCTATATATCTACATATAGACCTTTGGTTGTGTCCTCAGATGTGATATAGCCCTCACAAGCGCTGGTAATATCACATTCTTGCTATTATTCCTTGGACAAAAACCGAAAGTCTATATCTGATATACAAGACTTGTTATTGTACTATAATGGCAACTAAAAGAATGTATATCAAACATTTAACTGTGGATTACTTTTAATTATATTTTATATAAATACGAAACATGATATAAAAACAATCTTCATTACCTTTCACTTTCAGATAGATTTCTCCTATAATAGTTGTTTCGTAATGAGGTTTGTGAACTATATATTCATCATCTCCGATATGTCTCACAAAGTCTTCTTTTGCATCATTAAGGATTGTTGAAAGGGACTCTACTCGTGTTAGATGTTTACAAAGATAGCGTGTCCATAGTCCTCCATAAATCTTGTGCCCAATCGATATTACATATGCTACAAGACCTTTTTGAGGGGGTCTAAGATTGAAATTGTTCTTCGGAATAGCCCTTGTAACTTCATCCTTGGCCACACAGCAATCAATAAAACATAGAACTTTACGATCTCCTCGGTTTCCAAATGTAAATGGAAAAAGAATATGATCATCAATATACAATAAATCAGTATCATCACCACCCCTCGAATACATTGGTAGTAAATATTCACTAACAGAATCAATGCCTCCATGTCCAGCATAATAGAACGCAATGAAACGATAACTCTTGGGGTATTCATCATATTCAGCAGCTGCTTTAACAAGGCAAGCTAAATCTGCACAAGTAAGAACTTTTTCACGATAAACTGCAAAATTCAAGTCATCACGAAAGATTGAAGATATATGCTCAACATCAACATCAGTCCCAGCTGGACCAAATAATCCCAAAACAAAAATAATTCCTTGAGCATTTGGTATCTCCTGACATTGACCGCGTATTTTATTCTTTGTTTTTTTCAAATCATCTTCTGTGATTGCAAGAATACCTGCAAAATATTATGAAATGAAGTACATGTATGAAGAGTGCACAGACAATACAATATCACATAACTAATTAACTATGACTATCGCTCACCCACTTGCAATACCTGGGTGACAATTGTGACCAAATTTACAAAAAGGAACATTAATTTTTATGGCAAAATAATTTTGATGAAACGCTGGCCATTTTGTACAGCAAGTTAATGAGATTTGGTCCAATGAATATGTGGGAACACCTGAATATTGAATAATCATAATATTATATAAGTAGTGTAAATTCATCAGTATTAAACACTATTGGTGGTGTAATTTCATTGATTATTAAAACATTTAGATCAAAACTTCAAATCATCCAGTTCTAGGGTCAGGCCTGGTATGTCTGTGCCTGACTAACATTTTCTGAAAAACTTTATTGCCACACTCAGCTTGTCTTTCTTTGCCCACTCATCAATAATTCTTAATGACTCCACCCAAGTTAACGCGTTAGATTTAAGTGGGTGGAGTTGAAACACAATCAGACCCTAATTCCAATGTCTAATTTGGATAAAAATCACTGGCATGTCTCCAGATAAGCAACATGTAAGGTAGCTTGTTAATTGACCACATCCCTAACGAATAATTAATTACATGCAGAATTTTTCCGGATGCTTTGCAAAACTGTTCCTTTTATGATTACAATAGTCAAATCTTAAAATTACCTATGATCCCATGGGTACTGGTACTGTATAGTACGAGATGCATGCCATGTGTTAAATGTGGCAAGAGGGTGGGGCTTAAAGGAGATTAGACAATGCATGAGCGAAGGTAAACTGTACATTAAGTAGTTAATGCATTTTGAAGTGTGCATTACACTGCAATGAGGTGACTTGTATATGAAAACATCATTGGGTCAATGTCACATGATATATACTAAGTAATGTTTAAAACATCCTTTACAGTACATAAAGTTTAGTGTGCCACAACAGTGGGTCAATTAATACAAAATGCAAAGTGTAGTGAGTGCATTATGTAAACTAAAATGTCAAATTAAATGTAAATGGTGCTTTAGGTTACAAGATACCATTACTATCTTATTACAAGAAAATAATTTTTTATTTACTTCAATAAACTTCCCCACTGAGAACACTGTTGTCATAGTCTAACCACAGAGATGTCAAAATCTCTGGATTCATAGGAGATCTATCATGTCATGTGATCCTACGTACATTTTACCCCAGCAAGTTCAATCATTATATACTAAACTCTGTATATGATAAGTTTGATGTGTGATTTTAACTCATCAATTTTTTGAATAGGGTGCAGCCATAGCCACTTAATTGTAATCTTCTACCTCCAATGATAATATACAATATCACAGCAATATGGTGTTTTAAAGAAGAGTACATATGGCTAACATTTTTAGCAAGGGTTCTGTACCTTTCAAGAACAGCCTGGTGAGAACCCTATATAAATAATACTAAATGCATAGAACAAAATAAACAAGAAAGTGTACGCAATTAATATTCAAAACTTGGTATCCCGTAACCTTTGGTGTTTATAAATGATGAGTGGAGGTCAGGTGATAAGCACTAATTTACACTATTCATTAGTACAATGATGTACACAGAAGTAATGATTATAACAAGAGAACAGACTCACTACCTGTTAAAGGTTTATCATCTACTAATACATTAGTAGCTGTTGACTGATATGTGGAATGAACAACATGTAAGAATACTGTTATAATTACACATCTTGATATATATTAGACTAGTAGCCCTCACTAATACATACATACATGTACATGTCTTAAATAAACATAATTAAAAACCAAATGTAAATTCAAAGTATCTCTATCTAAAGATATACATACCTCTATTGATATTTCGACTAATGCATATTTCCTCATCATCACATTCTACTCCAATCAATGGGACATAATAACGAAGGACTGCTACAGTATCTGGTCCTTTTTCTGCACACACTTTCAATGAACAATGAGGAGGAAAATGAATCTTCTTCGAACCAAATTCATCTACATTTTCCCTAAACAACTACAAGAAACAGTAAAATATAATAATTTCCTAATATACCAGAGCAGCATGAACCCACCAAAGGCAGGAAAGGAGTGTACAGCTGCTATATAAGATGTTGTGTCAAACTTTTTGAACAAAATGCCCATATATGGACACTCGTAAAGTAAACAAGGTCAAGTATAACCCATAATAATAATAGTTGACCTACTGTACTAGGGCTAGGCTATAGGTCATCCTATGGGCTGACGATGACAAATTAACTGCACCATACATACATACATACACACATACACACACACACACAGACACACACACACATACATACATATGTGGAGACATACCATGTACATACGTACATATGTGAATTGTGTAGTCCATTTTAATGTGCTTCAAGAGCCTTTACCCACTATTAATACTTGAAACATCGTTAAAATTAATAGACACTATTTTTCCAATACAGTGGGTGAGTGTTCTTGAAATGTCAAATATACATGTATGGTAGAATGTACCTTGCAAGGTTTTTTAAGAGGAAACACTTTCCATCCTGTATTGGGTCTGTCCTGCTTTTTACTTAAGTCTAGCTCAATGTAACCATCAGAATTAAAACGAAATATAACACATATATCCTTTTCAGCATTAGTATGTTCACTTGTCACGTACTAAAAAATTATACATTACATATATATTATATGATGTTTCATGTATTGTTTAGTTAAAAACCACTTGTTAAATAAAGTATTGTATTGTTATAATTATTTGTTTTCATCATGTAAGTAATTAATATGAAATTCACCTTTTTTAAAGTTTCTATGTCTTTACCAACGAAAAATTTCATCAACCAGGAGTTAGGTGTTGTCTCTGGTATATAATATACCTGACCGAAATATTGATTATCAGGAACATTAACTACAGAAATTCATGAAAAGAATAATTATGAAGAGTTGTCAAACAACATGAAATTAGTATGGACATACATGTACATGTACAGTAAGAAGAAAGAAGAGTTACAATACAATTCCACAAACTGAATTATACTATATGACAAAAGTTAAAATACTATGAATATTAATATGTCAGTCATTTGTAATTCAGAAGTGTGAAATAATTTACTAATATGAAGCTTTGTTTAGTACATTATATAAATAATCATTACCTTCTCTATCATGTTGCAATGCTACATGTTCACCAGGAATCAACCATCTTTTCAGAATAGCCAGTAAGCTGAAACTATCACTCATAATGAATCCATGTCGATCTTTTGTAGGAAATTGGCCTCCTTCGATCACCTCAAACTCATGTGGTGGTCCAAGAGATGATTTAGCAAAGCTCAGATACTCAGCGTGTTGTTTGTGTTTCAATACAACACAATGTTGAACACTTAATTTGATTGGTTTTAAAAGTGTTTCAGAAACTGATATAGCGTATACAGCACTGACAAGCTCTGTGTTTGATGGAAAGAGAAATTCACCACCAACAAGTGCTTTGATGGCCACTTGACAAGTAGAGGAAGATGGGATGGTTCCTTGTTCAACATGTATCCTCAAACCACACTCCTCCCAGTAGAATGAATGAGTTTTGTCCCCCTTGATATGGAAGTGGCTCTCCCCTGCAACATGCACAATGTAACAATGCAACACATTACAACTATACAATTCCAATAGTTATAATTAATAAATTTTAATACAAACTTAATTGATTATTACTAAAAGTATGTATCTACATTATTACCCTATAGGCAGAATGGTACAGTAATCGTTTTGTGTGTCTGTTTCCAGGTAGAGGGTTACGGTAATCAAGTTGTGTGGGTGAGTGTGAAGAAGGTACCATTGGACTTGAAAAGAAATCTAGGAATTTGCAATTACTTAAGTTATATAGTTATAACAGTTTAAATATCATCTGCTGGTCAGTCTATTACCAATTTCCTGCAAAAATATGAACATTGGCACTTTGAACAAGCTACTATAGTAGACTTCAAATTATACAGAGATCAAAACAAAAGATAGAGTTTTTCTTAAAAAATAGTAATTTATAAATACAATTTACAATTACTCTTATGATTTATTATTACATAGGAGTCTAAATCCAGTAAAATGGGCAAATATTATAAAGTGAGATAATAGCACTGTTAATGGTGATACTTACAGAAGTTAAACTTGTAAACTATAATGTTGATAGTGATTGTGTAATTGATACATGCAGATTAAGCTTTGTCTTTTTTTGTGAACTATGGGTGTTAAAAATATCTGACAAATTTTAAGATTCTATTTATTCAACATTCTATATAATAATTGTCATAAATCAATAATCTAACTTGTATGCATAACTGATAATTATGATCAACTAACCTGGTTCCTTAGTAATGAACCAATGCTCTCTATCCTTGTTTACACGATAAGTCCTCTTAGTTAAATCACACGTCATGTTCTTCTTTGTAGAATCAACCTTAGCAATGTGTTTGCCCTTACCTGCACAGTCTGGGTGATCACAGTAGAAACCAAACTGATGAGTGCAAAATGAATCATCATATCGCAGATGCTTGCATACATTAGATATCCCAATTTCGATAATTTGACAAATTTTATGCCAAAAGCTGCTACTAGCTTGCTTACTTTCCACATGCACTGCAAAACATTCGGCCGTAGCTTTCAGACTAACAGGACAATTTATACCACTGCTATCTATGTAGAAATATGCTTGATTACGATAGAGACGAGGCTTACGGTTCACATGCTGAATCACCCATTTCTTTTCGCGCAACAAGTATACAAGTAGCGCACTGAAAACTCCCTTAGGAACAAATCCTGCCTTAAACAACACTAAAAGAGGATCTAATTGGTCTTCGGAAGAAAGAGGTTCTGGTGCATGAACCAAAGCACACGGAAGAAAATAATCATAATCACTAAACTCGGGATCAGGATCATGTACGGGACCAAGAATGTTGAGATGTTCGAGAAGAGCTAGAAATACATCACAATTTATTTGAAGCTCGGTTTGATTGTTGAAAATTTGTTCAAGAGTATCCCTTTTGAATAATCCCAACCTTTTAAAATCCCTTACCTCGGGATTGAGAGCTTCCTTGCGAGTAAAGGTGTTAGTAATTAATTTGGAAACTGCCTTAAAGATTACATCTGGTTTTACAATGATATAGTCTTCAAGTACTTTAATACCATGATAGTAACGAATAGTGCCTGTTTTGTGATGAAGAAACCACAAGCACTTTGGCAAATCTTTCCTAGAGACATTACACTGCTTTGCTATTTCTATACATTCTTCATAAGTAATAATTGACTGCGGAAGATGTCTCAAACTCAACTCAAGAGCTAACCAGGGTGCAGGAAACTCAATTTTGTATGGACTTTCTTTACCTTGCTTCCTTTTAATAATAATCTGCACTGCTTTTTTAACAGCATTGCTATCATTTTCCTCATTGTAGTTATCCACGGGTATGATTAGTTGTTCAACCTGATCAGGACAATATTCAATACACCCACTTTCATAGAGAGAGGTCTGTTCCACTGCTGCTCTGAGCTCTTCGTCAATCTTCCTCACCTCTTCCTGATCTACCAATAAATCCTTGTGTGTTGCTACTGCTAAGACTGAAAGAGGAGGAACCCTAGTTTTGACCAGGGTGTTGGAATTGAGAAGCGCAACATCACGTGATAACGCATTGTGATAACTGGCAATGCTGGAAAGGCACTGCATGAAAACTTCCTTCACAGTGAAAGAACTTTCGTAAGGAACACTTTCGCCATCAGGTGAGCGATAGGTGACAGTGTACCTAGTGCCTAGACAGTCTAGACCTTTAGCCAAACTAAATATTAAGAGAAAAATTGTAGGACCAGCAACTAGAGCAGGTAGCACCTCTTGAAACTCTGGCTGACCTCCAGTATCAGTATAGAAAATGGTCAAGGTGTCATCGAGAAGCTTTTGAACTTTAGTCATATCTTTGTTTTTCATAGAGTTTAGCACCTCATCAAGTAAATTATAACCAGTGTGTGTTACACTAGTATCAGAATCTGGACCTGGCCTAACAGGAACATTACCAGCTTTTAACCTTGGTGCATCATTAAATTTCGTCACAGATTGTGGCCGGGAGGGTGAGTGAGCAGTAAGATTCACAATAGAAATTTGAGAATTCGACTCTTTCACAGGAACAAATGAAGGTGTTACTAAACGATTAACAGAACCAGTAGGTTTAGCTGACTCGTTAACACAACCAGACGAATCCTTAGGGACAAATTGTGACTCGATGCTTTTAATATAAAATGCAGATTCTTCGGCAAGGTTTTCTATTTCTTTCCAATCACCACCATCAGCTACAAAAGTAGAGTGTATCATCTTCCTGTTATCCAAAACAATTGTGCTATATGATCCACTGCCTGGTGAATCATGTGTAGCTCGTATCCCTGGGGCATCTCTGTTAAGAAGTCGATTCAACAGACACGTTTTTCCAACACGAGGAGGACCAAAGGGCATTAACTGAACCATATGCATAAAAATGGATCCATCTTTCTCGACTGCATCTTGAAAAGCTTTGACATACATGTGTCCACTCTCTGCAATAAATTTGATACACATACATGTATGTAATATATTCATTCATAACTAGTTTATGTTATGTACGTGTATATGTGCAACCTGAAGCACATAATTATACATGTACATGTACATGTAGATAGAATTATACATAAAAATAATAATAATAATGATATCTAAGCATTTGCCACCATGGCAACCATTACATGTGGTTAAATTTAGGTCTGTGTTATTTCATATCAGGCCCGCCAAAGCAAGTGTATATGCTATATACCGTATATATAACGGGAAATTTCAAGGTGAAAAATTTTCGCGAATTTCGCAAATGAAAACCCATCCGCGAAAATTTATTCCGTGAAATTCGAAATATTACAATGGAAGAATTCCGTTATATACCAACTCGCGAATTTTTTTTTCGTGAAATGCTCTTCTTTGTTGCATTCGCGAAAATTTCCCGTTATATGGTATATTGTTCATAGTATAGTTGGCATGTCTCTATCTGATTTATCAGACCATACTATAAATATTATAATTATATAATATATAATTTATACATATATATATATATATATATATATATATATATATATATATATAATTATATATATATACATGTATATATACATGACATGTATATACATGTGACCAAGCATTCTTATTGAATGGCATTTCCAAATGAGGTTTGTTCAAACATGCACTTGTTTTTCAGACATTTCATAAGAAAGACAAGTAAAACTTAAACCCTTGAAGACAAATTTATGCCCCACCTACATACCAATTTTATTGGCTTTTTGCTGACATTGAAAGGCACAAATGGGTTAACGATAGGTGTTTGCTAAAACCTTTCAGTTATAAAGTTGTGACAATTAAAATTATACCACCTACCAAAACTACGGGAGATGTATGCAAGACTGATGATATCATGAAAACAAAATATAATGGAGAAAAAATTTCCCTATGGTTGCTTTATGGTGTCATCATTCAGTAATAATGGCTGACATTCTATGACACTTTACCTACATATACAATGCATATGTGACACAAACATAATTATATCAAATATATGTATATAGTTCAAACTTATGGGAAAACAATCATAGGGATGGCCATGCTAAAGGTACCATACTTGAGCAATAAAATTACACACCGTTGCTTGCTAATGCTTAAGGTGATAAGTAAGAGTTTATGAATAATTAATAAGACACAATAATATAAGTGACATTTGTATGGCTGTAGGGCCATCCCATGGATTGCTTTCCCACGGGTTCAAGGTATGTTTAATTATTATTATATACATTTTACATTCTTGTGTTACTTATGTGAGTATGCGTTGTATACGTAGTTAAGGAAGTTGCGTCATTCCGAGTACTCGGTCAATTAATGGGCGTGGTGTGTAATAGAACACATGCTCGAGCTATACAGATCAGCAGAAAGAAACCTGCTTGTAGCTTACATAGAAACTTGAACTAATAGCTAGCTATTCTGCTTGAAATATATTCCTAAAGTTCTACAAGGTCCTAAGGAGAGTAGATAATCAAAATAATAACTATAATAGGCTGATGTGTTTCAAGCATGATCATAAAGTCAGCCATGATTACTGAATGCTGAACACCACAAAGCAGTTGTAGGATACCTTTTCTTTATATAACTTGTTTACCAAGTAAACATCTGTTCAACAATAGCCAAAGAACAAGTGTAAACACGAATGCGATATATTTTATATATACATATAGATGTATATAATTACAAAAACACCATGAACAGGGCCAGAAACATGATATAATGTTTTACCTTTCAGATAGATTTCTCCTATAATAGTTGTTTCATAGTGAGGTTTGTGAACTATATATTCATCCTCTCCAATATGTTTCACAAAGTCTTCTCTTGCATCATCAAGGATTGTGGAAAGCGATTCTGCTCGTGTTAGATGTTTACAAAGATAACGTGTCCATAGTCCTCCATAAATCTTGTCTCCTCTCAGCTTTGATGTTACACATGCTACGAGACCATTTCGAGGGGCTCTAAGATTGAATTCTTTCTTCTGGTCACCCCTTGTGCTCAAACAGCAATCAATAAAACATAGAACTTTACGATCTCCTCGGTTTCCAATTGTAAAGGGAAAAAGAATGTGATCATCAATATACAATATATCAGTATCATCACCACCCCTCGAATACATTGGTAGTAAATATTCACGATCAGATTCATCAATACCTCCATATCCAGCATAATAGAACGCAATGAAACGATAACTCTTGGGGTATTCATCATATTCAGCAGCTGCTTTAACAAGACAGGCTAAATCTGCACTAGTAAGAACTTTTTCACGATAAACTGCAAAAGTCAAGTCATCATGAAAGATTGAAGACATACGCTCAATATCAACATCAGTCCCAGCTCGACCAAATAATCCAATAACAAAAATAATTCCTTGAGCATTTGGCATCTCCAGACATAGATTACGTATCTTTCCAGTTGTTTTGTTTACGTCAGCTCCACTGTATGTGAGAACACCTGAATCTAGAATAAATTATAACCATATGTAAAGGAATATAAAATTGAATTTATACATCAGTATTAAACACTATTGGTGCATTGATTATTAAAATGATTAGATCAAAAATTCAAATCATCCCATGGGTACTGGTACTGTATAGTACAAATAGGATGAAATGTATGCCGTTGCGTAGACAAGTGTACTTACTGTACCTATCAGGAGACAGTGTAACATCCCATGGGATCCTTTGTGTACCAAATAGACAATGGGATAGGGGAGATGAGAGTCTACTGTCTGTCTTTCTGTTTGCTGTATGCATCATTAGTGACACCAATTTACACGGACCTCATCGTTAGAAATGCAGTGTATCGATAAGTAGCCGATATTGCTCGCTTCGCTAGCCACAAGAAAGTATTATCAGTTAGCATTTTCATCAATTCCTCCGCTTATAACTTTGGAATCCCTCGGCTTGTAGCTTCAATATTTGCACTATCTTATAGCAAATTTAGCAGACTATCTTGTGTAAAAGTTTGGTAGAAACATATCAACAGACCTCTATAGTGTGCATGCAAATGCAAGGTGTGGTATATTTACGCAAATATGCACTTATGGTAATGTTGTGACACTAATTAATTCCGCAATAATGTGCATATGGGGTTTAAAGGGTTAACCAAAACAGTACATTTGTCCCACTTCTAAACATAACCAGTCGGTAGTAATATCTTAACACACATATACTAAGACATTAGTGAAGTTTTAGTTAATTATAACTATTACTAAAACCATTTCTAAGGTATTGTGACTTTTGGTTAATTAATTAGTTAGATAGACTTTTTCAAAAAACGTTCTGTTATAAAATTATAGTAATTTTTGTAACTCATAGTTACCATTCCAGATCTTCAGAAGACTTCTGGATAGCTAACAAATTTTACAAATTTTGACATTTTACATTAGACAATTCAAAAGTCTGACCTATGATATGTAAATTTGAATAAGAGTAAGAAAAATAATATAAAGCTTCTTGAAATTAGATTGCCACAATATTTATATAAATCCACATTATAAATCACTACAAAAAGGCAGGTATACTAGCATATTAACCCCTCCTACTTTTTATGGCCCATAGGGCCATTCCTATGATTGCTTTCCACAGGGTTTAATGTATATTATATTACACATTTTCTTGTGTCACTTGCACGAGTATGCCCATACCAATGTTTACCAAATAGGATAACAAATGGACCAGCTACGTGACTATATTAGGCTATATCACACAAATTATCAGTATTGGTAGACTTCCACACAAGATTACCAATAACTGCTCATGCACAATATGAAAACCACATGTTGATTGTCTGGTTGCTGGAGTGGTCCCTTCCGAACATTTGCTCTCCAGCACAGGAGATATTTATAATGAGAAGCGGAACAGACTTGCTCCAGAGAAAGCAAAGATAATATTCAATAATTACTTCCCTCTAGTCAACAACTAATTCATCTGTAATAGTTTCAACTGCCATTGTTTATGCACCACTGTGACTAAAATAATCACTAACAAGAATATGAATAAGTCAATACCACACCTTTCCCAACATTACTGTACGGGCTCAGAAAAGGCGAGAGTAAAAGCCTAAAAATGAATTCTTTTCTCTTACTCCCATAGTAATATTAGCAGCTCCACCTATCATATGTATTTTCATAAATTAAGAAAAAGCTAGAAGCAACTATACTACAATTAATAGGATAATTCCACCAACCACAAAATAAATGGTACACATCTAACATGCATAATGATTATCTACTAACTTTTTTCATAACGGGATACACAACCAAATGTTATAACATTTATCAATCAATAAATTTGAAGCTGCTGTTTATTAATTAAACTTTACTATATCAGGAGAATACTTGTAATGAGACATATAATTATACACTTACTGGGATGAAGTCTAGCAATGTCATCTGCTAAATGATGATTATTTTCTTTGACGACATACTGCAGGACTCTCTCAGCAAGGTTTTGATCCTTCATACGTAGAAACACATCCACAATAGCAAGATATGTGGCGTCACTACCATTTCTGCTTCTCCACTTCCATAACAAGCTTAGTTTTCTCGACCTTTCCGAAGGCTTATCATTCTGAATCTCCTCTATTTCCTGCTGAGTGAACCCAAAATATGGTGCAGTGTCATGAATATTTGACATTTGTGGTGAGAGGATTTGAAACAGCATATCGTCACATTGTTTTTCAATTTCAGAATTTGAGAGGCTGTACTTCAGTAGTAGACTGCTCAGATCTGATGGGCCATGTGTTGGGACAATAGGTGGGTTCAGTTCTCCGGTCTCTTCATTGTGTTCTGTAGACAATAGACAAGTGTTATGATATTATAAATTCCGTATAGTTAGAATATGAATTGCATGTATTAATACTAGTGTTGTTGTAGTTAACTATAACTAAGATTCCTTTTGCATTCTGAATTTTAGCTAACTAAACTATGACTAAGTTACAGTTCTACTGTAATAGCCATAACTAACTACAATGAAAAATGGCTAATAATGGGCACTTTTAATTAGTTAACTAAAACTAAAACCCTCTTAGTAAGCCTAATATTATTTTACTTACAAGAACAAGGTCTGTGTTTATATACCAAATAAAATCCTTATAATAACAATTTGTTTAAACACTGGTGAGAACACTGATTATATGCACCATAAATAGTTTGTGAAATAGTCCACACAGACAGTACACAAGCAACCAGTATATATAATTATAAAATAATTTTTAATGTTCAATACTATAAAGTATTTTAACAATCCAACTCTACACTGGAACATATCATGATCTTTGCAAGCAATTTCGGTGCTATTTTGTAAGTTAAACAATTCTTTATTTTCATAAATTAAGAAAAAGCTAGAAGCAACTATACTACAATTAATGGGATAATTCCCCCAACCACAAAATAAATGGTACACATCTAACATGCATAATGATTATCTACTAACTTTTTTCATAACGGGATACACAACCAAATGTTATACATGTACATGTATGTACAATTTGACATTTATCAATCAATAAATTTGCTGTTTATTAATTAAATACTACAAACTTTACTATATGTACATTAAGAGAATACTTGTAATGAGACATATAATTACACTTACTGTGGTGGAGTCTAGCAATTTTATCGGCCAAATGATGATTATCAACTGATGGGCTCCTTAGAGTATTAACCAGTATGGACCATGATGCTGTTCCACTCTCCAACCACTTACGTAGCATACCAACTGTTTGATTACGTTCACTCTGATTTTCATTTCTAATCTGTTCTAACACAGGACGAGATATACCCAGAGCAAGTCCCAGTGCAAACCAGTCAGTAACATCACTGATTGCTTCAAATAATGGAACTAGATGTTTATCTGGATATTGGAAAATGTAATAGTGCTTACTATTGTAATCAGTATTATTGTGTCTAAATATTAAAATTATAATTATTGTTTTTAATTTTATTGAACAAAGATGAAGTACCTGATAAAGCATGATCATCATGATCATCAACATCTTCCATCTCTTGGGCTGGTCTATGGAATTATAAATTAATACTGAAAAACAGCTAAATAATAATAAATAAATATTAGTATAATAATTAGTGATATAGATTTACTAAATGTTATTTACCATCAGATAAAACTATACTGATTCAATAATAATACAATTTATAATCTTTTCCAATATCTTGTTCCTACTATGAAATATACTATGACCATTTTGTGCAGCAAGATGGTAATTAAATTTAGTATCTTAAGCATGTACAAAAGTGAGCTGTTATTCAAACTGATTCATTGGCCATTTCCATAACCAAATGGATAGTGTTTGAAAATTACATCTGGCTACTGGACAAACAGACACAATGTATAATATAATATTTGATATGTGAACGGAAGAAAAAGAACTTTTCAAAAATTTTTAGTTTCTTCCTTGTTTGGACACCTTTGTGTAAGAGCCCAATCCACTATACAGTACAATTCGAAATGAACACTATCCCATGCAAGCTCCCACCTCCCCTCAGATAGTGGCTTGTTAGCTTCTCTCTCAATACCATGAACACTATCCCATCTAAGCCCCCACCTCCCTCAGATAGTGGCTTGTTGACTCCACTCCCAAATGAACACTATCCCATGTAATCCCACCTCCCCTCAGATAGTGGCTTGTTGTTTCCATCATGTTTTATATTTGGTAAATTTGTATTTCTAAAATTAAATAGCTGCTAGTAGTGTTTCAGTAATTACAATTACTACAAAGTAGCTCCACATGTATCCTGCAGGACCAATTAACTAGATTGACAATATTTCTTGCAACTGGTACTAATCGTTACTATAACAATTTTGTTTTTACAGAAAGGACTGAAGGACCTGGCCAATCATGCAGGTAAGGTCGTAACTATATACATACACTCAATAGACATACAAACAAAACAACATGGGGTTGGTTTTCTGGGGGGCTGGCATAATGTTCAATTTTGAACTCCCTATATAACGAGGATGATAAATCATAATACACCCTAGGATTGACAACATATGCTGGGTACATAGTGTTTGAATATTCGGTCTGGCTGTCATATGAATAGACAAAGTATATAAATATTATAAAATATATGTGATCATAGGAAAAGTATTTGATTTTCCAAATGCTTAAGATCAAACACTAGTTTTCAGCTACTTTACACAGGAAACCGACAACATTGGTATCTACATGTAGGTAGGGCAACAACTCATCTTCAAGGATTAAAAGCTTAATTCTTTCTACTACAAGATGTGGGCTGAAAAACGAGCAATTGCCATTTCAAAATATATTATAATAAACATCAAATAAGACACATTTTCCTATACCCAGACACATGTGTTTGCATCACTTACAAATGAAGTTGAACTATATAATTATGCAATGTGTTTAGATTATTAATGAACAAAAGGAATCCTCATCTATTTACGTAAAACTCAGGACAACACATGACATACCTTCACAGTAAAACTGTGGCAAGTTCAACACTTTGTAATTTTTTGATGTAGCTATCTATTTCAATATCACAGCTTCAAATACGAATGGCTCCAGTATTTCAATAGACCTTGATAATGGAGTATGATCTGCTGCTCTAGTTTTAATGAAGATAACAAATGATTAATTGATAATCACATAGCAAATATGGCTGAATTCCAACTTAAATGGGTGGAATTTACTACATTGAGAGGTACACCCTCTCACTGTATAATGGTTAATTTTCACATCACATTCACATCACATTCACACAAAAAGATCCTATTTTATTTGATGTTTATAGATCTACTAGGCAAATGCAATTGGCCATTACAAATTTCTAGCCTGATCTCTCTCTTCTATATTAAACTGGGCTGTATATAATGTATTATGTACAAAAATTATGAAAGATAAAATCATAATTTCTAATTGCAAAGCATTCCAGATTGCAAACAATAATCCACCATTTAAGACAAGCTACACCCACATGTGTACATGCTATTCAGAATTATGCCTGTAAGTTGTAAATGTGTTCAAGCTAGCTAGATAGCAATATTCTAAGCTGGACTAACTCTAGCTATCAACAGCTCCAGTCTAGTCTTGACCTCAAGTTCACGATTTTGAGAGTAATCACTTTTGATGAGCAGTTCTGTTGTGTGAAGGAAATGTTATTTACTACTATATAGCAACACAACATACCTACAATAATCTTCGAAGCCTCTAACTGTAGAGAATGATGCTGGACAATAGTAGTATCTGCCCCTTCGCTATACTGAAAAACAGCAAAACAATAATAAATATTATACTCTAAAAATTAATTTGTTAAAATAACCAAGTTATTGAGTCACAAGGAATAGCATAAGTTTCAATATAGCTGGTCATACAGATTGTTATGGCTACATGCATGATGTTGCTACATACCAATTATACAATTGTACACTAGATTATGTGTTTACTGGTTTCCAAACCTTTTGAAGGCCAGACACAGTGGTAAACTTATCAAATTGAGGGCCCGAAATATAAGTATAGACACTACATCATCACTGTAAATGCTTCGACTGATTGATCATATAGTACAAAGTAGTTGTGGTATTAGCATGTGTGTATCTATACTAGCCAACAAATTAGTTGTTTTAACAGGTTAGTTTTTGCAATGTAGTATAAGATATAGACTTACTAAATTTTATTTACTATCAGATAAAAGCAATAATTATATAATTTATAATGTCTTTCAATATCTTGTTCCTTCTATGAAACATATTATGGCCATTTTGTGCAGGAAGATGGTACTTAAATTTAGTATCTTAAGGACATACAAAAGTGCAAATTGATAAATAAAATATTTTGAAAAGGTCTCCTTCTTGCATTAAAATATCAAATATTATATTATACGTTATGTCTATATGTCCAGTAGCCATATGTAATTTTCAAACACTATTCATTAGGGTATGGAAATGGTTTTGTGTAAGAGCCTAATCCACTGGTATAATCCACAATGAACACTATCTCATGCAAGCTCACACCTCTCATCAGATAGTGGCTTTTCCAGTCCTAACTATAAAAACAAAATTGTTGAAGTAACTAATTTATTGGTTACTAGGAAATGTTGTTAGTTGGTCCTGCAGGATACATGGAGATGTCCAAACTACTTTGTACTAATTCAGTGCTCCAAATAACATCCAGCAATTGGCCATTTTCCGGCCATTTCACTGCTTTGTCTGGACTAAATTGCATTTAACTGGACAAATTGTCTGATTAGTTATAGAAAATGAGTACATTAATCTCACAGTAAAGGGAAATTATTAGTCAAGAGTAGTCATAGCTTAGTGGATTACTTCTATATCTCATAAGACATAAATGGGTACAATACAGATTTGTGAGACTTGCTGCTCCAGACAAAATTCACAACTTGCTGGTCAAATATTGTTTTGTCCTGGTGCTTCTGCTGGAAATTTCAAAAATTATTTCGAGCACTGTAATTGTAATTACTGAAGCACTGTCAGCAGCTATCTAATTTGAAATACCAAATATAAAACATGGTGGGGCCTACAAGAGCTGTCAGTCCTGCATTTTCTCAGGTCATGGTTTTAACTATATACATATACTCAGATAGACATACAAATAAAACAACATGAGGATATGATAAAACATAATTCCAAGGATTGACAACACATTCCCACTGCTGGATACATAGTGTTTGAGAATTAAGTCTGGCTGCCAAATGAATGAATAGACACAGCATATATTATATATATATATAGGAAAAGGCTCTTATTCCATTTTTAATCTTATTCTAAATGCTTAACATCAAAAACAAGTTTTCACTTACTTTATGCAAGAAATCAACAAAATTGGTATCTACATCTACTCATGTACATGTAGGTGGGGCAGCAACTTGCCTTCAAGGATCGAAAGCTTAATTCTAAGATGTGGGCTGAAAAACGAGCAATCAAAAAGAATATCATTAACACATCTTTTCCTACACACAATCAAATGTATTTGCATCACTTAAAATAAAGTTAAACTACATGTATATCAGGGCATAAACGAAGGTGATTTTTACACCTTCGAAGGTTTGTTTCAACGAAGGTTCACGAAGGTGTAACACTATGAATGTGTTAACTTTGTACCTATACAAGTGTTTATCTAATGGGAGACCTCTTAATTCAGAAGATGGCAGATGAGATTCAGTACATTCTAGTTTTGAAAGTCCAAACTCTCGTCCGTGGTCTCTTCACTCTCAGCCATTATCGATCTCCACGTGACAAATGTAATAATTAAGAGTTATAAATAATTATTGCAGCAAATAATTAACCATGTGTTAATTGCGAACCTTTGTGGAATGGATTCTACCTTCAAAGGTAAGGAATTATAACGAACCTTCGAATGTTACCACCTTTGTTTATGCCCTGATATATTTACATGTACATGTATCCACTGTATTTAGATTATTAATCAACAAAAGGAATACCCGTCTAAAACTCAGGACAACACATGACATACCTTCTCAGTAAAACTGTGACAAGTTCACCACTTTGTAATTTTATGATTTATTTCAATATCACAGTTTCAAATATGAACAGCTCCAGTATTGAGTTACGACTATAATGGAGAATGATCGGCTTTTCTAGTTCTAGATAACAAATGAGTAGTTGATAATCACACAGCAAATATAAATACACTCACAGTACAGAACCCTCCCCACCATAAACTGTAAAAAGTAAAAGATCAGTTGGTTACAAGAGTTTCAATGCAATAATGCTGATTTGCTTTTCCTACTAGGTAATATTTATAAGTACTAGTTTCAATTTATATTGACTAATACATAATTATCACAATGAATCGTCAGCATTGGACCCAGGTATTGACACATACAAATGAGCAATGATTTCACCAAACAGAACTTAGTGCACGACTCAGACCCATAAATAAGTGATAAGTTGTTCATTTCATCATTGAATGACAACATGCAGAACTAAAAATAAAGTATGTTATATTAATAATATATATATATAAGTTTATATAATTATTATAAACTTATATGTCTTGTATCTTAGTCTTTGCTCCCTCTAAACAAGAACCTTCTCCTGAAAAGTGAAATATTAAGTACCATATGGTATGCTTGAATCACATGTGCAGCATATGACTTGAAAAAACATGGAACCAGAAGGTCTGAAAACAGCAACCATGAGTTATACAAACTGTCATAAGTTTATAACTGAAAGGTTTTAGCAAACACTTATCACTAATTGTCTTCCTCGTATAATTTTATGTTTGCAATAGCTCTTTCCTGATTCTCATAGATTCCCATAAAATTTACTAATACACAGATACAAAAATTACCAACACTTCACAATGAGTGTAATAAATATTAATACAATTTACATGTATATAGCATAGTAATGATACTTATGATAGTATTATAGGTACAACCAGTGGTGTACTATTATTATTCCCATTTTCACACATGTGAAAACAACAGCTCTTCCAGTATCTATTTCTATAATAACAAATAGCATATGTTGTACTCCAGTTTCAGTAGTAACTACCACAATTGTACACTATTCCTATGGGATTTACATACTATAATATGTAGTACATATACATTGTATTGTGTTTGTTACCTATTATTTATAATTATTTTATATACAATTCAATACAGATCAATATCAAAAGACTACTTGTAAAGATCAAATCAGTATTGGTTATGGTCTAATATTATATATTAGAGTTGCACCTATACTAGTACATATAGGGATCTGAATAGGCGCCTATATTGAAGATACAGGCAGAGTATCGGTATAGGCAACTGCATTGCCTATACATTGCCTATACAGCTTACACAATATTTTTCAGGCTTTGTAGATTACATTATTGTCAAACTGCACAAGTACAATCTGAAGATATGTGCAACCAAGGCTGAATATGCCTACATGTACATGTACTTTGGGCTGAATGTAGAGCACACGAACAATAGAATAATTAACACTATACCATGTGTGAACAGTTGTAAACTAGATAAATACAACTATATATTTCACACAGACAATATCGGATTGGATCTGCATATAGGCAAGTTGGATTATGAAATATAGGCATATAGGCAAATTGCTGTATAGGTGCAACACTAATATATATATATATATATATATATATATATATATATATATATATATATATATATGCAGTGTCTAGATTATTAATGAACAAAAGGAATACTCGTCTAAAAACTCAGGACAACACATGACATACCTTCACAGTGAAACTGAACTGTAATTATATGATCTATCGATATCACAGCTTCAAATATGAACAGCTCTAGTTGTGATAGATGGTGACGACTAATAATGGAGGACGATCAGCTGATCTAGTTCTAATGAAGAAGATGACTAAGCTTCTTGTTTCACAAGTCATGCACGAATATATTACATACCTGTACAAATACCTTCAGAGTATCAGAGTATAACTGTGATCACTAAATCTTTAATGTGTTATCTAGCCGCTAGCTATCCCAACGCTAACCAACAGCTCCAATACTACAGAGGATTTCAGTTCCGTTGACACAATTATTCCGTTCCGTAAACACAGGAACTGGTTTCCAAATAAGTCTGGAGATGTTAATTATGATCAGCTAGCCAATTAACAAGTATCTATGTACAAGTGTTATCTTTGAATGATTATCACTACCATCCAGAAAGGCAGAAACCCAAACTCAAACTATATACAACAGACAGGAATGTGTCTCTTTCAGACTCCACCTCTTTGTTCAGTCATGTACAAGAATGTTTTAGCATAAAGCCATAAAATATCAGCTGATTCCTTGTTCAACCTTTATCTGAGTTTCATAGTTCATATTCAAGTTTTAGTACACTACTACATACCAAAAAATACATTAACGCTCATTTAAATGTTTTAGTGTGCATTACACAAATCACACAATTTTCATCCCAAAGTATATGTAAACTGGATGGATCATTTTCTTTTTTGTAGTGCAATATTCTCTGAAACTGATTATCAGGAATACTAAAGAGGTCTGTCAAGTTTCAATCTGTGTGTTGTTTGAGATTATATTAGGATGTATTTAATAGTATGACAGGAATCAGAATACTAAAACATTGAGTCTAGGTGTAAACTCCATCAGGAAATTATCATCCAAAAATTGATAATTTAATATCGTACCCCACCATCAATCTAGTGAGGAATAAGTAGTGACAATGTGGTAAATTTGAAACACTCATCATTTGACTGTTATATACATGTACATGTATGTACTGATACTGATCCAATGTTACATCTACATGTGCAATGTACCTTCTGGTTTCTGATTGGAAAATGAGCATAATTATGAATAATTATGAGTACCGTAAAAGTGCTTAATGATGCTATAATCACAAGAAATGACATAAGTACACTTCTTATAATATTGCTTACATCTTTCAGAACTAAACCATTACTAGAAATAATGGCCAATAATAACTGATACCAGTTACTGATCAGATTATCATCACTACATGTGTGTATTTAACTATTTCAATGACTGAGTATCCAGATTTCATTACCTTCCTTTACTAACAGCCAAACTTATTAACCTACAAATATTCATCATTACAATTAATTTAGTTAGCTTTCTATACAAATCACCAAATTACAAATATTTACGAAAAACCTCAAAACATCATTGCGATTGCGTAAATATAATTACATGTACATACATGTACTGTGTGTATTATAATTTTAGGTTAGATTATAGAGTTGGTGAATGGGATCCTGACTTTAGGAAATATCTTAAGACACTAGATGAGAAGAAACCTGTTGTTCTGTGTGGTGATTTAAATGTAGCACATCATGAAATAGGTAGGTAAATATAATATACATTTAATATTATGATTGTACCTAACTGTTAATTTACATAATTGTAAAGTAATACTATTGATATACTGTTGTAATACTCTCACAATACAGTACAACACACATACATAATTATATGTACAGCTGGACAGATATACTGCACTAATAACTCCAGTAGTGTATGGTGACAGGTGAAAGTTGATTGGTAGACAGTAGTCCATGGACAATAATCATTGATTTTATTCCACTTCTTAGATCTAGCTAATCCCAAGGGTAATTTAAAGACAGCTGGATTTACAAAAGATGAAAGAGATAGTTTTAGTACTTTACTAGAAGAAAACAAGTTTGTAGACTCCTTTTGTGAGCTATACCCTGAAATGAAAGATGCTTACTCTTACTGGTCTTATCATTTCAATGCCCGAGCTAAGGATGGTAAGTGGAGTAGTCTAAACCTAGTATTGGAAATATATACTCATTATACATGGACAGATAAGTAGACAAGTGTCCCATTCACAATATATTAGATTTATAGCAATTCATATTGAAGTGAAGTCGCTTGTCAGTAATTTCTAATCAGTGTTTTAATTTTGAGCAAATTTAGAGATGTAATTATATTTTTGTCTAGAACAGTTATACTGTGTATCAGTACATGTATATATACATGTTGTATATATCTGACAGTACATCTACATACATACATACATGTATATGTGTGTGTATCAGATAGTACATGTATATATACATGTATGTATATATCTGACAGTACATCTACATACATACATGTATATATCTGACAGTACATCTACATACATACATGTATATGTGTGTGTATCAGATAGTACATGTACATGTATATATACATGTATGTATATATATATCTGACAGTACATGTATAATTGTATATGTACATGTATGTATATATCTGACAGTGCATGTACATGCACATGTGATAGTACACGTACATGTATATATACATGTATGTATATGTCTGACAGTACATGTACATGTATATAATTATACATGTATGTATATATCTGACAGTACATGTACATACACATGTGTGTGTATCAGATTGTACATGTACATGTATGGTATAGTTGTTATTAGTTTCATTATGTTGTATTATGGTTTAATTACATAATAAATCTCTTGTATATATAGTTGTTATTAGTTTCATTATGGAAGTGATCATTGTCCAATTGTACTATTAATAACACTTTAAGTCCTCATAATACAATTATTTTGTTTAGTGATGTGCGATACAACTAAATAATAGTATTGCGTATCGCTACCAAAAATATCACGATACGATACAGTATCACGATATTTGAAATAATATTGAAACACGTAAATAAATGTCCTATTTGGATGTATTTGTCAAGAAATGGTAAAAGAAATCAATGAAAGTTATGCACACTAGCTTTTTATAATTACTTTTAGGTATCAAATTAGACAAATTAGAAAAACCATATTTACTAAACTGTCCATTCCAGTGTATCGATAAACCCAAAAGCTAATATTGTATCACGATATTCAATGAAAATATCGATATTTCGATATATCGATACGTATCGCACATCACTAATTTTGTTATGTAACTTATTACAAGTCCCATACTTATTCCTACTGTTATTATAATACATTATAACAGTGATCTCGCTAGGCATATTTAGTGTGGATTATCCCACTTGGTTAGCTCAAGATACACACTTAGTTTAATTATATTCATAATCAATAATAACCACAAATTACAAGTTTACAGATATACAATATACACTTTATTAGTGATAGAAGAAACAACTGACTAATAAAGTGTATATTGTATATCTGTAAACTTGTAATTTGTGGTTACGGACATACATACACACATGTACATACAAACTAACTTTAACATACACATATACGGACATACATAAATACATACATACAACATTCATATATTCATTCTTACATACATACATACATACAAACTACTTGAACTCTAATTTGCAGTTGGCTGTCTTTCATTTGACTGTTAACAAGCTAGAATGAGTACCCCAGTAATGTATAATTTTACTTTACAAATTAATCAGCGAGTTTGGTAGATCTGGTACTCTCTTAGTCTTGCGTAGCCAGCCCATCCCACACTTACATGATAATTATGATGAATAATTCAATGTAAACTCAACAGTAGCATATAATGCCATATATAATTTAGTCTTGTACCCAATTCATCCACCCTTGAACCATTAATGATAAACATTTTTTTAATAAAAATATTGATAATATTATTTTATGAAACATACATACATGTACCTCCATACATCATTATTTGTCAAGATTAAATTGAACAGCAGGTAATTTCTTGTTAACTTCTTTTATTAAATCACCCTTTATCTTATCTGCAGCAAGAACAAAGGGACCTTGCATTTTATAAAGAACTGATAGAAACTTAATACAGTGTTCTTCAATCTTCTCCTTCTCAGATATAAAAAGCATTCCTGCTTTAAATTCTTTAATGATGTTGTCCACAGTTGGTTCATTGTGAACATCTTGAGAAATTAAATCAACTTGTAACATTTGATTTGCAATGGCCGTCAGAGAATTTTGAAACAGCTGATGTAAACCAGCAATATGGTGATCAAATACTGAATTGATACTTCGTCTCAAACCATCAATATTCATTTCACCTAAAATAATAAGGTATGATATTTTTAACAAGACTGACTACATTATGTATATTCATGCAAGACTTCAGATCAACTTAACATTATTTTCATAAGAAAGCAATTGTGAAGTATATAACATGATGAATGCACTCACAGTGCATAACCCTCCTACAGGTTTGATTGACTAGAAAATAATTGCAGACAATACATGACTATAATAATAATTCAGTAGTTATATCTATGTACGGTTAAGTAATAGTGTGTATCTGGTAAGTATATAGAGTCTGACTCAGTATACATGAGAAGAATCAGTCTATTATTATTATATTTTACATACTACATACTTCTAGGAGGTGCAGCAACACTCTCTTGTATATTCCGAGGATCTGCAGTTGCTATAATTATAAAATTGAAATTATCTCTATTAAAAGATATACATACGTACTTGTATTGAATTCTCTTGTATCTAGATCCCGACTAATACATATTTCCTCATATTGGCATTCTACTCCAATTAATGGGACATAATAGCGAAGGAATTTTGCAGTATCAGGTTCGTTTTCTCCACACACTTTCACTAAACATTGAGGAGGAAATGGATTCCTTTTTGAACCAAATTTATCTGCTTCTTTCTTAGACAACTATATATAAGACAAACAAACAACATATTATGTACAAACATACATACAATGTATATACATGTAAGTACATTTGTATTTTTGGTAGGGTGTGTTAGTAAAGCAGGAGAAATAGTATCAAAATAGACTTAAATAGGAACATATTAACATGGTCTTTTCATAAATATTACAATTTAATCACACAATTTTGAACTGCCAACCATACTAGTATCTTTTAATTACAGTGGGTGTGGTTATCATATAGATATAAAAAAATATTGATATCATCTTTACTCTTATTGCCCATCACTAATATACGTACTTAAGGAAGTTGCATCACTCCAGGAGGGCTGGGTCAATTAATGGGTGTGTCACATAAAAAAACACTGAAGCAAGCTATAGCCTTGCAGGAACATTTACAAAGCAAGAAGGAGAAAACAATAACTGTAATAGTATCAGTAACTGAATAATGGTCATCACAAAACAATCATAAAGATTTTTTCCATGCACGCTTATGAGTGGTGAAGCTGTGAATAAGCGTCCAAGCCTAAATCACAGACTTGTAATTTAATTCACAAAAACATCCATATAAGAAATTTTAAGTGGGTAGTGCTATACTAACAGGTAGGTCACTCAAGTACCTGATGAACAGGTAAAACATTCTTCCTACATATACACCTATACAATAATATTATCACAAGTACTTAAACTGTGCAAACAAACAATTCTATAGACTGAGTTTTCAGCAATTTCTTGATGTAACCATTGCTACTATAAATAGAAAAAATCGCTCTATAAATAAAAAACCACACCCAACCCTATTAATGATAAACCCTACAATAATTTCATATATTCCTGATGATGTATTCCCTCTGGCGGTTACATCAAGAAACAACCGAGCTTTCAGGAAGTATTGCACTTGAATGCTCCTTCGCTGCCTGCTTCACTGCTCATATGCTTCTGATACAATGAATAGAAAGATTTCAAAATCCATTTTTTACAGTTCTTATAGAATTCCAACAAACATACCTTGCATGGTCTTTGGAGAGGAAAAACTTCCCATCCTTTATTGGGTCTTTCCTGCTCTTTGCTTAAGTTAAGCTCAATGTAGTCATCAGAATGAAAACAAAATAGAAAGAATATATCCTCTTCAGCATGAGAATGTTCATTTGTCATGTACTAAATAAATTATATATATATATATATATTACATGTACTAATTAACACAGTAAAACAAACTTATACATGTAGTAATCAAATGGTTGAGTAATGAATGAATATGTTAATAATTTTGTTATGTAAACAGGCACTTTACCGTCTTTAAAGTTTCCAGGTCTTTACCAACTAAAAATTTCATCAACCAGGAGTTAGGTATTTTCGGCACATAATATACCTGTCCATAATATTGATTATCAGGAACATGGTCTAAAAAGTTTCAGAATATCAATAAATTTACACAAAGTAGACAAAGAAGCTTATTACCTGGATTATCCTTCATTTCTTGGGTCAGGTGAGAAGATTCACTATACTGAGGAGTTGAAGTACTTTCATTCACATCATGTGACAGTGAGACAGTACTAGTAGGACTAGTATCAGGAGGATCTAGAATATACATAATATGAATCTATGTACATATACATACTCATAGAACTTGCCAGTTTGGGTCTGCTGCTGTACTAGTGACTCTGTATTTGACACATGATCAACATGCAGTGAACACTCCTCAAATATCGTAGTAGATGTTGTAGATTGATCAATAGTTATTGTAGCTTGCATTCCTGTTATATCACTACCTTCTCTACTATCTTGTGATGCTACATGTTCTGTACTTTCCTCATTCATAGATGGAGATTCTTGACGAAGAATCCATCTTTTTATTCTTTTCAGAATAGCTAATAAGCTGAAACTATCACTCATAATGAATCCATATCGATCATTTGTAGGAAATTAGCCTCCTTCAATCATCTCAAACTTATGCGGTGGTGTGAGAGGTGATTTAGCAAAGCTCAGATACTCAGTCTGTTGATTGTGTTTCAATACAACACAATGTTGAACACTTAATTTAATCGGTTTTAAAAGTGTTTCAGAAACTGATATAGCATAGACAGCACTAACAAGCTCTGTGTTTGATGGAAAGAGAAATTCACCACCAACAAGTGCTTTGATGGCCACTTGACAAGTAGAGGAAGATGGGATGGTTCCTTGTTCAACATGTATCCTCAAACCACACTCCTCCCAGTTGAATGAATGAGTTTTGTCCCCCTTGATATGGAAGTGGCTCTCCCCTGCAACATGCACATCATCAAGATAATCTGTGTAACAATGCAACACATTACAACTATACAATTCCAATAGTTATAATTAATAAATTTTAATACAAACTTAATTGATTATTACTAAAAGTATGTATCTACATTATTACCCTATAGGCAGAATGGTACAGTAATCGTTTTGTGTGTCTGTTTCCAGGTAGAGGGTTACGGTAATCAAGTTGTGTGGGTGTGTGTGAAGAGAAGAAGGTATCATTATACGAAATCTTGCATGTTAGGAATTTGCAATTACTTTCAGTTCTAAAGTTATAACAGTTTAAAATATCATCTGTTGGTCTGTCTATTACCAATTTCCTGCGAAACTATGAACATTGGCACTTTGAACGAGCTACTACTGGACTTCAAATTATACAGATATGAAAATAAAAGATAGGCTTTTTCTTTAAAAAATACTAATTTATAAATACAATTTCTTACAATTTACATCAGTAGTCTAAATCCCAGTACAATTGGGCAAAGATTATAATGTGAATAATAGCAAATGGGATGAAAGCTCTCTCCTTGGAGACACAAAGCTACAATAAAATGGTGAACTGTTGCCCAAATATTACTTCCTGTCCTATTGATAATGAGTAAATATTTAAAACATCCTTTACAAAAAATGAAGAAATCATAAACCACACTTACCAGTACAACTTGGTCCATGATACAAAACAAAATTCATGGAGCTTCTTCTTTCTTTCTGTAATCAAAAGCAAATATTAAAATGATATAATGAATTATACATATTTATTACAGCATATTTATGAAGACCATAATGTTGTGTTGTGTGTAGACACACATGTAATACCAACCTTTAGGATTTATTATAAAATGGCAGATTATTGATTAATCTACTAATGAAGATTGTGAATTGGACATTCTACTGCTTGTAATATGAGAGTATTAATAATTATCACTGACATAAGTTATGAATATTGAATCGAATATAATTGCTCTCCTTATGTGCTCAAGAGCTTGATCTTTTATTCCGCCCCTTGTCTAAAACTAAACCTTGGTTTTTATAATAATGAATTAATTATATTTGGTTTAACACGTGCAATATTAATATGAATAAAAATGTCTTAACCCCTTCACTGCCACATTCTCAACAGTGTAATCCACCATATATACATTTACTGTCACTGTCATAATAAAGTGACAGAAAAATTCTTTAGCAAACAAATATCAGTCAAAAATGAAGCCCAACCTACATATGGTGGTTATGGTAGTGAATGGGTTAAGAATATATGTTTAGAGAATAGAGCTCTGACCAATCAGATTACTTTATTTCATTTGCTGCAATAGTTGTGCAATTTTATGTGCAACATACTTAAATCTGATTGGTCAAAATGTAAAACAATAAATATGTAGTTTATGTACATGTACTTAACTCCTGGAGAGGTGCATAACTAATTCATTAATATAAAGCAATCTGATTGGTCAATTCAAACATAATTAACTACAATTATTTTTGCATGCTATAACTAAAAGTAGTGTATTTTGCAATTAAATATTGACATACTAAACACAATACAAAAATATATGTACATATCATAGTTTTTGATAAGCTCATATGACGCACCATTGGCCCAAAGAGCTTCCTATTATTTGGCACTGCACAGTTCTCTCTTTGGGCCAGATGGCATAGTTAATTATAATTATTGTCACTAACAGCATTAACTGTTTGTTATTGGCTTAAGATGTATTCCCAATGGCGCACACACTAACCATTGTTGAGCCAATTTGGCCCATGCTTAAAAGCGTATCAAAAACTTTGGTACATATTAACAGTGTTGGATTAGTTAATGTATGGACATTGCTTTAATGTCTATTAGACTTCCCATAAAAATATTGAATATTGGGTTGCCCTGCTTGGTCATGTTACAGTTTCCCAAGCTACATGTAATATCAGAAGATTAATAGTGTTTTCTTTATCAGCTCAAAAATTTTATTATTATTACTATCTCTTAAATTCCACCCCTTTCTCTAGCTTCTATAACTTTGTAGTAGTATTATATAACTTGTGAATATTGTTCTACTCTGTACAAAAACATATCATATCACATCACAGTACCATATCCAATATTCCACCCCTTCAGAGCTACAACACTGTCAACAACACTTTAACTTAATAATTATATACAATAGAGTTAACTATGGTTGAGCAATGATATCACCAGTGAAACCAGGTCACAATTAATTGTGTTGCTGTACCTCAATCTTATTTAGAATATCAGTAGTATTGGCATTTTCTTATCATCACATCAATATAACACATAAATTAGTTTTCATACACACTTGTAGACAATGCCTTTCGGAAGGAGAAACAATACTAACAAATTTTAATTTCAGTTTTTGTTATGTTTGTATTTATTTGAAATTACTACACTGTATAAACAAAATTGTTAAAGTAACTAATTTGATTAGTACCAGTTGCAAGAAATATTGTAAATTTAGTTAGTTGTTCCTGTAGGATACATGGGAATGCCAAAACTACCACTGAATTGTCAATTATTGAAATATCTTGCAGCTATAAACATGGTGGGGACTATCTGAGGGGAGGTGGGTTTTCATTTTGGATTGGATTGGATTGTACTGGAAATGAGGCCAACAAGCCACTATCTGATGAGAGGTGGGAGATTGTGTGAGATTGTGTTCATTTTGGATTGTACTGGGCAAGTGAAAAGGTGGATGATTACCCATGTTTAAACAACCGTATAATATGCAACTTCCTTGCAACTGTACTCACCAATAAATCAGTAATTTTAACAATTTTGTTTTTTTAGAGTGTACTACTTCCAGGGATCTCACTAGGCATTTTGGTGGTGGTACACCACTATTTACACAGTTTGCATCATCAATTAAGCTCTGGAATTCAACCTGCACCACCATCTTTTTATGGATCAACACATACCTTTACACTATTAAATACAAGCTCACCAAATAGGTTTAATTGGACATTTGAACTCACTTC
The DNA here is from genome assembly GCA_947044365.1 of Petrosia ficiformis. NCBI lineage: Eukaryota > Metazoa > Porifera > Demospongiae > Haplosclerida > Petrosiidae > Petrosia > Petrosia ficiformis. The sequence continues at coordinate 1,485,664 of OX345646.1, read as the reverse complement.
AAGTAAATTAGTCACACCCACTTAATTTTTGTCAAAATTGCACCACTAATTGCTAAAATCCTGATGAGAACACTAACTACTTCACATTAAGGATACATAATCATTATGCAATAATCATAATAATAATTACATGAAATACTTAATCAGTGTTTCCCCCAAAGTGTGGTAACATGGCGCTCCTCCACCCTTAAGTCTTGCTCCCCCACCCTTTAATTTTAAAAAACAATACTGATTAAACATTGTTAACCAGACATCATGTACCATGGATGCACTCACCCACCCTTAATATTTTTCCTGGGGGAAACACTGAAGTACTTAATGCAATAGTAATAGTCTAAGCTAAATATCTACACTACATGTATATTTAACACATGTATAATGTACATATTGTATCATAAATGATGTCATGTGATCAGTGATAGGATACCAAAATTAATTCACCAACATGTTGATTTGTGCATTTTTGCCAATTTCTTCCCTCACCAATAATAATTCCCACTATATTGTAGTTTTAGTGATTATCATGATTACTGCACATCCTTAATGTGAGGTAGTAAGTAGTAGCTTAAAATAAATACACAAATTGAAAATTATAAACTTTATTTGTACTGTTTCTCCTCCCAACAGATATAGGATCGACAGTGAATCAATTCAATATGCTTGTTATATAAAATGGGAATACTATATATTATTGAGAAAATTCTTGTTTTATTATCAGGCCTAATTTGAACAATTCATAAATAATTCATAACAGAATGAAATCAATATTTATTATCGGTAGACATCTAATATTGACATCAGGCCATGATCAGGGTATAGGAGTAATAGTAAAATCCCGTATTGGTACATACCTATTACACAGATTACTATAAAATGTTCTTCACATCATATATGACAAGTATAGAGCTACCTGCTAGTATCATACAGGTAAGAAGTACATAGCAGCCTGCCTCTCCCACTGACGTAGAGGAGAATGGGGGCATCATCAGTCTGTCTATTCTTCCATCCCTCTACTTACTGAACAACTCAGAATCTTTAATAGTAATGAAGTCTACACAGGCATAGATCTACTGTTATAAATAGAACTTTCAAATAGTCTGGTATGACCACCTTTCAAAACCCTGAGAATTGCCCTCCCATAGCCACACCCACTGATGCATGTGGCCAGTCTGACTGTGGATAATCTTTTTTGTAGTGCAATATTCTGAAACTGATTATCAGGAATACTCAAGAGGTCTGTCGAGTTTCAATCTGTGTGTTGTTTGAGATTATATTATGATGTATTTAATAGTATGACAGGAATCAAAATACTAAAACATTGAGTCTAGGTGTAAACTCCATCAAGAAAGTATCATCCAAAAATTGATAATTTAATATCGTACCCCACCATCAATCTAGTGAGGGATAACTAGGGACAATGTGGTAAATTTGAAACACTCGTCATTTGACTGTTAATATACATATGTTATCGGAAAGAAAGACAGACACCTGAGACAATGGAACAAGTGTATATAGAGAAAAAAACATCCCTATATTTGCTTTATGATGACTATGTATTAAGCATTGCTGATGGCACTAGTGTCTCTACCTTTCTGTGTACTCCTGGGGCCTGAAGACGTAAGTGTAAGCCTAATTGCAGTCTAAATACACAGATGTCTGATGAACTGACTGAGGTACTCCTTCAAGGTTCTAAATGATGACTTCCTCGCGTCTAAACTCAATAACTTATCATACTTACTTGTTAAAGATTCTTGCATAATATCTATACTGTTTCTCTGCTATATACAACAGTTATTAGCAGTTTTACATCCTTTCTGAATCTTCCTTGCTGGTCTGCAGCTCAAACGCGCGTTCTTTTACGCGCCACGCCCATTAATTGACCGAGCCCCCGGGAATGACGCAACTTCCTTAACTACGTATACAACGCATAGTCGCGCAAGTGACACAAGAATATATATATAATTATATTATATATATATATATATATATATATACATTAAACCCCGTGGAAAGCAATTATAGGGATGGCCCTACGGGCCATAAAAATGAAAAATGAGAGTTGCCTCATGTACATGTATGTACTGATACTGATCCAATGTTACATCTACATGTGCAATGTACCTTCTGGTTTCTGATACGAAAATGAGCATAATTATGAGTACCGTAAAAGTGCTTAGTGATGCTATAATCACAAGAAATGACATTATTAGTACACTTATTATAATATTGGTTACATCTTTCAGAACTAAACCATTACTAGAAATAATGGCCAATAATAACTGATACCAGTTACTGATCAGATTATCATCACTACATGTGTGTATTTAACTATTTCAATGACTGAGTATCCAGATTTCATTACCTTCCTTTACTAACAGCCAAACTTATTAACCTCCAAATATTCATCATTACAATTAATTTAGTTAGTTTTCTATACAATCACCAAATTACAAATATTTACGAAAAACCTCAAAACATGATTGCGATTGCGTACATGTAATTACATGTACATACATTTACTGTGTATTATAATTTTAGGTTAGATTATGAATGAGATCCTGACTTTAGGAAATATCTTAAGACACTAGATGAGAAGAAACCTGTTGTTCTATGTGGTGATTTAAATGTAGCACATCATGAAATAGGTAGGGAAATATACATGTATTATGATTACAGTAATAGTATCATACTGTTAATTTACACATAAAGTACTACTGTTGGTAGGTATACTGTTGTAGTACTCTCACAATACAGTATAACACACATACATAATTATATGTACATCTGGACGGATATACTGCACTAGTAACTCCAGTAGTGTATGGTGACAGGTGAAAGTTGATTGGTAGACAGTAGTCCATGGACAATAATCATTGATTTTATTCCACTTCATAGATCTAGCTAATCCCAAGAATAATTTAAAGACAGCTGGATTTACAAAAGAAGAAAGAGATAGTTTTACTACATTACTAGAAGAAAACAAGTTTGTAGACTCGTTTCGTGAGCTATACCCTGGAATGAAAGATGGTTACTCTTACTGGTCTTATCGTTTCAATGCCCGAGCTAAAAACAAAGGATGGTAAGTTGAGTAGTCTAAACCTAGTATTTTATCTATTAATATATTTTGTAAATGGAGATACTCATTATACATGGACCATAGGCGGCGGAACAAAAAATGTATTGGGGGGGGCTATGTATCTAGTGGACGGCGCGCAAAGCGCACCGCTGAAACATTTTTAATTTAATTAAATATTCATGAGGGGCGTAACCACTTATTATCTATCAATTATCAAGTATCAGCGCAATGAAGCGAAGAACGAAGTTTACCCTTCAAGCACGAGTGTTGCAGTATTGTAAAAGTCAGTAGAAATATTGGTGGGGCTATAGCCGCCCTAGCCCCCCCTGTTCCACCGCCTATGACATGGATAGATAAGTAGATAAGTGTCCCGTTCAGGCGTTCACAAATATATTAGATGTATAGCAGTTCATATTGAAGTGAGTCACTTGTCAGGAATTTCTAATCAGTGTATTAATTTCGAGCAAATTTGAAAATGTAATTATATTTTAGTTTAGAACAGTATCTTTTCTAACACATCATAAAATAAATCAGCCATTTATATAGTCATTACAGTCAGCCATTTAAATTTATAGTTATTACAGCATGAAAAGTGTGGTCAAGCAATAATACCTTTACTTGTGATGTACTACTGTATCAACCACACCTCTTGTGTCAAATGGTGCTTTTTAGTCATCTCTATATTCTATTCTTTAGGAGATTAGACTATTTTGTTATCTCTCATGGTTTAATGGAACATGTTTGTGATCATGTGATACGTTCACAAGTTTATGGAAGTGATCATTGTCCAATTGTGCTATTAATAACACTTTAAGTCGTCCTAAACTAACTGATTATTATAATACAATTATTTTGTTATGTAATTTATTATAATAAATTTACCATAATGTCCCCTTCCATCTTTATACTGATACGTCATTATGCCTTGTCTATTAATTCAGGCTAAAATATTCTTTTAAGAATAATATTATTATACAATGTTGAAGAGGATACATTAAACACATGAGCAGTTGACAGAAAATAATAATTATTAATAGTACATGTAATGATAATAATTAATTGCTAATACTACATCATAACAAATTGAAAAATATTACTGTAAATAATACTGTAGAGTTAGTGCATTATTCCTTCATACTCTCTTTTTTCATCTTCTTCACGATTTCATCAAGGAATTGTTCATTTTCCATTGCTTTCTGGACAGTATCTAGGTGTTCAGGATTCTGTTTAATCTTCGTTTGTACATGAGTGAGTAAAATGTTAGCACCAGCAAATCCTCCTTTTTTGAGAACATCAATTTGTATATTCTCATCAATGATTTTTTTTGCATATAGCTCAACTGTTAATGATAAGAGAGTTGGATCACTGATATTTAGTAGTCTACATAGCTCTGCATGATTTGACCTCAATACATTGGAGCTTACCATTGCAGCTGTGGTATCAGTAGAGTGTATTTCTAAATAGTAATGCATTATAATAATAATAATAATAATAATAATAATAATAATAATAATAAATTACTGGTTACAATATACAGCTAACATATTCTTGTCACATAATTATTTATAGTAATTTATTGTGTGCACATATACGATTTACACATATACCTAAACAAGGCTGTTAAAAAGCCAAAATCTTGTTTGGAGCTACTATTGTAAAATAAAACTTCTGAAAGTGATCTTGTCAATTTATCTTATAATGAGATTCATAGCCATGCATTTTCATATGATAGTAGTAGGAGTGTGAAATAAAAGGAGTGTTTCCACCAAGGACGGACTACTACTATTACTACTACTACTACTACTACTACTACTACTACTACCACCACCACCACCACCACCACCACTGCCACCACCACTGCCACCACCATGCGTCCAATAAAGAATTGGAGGAGTGCAACTAGTATGAAGAGCACACTACTACAAATAGCAAATGGGATAATATGAAAGCACTCTCCTTGGAGACACAAATGCTACAACATAATGGTGAACTGTCACACAAATAGTACTTCCTGTCACATTGATAATAAGTAATATTTATAACATCCTTTACAGGACATTAAGCATTTTAATGTGGCAAGAGAGTGGGGCTCAATAAAGGTCGAGATTAGATAATGCATGAGCAAAGGTAAACTGTACATTAAGTAGTTAATGCATTCTTAAGTGTGCATTACGTTACACTGCAATCAAGTGACCATTATATGCAAACATCATTGGGTCAATGTCACATGATAGTTTACTGGCTTTTTGATAACGAGAAAGATTTGTAGTGATAACATCATCTTTGACGGAATATGGTATTAAATCGGCTGATGAGAGATCATTAGCTAATCTCTCTGTGTCTGATATTACACCCAAAATTTCAGAAAAGTGTCTTTTGAATATATTAGATGGGGAATAGTCTGAAAATATGAAACACAAGATTATATTAATCTTGTGTATTAGTACATGTAGTGAATTGATTAGATGAGGTTGTATTAGAGGATGAAGTTACAAGTGTCAATAACTGTGACGTTAATATGAGAAGCACTGTACTTACAACATGCAATGAATACAACACTTAGGCTATGAATATTATTATAATTGATCACCATAATAATTATATTATAATTATATGTAATTAACAGGGGCAGTTAATAAATAATAACACTATAACCAAATGCACTTTCTGGTAAACAAGTTCAAAGAAATGCCAAGACAATAACCAACTTCATGACATGAGGATGAAATATCATTGAATATAGCACATTAAGCATTTTAAAGTGGCAAGAGGGTGGGGCTCAATAAAGGTCTAAATTAGATAATGCATGAGAGAAGGTAAACTATACATTAAGTAGTTAATGCATTGTTAAATGTGCATTATACTGCAATCAAGTGACCATTATATGAAAACATCATTGGGTCAATGTCACATGATATATACTAAATAATGTTTAAAACATCCTTTACAGTACATAAAGTTTAGTGTGCCACAACAGTGGGTAAATTAATACAAAATGCAAAGTGTAGTGAGTGCATTATGTAAACTAATTGCACTCAAATGTCAAATTAAATGTAAATGGTGCTTTAGGTTACAAGATACCATTACTATCTTATTACAAGAAAATAATTTTTTATTTACTTCAATAAACTTCCCCACTGAGAACACTGTTGTCATAGTCTAACCAAAGAGATGTCAAAATCTCTGGATTCGTAGGAGATCTATCATGTGATGTGATCCTAGGCAAGTTCAATCATTATATACTACAACAAATTTGATATACTACATAAGTGTAGGTAATTAATATTCAAAAATTGGTATCCCATAACTCTGGTATTATAAATGTGGGGTTAGAGGTCAGGTGATAAGTAATTTACATTATTCATTACTCATTAGTACAATCATTACCATGTAAGTGTACTTGCACACTGATAAATAACCTGACCACATTTAAACAAAAAATAATTCACCTTCTACTTGCACTTCATGTGTTGTTTCTTTTGATTTTGTCTCTTTTGACTTTGTCTATATGTAAAAGAAAATGTATAATTATAATTATTACCGTAGATAGCTTAGTTTGCAAGTACTTTTGTCATGCTCAGTTGAAGTTCAGGTCAACTATAAAAATATTTGCAGTCTCTTTTCTATTCGTTAATGAGATACATACGTTGTAGCTACTTAAAGACACACATTTAACCAATTTCAATGACAAAATTAATATTTGAAAGGTATGACCATGAATCTCATTGTTTTGTATAAAAGTACTATGTAAATGCATAATCATGTACATTTGCATGCTACACCTTTATGAATCATTAATAAGCTAAACATTTTCGCATATGCATTTTTTGTACCACTATGGCTATGGATCCGCCCCTGCCTATGTTCTAACTAACATGTAATATATAGCTATAGATATTAATTAATTTACCACAAATTATTTTTATAAACATGTGATCAAAGAGCCATCCTTATGATTTAAACAATAGTGAATATGCTAAGCAACTATGCAATGTATTTAAGAAATTCCAGTTGTTAGGTCAATTAATGGGTGTGGTGTGTAGAAATGCAGGTGTGTATAACTGCTTATGATAAGGAGCAACATGAATAGAAAACATACTAATAATAATGCCCAGATAATTACCAATAACAATTACTGATTCGGTACATCACTAGTGTAAATGCATCCTGGTACCTCACCAGATCCACCTCTACAACATATTATATAGTAAATTAGCTATCAAGGTGAAGCAATATTGCTACGGAGAATGCTCTTCCTGGACACCCTATTTGGTTGGCTTCCTATACAAATACCTGTATAGCGAGTGTAAGATTTTCATCAAATTTATTATTTTTCAAGTCTCATAATGATCACATAATTATATTTAGAACATGGAATGGCACCCTCAATAAAGGACATTACCACAGGGAGAACATTGAATTAAACATGCATGTGAATGAAATTATATTCATACTTTAGGTTTCTTAGCAACTGGTTTATCCTCTTCATCACTATCACTATTGCTACTCTGTGTATGTAGAAGAAGGATAGTACATAGTTTCATGATGACAATACTTTTGTAAAGACAATGTTACAGGTTACTTGTATATCATTTACTATTTCTTATATTATTTGGTTGATTGGATCAGTGTTCCACCAAAGATTTTATTATAACAAAGAAATGAAACTACCACAACGTTTTGGCCTGAGGCCTTCTTCAGTTGCTATTTCTACTATTTGATGCAATAGGGTACTATGAATCAAACATTAAATGCTTAAACACTCAACAGCTAATACAATTGGTATCCAGGAATGTGTTATTTCTCTGTCAAAATTGGTGGTTGGATTTCAGACACCAGAATCTTCTCAGCAATATTGAATAATGAAAATTTAATATCATAGAGGTATCGCTTATGAACACAACACTTTGTGAAATAATTCATCTATTAGTACTCACATGCAGCTATGTGGTAACAGATGGTAATGTAAGTGACTATCAACAATAAATGCAAAATATGGGAGAAAATGCCTCAGCTTTTACAAGGGCCACAATGAAATATTCATGCAAAATTACTACCAGTCTTTTATTTCTTAGTGAGAATACAGTGTGTGTGTATTATACCTTTTCTGATCCTCTGCTAATGGAATGTTGCAGGGTAATTGTAGGTCTTTTGTTAGTAGAACTTTGTGAAACTGTTTCAATTTCTTCGGAAGTTAGTTTTACTTTTTCTGAAAGTAGCAGAGAATGATAATATATATAATTGTAGACAGTAAATCATCTCTTGGTTATTACAAAGGATTTTCGTTACACTATTGTTATCATCTATAGGCTTAGCTTGTGGTCATTTTTTATAATGACCATTGAAAGATTTATTTTGATTCAAAAGATATCACATGGTGCATAGTTCCACTATATTATAAATAGTTACATACATGTATGTATTCAATATTCATATGACCTATTTTCACCATTCTCAGTATATTGGTTTAACATTAGTAACTGATACATCTAAAATTAATAATTATTAATACCTTTCAGATAGATTTCACCAGCATTTGTTGTATAGTGAGGTAGTTGATATTTGACTTCAGCATTTCTAGCTTGATCATTTTTCACATCCTCTGCTGTACGATCAAGGATCACTGATAGCAGGTCTCGTGTTTTCAAACGTTGACAAAGATGGCGTGTCCACAGTCCCCCATATTTCACATTACCCCCTGCATTTTGGTTAATTGATGTTGCATATGCCACTAGACAATTTTGAGGGGACTCGAGATTAAACATCATTTCTGTACCATGAACATCCAAACCAGGGCTATAATTCAAACAGCAATCAAAAAAGAAAATATATTTATGACTCAATTTAGCTGCAGATGTAAGTGGAGAAATAATATTATCTTTAATGTATAATACATTTTTTGTATCATCATCTGGTAGTACAAACTCACGACATGATTTGTCGATACCTCCGTGTCCAGCATAATAAAAAGCTATGAAATCATAATTTAAGGGGTATTTGTCAAATTCAGCAGCAGCGTGAACAAGGCAAGCTAACTCTGAACACGAGGGATCTTCAATACGATAAGTTGCAAAGTTTAAATAGTCACGAAAAGTCTTGCATATGTTGTCAGCATCAACATCAGTCCCACCTGGATGACCAAACGCACCAAGAAACAACATATCAGCAACAAAGATAATTCCTTGAGCATCTGGTTTGTTCTGACACTTCTTACGTATTTTTCTCTTTGCTTCTTTGAGAGCATCATCACTGAATTGAACACAATCTATAAAACAGTACAGACTATGAAATGCATATAAAAACTGTCTTAGCGTATATTTCATAACCTAATACAATATTCAATGGATTTTTATTATAAGCTGGTGTGTTCCAGTGAGAATATTATATTGATATCACCTAGGGCAATATACACTAGGAATTGTTGTTTGAATAATTTATTCATCATTTCTTTTGATAATAGTACTGTTAATAGTAATACTTATGGAACTAGTAAACTATAATGTTGAAAATGATTGTGTAAATAATGCATACAGATGAAGCTTTGTCTTTTTTGTGAATTCTGAGTGTTTTTAAAGAATTAAAACAGTTGACAAATTTCAGATTCTACTTATTCAACATTCTATACAATAACTGTCACACATTATGCTAACAATAATCTTGTATGCATGGTTGATAATTATAATCAACTAACCTGGTTCCTTAGTAACAAACCAATGTTCTCCATCCTTGTGTACAGGATAAGTCCTGTTAGTTAAATTACACTTCATGTTCTTCTTTGTAGAATCAACCTTAGCAATGTGTTTGCCCTTACCTGTACAGTCTGGATGATCACAGTAGAAACCAAACTGATGAGTGTAAAATGAATCATCATATCGCAGATGCTTGCATACATTAGATATCCCAATTTCGAGAATTTGACAAATCTTATGTCGAGAACTGCAACTAGCTTGCTTACTTTCCACATGCACTACCAAATATTCGGCTGTAGCTTTCAGACTAATAGGATAATTTATACCACTGCTATCTGTGTAGAAATATACTTGATTACGATAGAGACGAGGCTCGCAGTCGTCATGCTGAATCATCCATTTCTTTTCGCGCAACAAGTACACAAGTAGTGCACTGAAAATTCCCTTAGGAACAAATCCTCCCTGAAACAACACTAAAAGAGGATCCAATTGGTCTTCAGAAGAAAGAGCTTCTGATGCATGAACCAAAGCACACGGAAGAAAATAATCATAATTACTAAACTTGGGATCAGGATCATGTACGGGCCCAAGAATGTTGAGATGATTTAGAAGAGTTAAGAATACATCGAAAGATAGTTCGGACATATTTTTATTTTTGTTGAAAATAGATTCCACTCTTTTGCTATTAAATAAGCCATACTGTTCAAACACATCTATTTCATAACCATCGACATTTTTATTAGTGAAAGTAGAAACAATTAACCCTGAGATTGCTCCAAAGATTACACTTGGTTGTATAATGATAGTGTCTTCAAGCTCTTTCACACTACCATAGTAACGAATAGTTCCTGTTTTGTGATGAAGAAACAACAAACAATCTTGTAGCTCTTCCTCAGGGACATTGCATTTCTTTGCTAGTTCTATACATTCTTTATAGGTCACAGTCGACTTTGGAAGTCTTTTCAAACACCATTCAAGAGCTATCCATGGTACAGGAAACTCTATTTTGTATGGACTTTTCATGTCTGTCTTCCGCCGAATTATCCTATCCACTACCTCTCTAACCTTGGCACTATCATCCTCGACATTGTTGTAGTTATCCACAGGTATAATAAGTTGCTTTTTACGTCCACTAGTCATATATTCAATACAGCCTTTTTCATAAAGCAACGTTTCCTTCACAATTTTTCTCAGCTCTTCATCTATCTTACTCACAATATCACTACTCACTAAATCTTTATGCGTTCCTACTACCAATATAGAAAGAGGAGGGACGCTGCTTTTGGAATCAGGATGTGCAACATCACGTGATAATATATCAAGATAACTAGTAATGCTGGCGAGAAACTGCTTAAAAACTTCCTTGACAGTGAATGAGCTTTCATAAGGTAAGCTTTCACTATCAGATGAACGATAGGTGACATTGTACTTATTGTGTAGACCATCAAACAAGCTAAATGTGAAAATAAAAATTGTAGGCCCAGCAATTAGGGCAGGGAGCACTTCGTGAAACTCTGGCTGACCTCCGGTATCAGCATAAAAGATGGTTGCGCTGTCATCAAGAAGCCCTTGGACTTTAGTCTTATTTCGGTTTTTTAAAGCTTCTATCATTTCATCATATACATGTGGTGTATCTGTTGCACGTGTATCATCAGTTGAACTTGGAGGTAATGTCGTAACGGTATCTTTTGATTTTGAAAGATCATTAGCTTTTGTTACATCAGAAAGCTGTGAATCTGGTTGATTAGTAAGATTCTCATTGGGAACTTGATGTTCCTCATTAGGAGGTTGATGTAAATCATCAGATCGTGGATCTTTTGCATGCTCATTTTCAGAAGATATCTCGGGATCCTTCTTATTTACATTACCTGTGATAAAATTGTTTCTTCTTGATGTTTCTCTATCTGTATAACTAGTGAATCTCTCAACTAAGTCAAGAAAAACTGTAAACTCTTCCTGTTCTTCCAATTCCTGCCATCTGTACCTTCCACCTAAAATCGTAACCTGTACTCTCTTTCCTTCCAAAACAATTGTGCTGTTTAATCCACTGCCTGCTCCATCTCTTGTAGTAGGTTTCCCTGTGATAGGTTTGTCAACAAGTCGATTAAAGAGACACGTTTTCCCAACACCAGGAGGACCAAAAGGAATACACTGTGCCATAAACGTATGAAGAGAACCATGTTTCTTCACTGCATCCTCGAAAGCCTTCAGAGATTTATCTGCAATAATAATGAAAAAGAAATATCTATACAACAGATAGACACATGTACTTATAGTATTTATCACTTCTTTCATGAAGATTATTCAAGGTAATGAAGATCACAACTTTTTGCCTTCTTTCTCTTACTAATGATATTACCCAATCACTTAAAATTAGGGCTGGGATGAATAAAATCAATATTGAAAATTTTTTTTGATTATCGATTATAAGTCTGTGATATCAAGCAGCAAATAATCAAATGGGTGGAGTTTCCTGCATTACTTGACTTAATTGGCATAATTACTTCCACTGATTTCAATTGATTATCAATCAATTTGAAGTTAGCGATATTTAATTTCAGAATGTCAGCCAATTTCTAGCCCTACTTAAAATATCATTGTTTAGCCTTATAACTCACCAAAAAATGAATATCAGCAACATTACATTTTATTAATTTAAGTTCGCATACATAAACAATAGTTATATTAAAGTGTAAATAATTGTGTAATCTGAAAGTTCTGTGTCATTTTCATTTCTGAAGTTCTTTATCTCATAAAGTTTATTCATCAGAGTTTTCTATTGGCATCACCACACATGCATTCCCAGGTATTCCAAGCACACACATTAATATACTGTCCCTAACACAATAATTTCTGTTAAACATGTGGCAATAAATCACACATGTTTGTGATGTCTGTTGTTTGTGACATAATGGAAGCCATGACACTGCCAGAGTTTATTCAGTGAAGACCACACCCACCCTATATTGTGCACGAAATGAGAAGAGTCTCTATAAATTACATGATTTTGTTGAATAACTGAAAGGATGTGACAAATTACTAATACTAAAGTACTTCAGAGTTCATTTCCATTAAGTAATAATTGTTATGTATGCTATACCATCATATGCTGATGCAATTCATGATAAAAGAAGTTTGAAAGTTTATAAGCCAAAACAAGTATATATGACATTATAAAGCAGCAAGCAATAGATGGATGGATTTGGCTAGGTGAGGTTAGCAATTTCTTCTGCTTTTTTGGCTCATCAAAACAACTGGTGGTTGAAGGTTTTCAATTTCTCTGTGTGAGTGTGTCTCTCAATACTGTTGCCAAGTCAAGTATGACATTGTAAAATTACTATTGAAATATGAATGACACATTGCCCAGTTACTAAGCAATGCCAACCACATGTATCTTATGGCTTCCCATCATTTAAATCACTTGGAACATGCCCGGGTGGATATTATCGAAAACACACTCCACAATATCAACAAAACCCTCAAGTTACACCCTTGGGATCATAAATATTGCTTCATGTATTTTCAAAAATATCCCTGACCAATCTTGTTCTAACAATTACAGTGCATATAGGACCTATCAAGGTAAATATATATGCCTATATTGTTTGGTTTGCAGAGTTCATCAGACGCTTAATTGTCCTTAGTTTTTAATGGTTCAAGTACCATAGCAGCCCTCACTTTGCTGGCCTGCTACAATATTAAAAACATCTTCAACCTTGGTGAGTCAAATAAATCACATAGAACCATGCTAGCCTTACTAGAAATATTTCATACATGCCATGACAACCGTAATGCTACCATGATAACCATTTGATGTGGTTAGGTCTATATTTTGTATGTAAAACCTGTCAATCTTTAACCCACTATATATTTCATATAATACACATCCTGGTTTTATATATCTACATATAGACCTTTGGGTGTGTCCTCAGATGTGATATAGCCCTCACAAACTCTGGTAATATCACATTCTTGCTATTATTCCTTGGACAAAAACCGAAAGTCTATATCTGATATACAAGACTTGCTATTGTATTACAATGGCAACTTAAAGAATGTATATCAAACATCTAACTGTGGATTACTTTTAATTATATTTTATATAAATACGAAATAAAAACAATCTTCATTACCTTTCACTTTCAGATAGATATCTCCTATAATTGTTGTTTCATAATGAGGTTTGTGAACTATATATTCATCATCTTTGATATGTCTCACAAATTCTTCTTTTGCATCATTAAGGATTGTTGAAAGGGACTCTACTCGTGTTAGATGTTTACAAAGATGTGTCCATAGTCCTCCATAAATCTTGTGGCCAATCGATATTACATATGCTACAAGACCTTTTTGAGGGGGTCTAAGATTGAAATTGTTCTTCGGAATAGCCCTTGTAACTTCATCCTTGGCCACACAGCAATCAATAAAACATAGAACTTTACGATCTCCTCGGTTTCCAAATGTAAATGGAAAAAGAATATGATCATCAATATACAATAAATCAGCATCATCACCACCCCTCGAATACATTGGTAGTAAATATTCACGACCAGATTCATCAATACCTCCATGTCCAGCATAATAGAACGCAATGAAACGATAACTCTTGGGGTATTCATCATATTCAGCAGCTGCTTTAACAAGGCAAGCTAAATCTGCACAAGTAAGAACTTTTTCACGATAAACTGCAAAATTCAAGTCATCACGAAAGATTGAAGATATATGCTCAACATCAACATCAGTCCCAGCTGGACTAAATAATCCCAAAACAAAAATAATTCCTTGAGCATCTGGTATCTCCTGACATCGATTGTGTATTTTATTCTTTGTTTTTTTCAAATCATCTTCTGTGATTGCAAGAACACCTGCAAAATATTATGAAATGAAGTACATGTATGAAGAGTGCACAGACAATACAATATCACATAACTAATTAACTATGACTATCGCTCACCCACTTGCAATACCTGGGTGACAATTGTGACCAAATTTACAAAAAGGAACATTAATTTTATGGCAAAATAATTTTGATGAAACGCTGGCCATTTTGTACAGCAAGTTAATGAGATTTGGTCCAATGAATATGTGGGAACACCTGAATATTGAATAATCATAATATTATATAAGTAGTGTAAATTCATCAGTATTAAACACTATTGGTGGTGTCAATATAATTAATTTCATTGATTATTAAAACATTTAGATCAAAACTTCAAATCATCCAGTTCTAGGGTCAGGCCTGGTATGTCTGTGCCTGACTAACATTTTCTGAAAAACTTTATTGCCACACTCAGCTTGTCTTTCTTTGCCCACTCATCAATAATTCTTAATGACTCCACCCAAGTTAACGCGTTAGATTTAAGTGGGTGGAGTTGAAACACAATCAGACCCTAATTCCAATGTCTAATTTGGATAAAAATCACTGGCATGTCTCCAGATAAGCAACATGTAAGGTAGCTTGTTAATTGACCACATCCCTAACGAATAATTAATTACATGCAGAATTTTTCCGGATGCTTTGCAACACCGTTCCTTTTATGATTACAATAGTCAAATCTTAAAATTACCTATGATCCCATGGGTACTGGTACTGTATAGTACAAATAGGATGAGATGCATGCCATGTGTTAAATGTGGCAAGAGGGTGGGGCTTAAAGGAGATTAGACAATGCATGAGCGAAGGTAAACTGTACATTAAGTAGTTAATGCATTTTTAAGTGTGCATTACACTGCAATGAGGTGACTTGTATATGAAAACATCATTGGGTCAATGTCACATGATATATACTAAGTAATGTTTAAAACATCCTTTACAGTACATAAAGTTTAGTGTGCCACAACAGTGGGTCAATTAATACAAAATGCAAAGTGTAGTGAGTGCATTATGTAAACTAATTCCACTCAAGTGCTAAATTAAATGTAATTGGTGCTTTAGGTTACAAGAGCTATCTTATTACAAGAAAATAATTTTTTATTTACTTTTACAACAATGAACTTCCCTTCCCCACTGAGAACACTGTTGTCATAGTTTAACCACAGAGATGTCAAAATCTCTGGATTCGTAGGAGATCTATCATGTGATGTGATCCTACATTTTACCCAGCAAGTTCAATCATTATATACTAAACTCTGTATATGATAAGTTTGATGTGTGATTTTAACTCATCAATTTTTTGAATAGGGTGCAGCCATAGCCACTTAATTGTAATCTTCTACCTCCAATGATAATATACAATATCACAGCAATATGGTGTTTTAAAGAAGAGTACATATGGCTAGCATTTTTAGCAAGGGTTCTGTACCTTTCAAGAACAGCCTGGTGAGAACCCTATATAAATAATACTAAATGCATAGAACAAAATAAACAAGAAAGTGTACGCAATTAATATTCAAAACTTGGTATCCCGTAACCTTTGGTGTTTATAAATGATGAGTGGAGGTCAGGTGATAAGCACTAATTTACACTATTCATTAGTACAATGATGTACACAGAAGTAATGATTATAACAAGAGAACAGACTCACTACCTGTTAAAGGTTTATCATCTACTAATACATTAGTAGCTGTTGACTGATATGTGGAATGAACAACATGTAAGAATACCGTTATAATTACACATCTTGATATATATTAGACTAGTAGCCCTCACTAATACATACATACATGTACATGTCTTAAATAAACATAATTAAAAACCAAATGTAAATTCAAAGTATCTCTATCTAAAGATATACATACCTCTATTGATATTTCGACTAATGCATATTTCCTCATCATCACATTCTACTCCAATCAATGGGACATAATAACGAAGGACTGCTACAGTATCTGGTCCTTTTTCTGCACACACTTTCAACGAACAATGAGGAGGAAAATGAATCTTCTTCGAACCAAATCCATCTACATTTTCCCTAAACAACTACAAGAAACAGTAAAATATAATAATTTCCTAATATACCAGAGCAGCATGAACCCACCAAAGGCAGGAAAGGAGTGTACAGCTGCTATATAAGATGTTGTGTCAAACTTTTTGAACAAAATGCCCATATATGGACACTCGTAAAGTAAACAAGGTCAAGTATAACCCATAATAATAATAGTTGACCTACTGTACTAGGGCTAGGCTATAGGTCATCCTATGGGCTGACGATGACAAATTAACTGCACCATACATACATAGATACACACATACACACACACACACACAGACACACACACACATACATACATATGTGGACACATACCATGTACATACGTACATATGTGAATTGTGTAGTCCATTTTAATGTGCTTCAAGAGCCTTTACCCACTATTAATACTTGAAACATCGTTAAAATTAATAGACACTATTTTTCCAATACAGTGGGTGAGTGTTCTTGAAATGTCAAATATACATGTATGGTAGAATGTACCTTGCAAGGTTTTTTAAGAGGAAACACTTCCCATCCTGTATTGGGTCTGTCCTGCTTTTTACTTAAGTCTAGCTCAATGTAACCATCAGAATTAAAACGAAATATAACACATATATCCTTTTCAGCATTAGTATGTCCACTTGTCACGTACTAAAAAATTATACATTACATATATATTATATGATGTTTCATGTATTGTTTAGTAAAAACCACTTGTTAAATAAAGTATTGTATTGTTATAATTATTTGTTTTCATCATGTACGTAATTAATATGAAATTCACCTTTTTTAAAGTTTCTATGTCTTTACCAACGAAAAATTTCATCAACCAGGAGTTAGGTGTTGTCTCTGGTATATAATATACCTGACCGAAATATTGATTATCAGGAACATTAACTACAGAAATTCATGAAAAGAATAATTATGAAGAGTTGTCAAACAACATGAAATTAGTATGGACATACATGTACATGTACAGTAAGAAGAAAGAAGAGTTACAATACAATTCCACAAACTGAATTATACTATATGACAAAAGTTAAAATACTATGAATATTAATATGTCAGTCATTTGTAATTCAGAAGTGTGAAATAATTTACTAATATGAAGCTTTGTTTAGTACATTATATAAATAATCATTACCTTCTCTATCATGTTGCAATGCTACATGTTCACCAGGAAACAACCATCTTTTCAGAATAGCCAGTAAGCTGAAACTATCACTCATAATGAATCCATGTTGATCTTTTGTAGGAAATTGGCCTCCTTCGATCACCTCAAACTCATGTGGTGTTCCAAGAGATGATTTAGCAAAGCTCAGATACTCAGCGTGTTGTTTGTGTTTCAATACAACACAATGTTGAACACTTAATTTGATTGGTTTTAAAAGTGTTTCAGAAACTGATATAGCGTATACAGCACTGACAAGCTCTGTGTTTGATGGAAAGCGAAATTCACCACCAACAAGTGCTTTGATGGCCACTTGACAAGTAGAGGATGATGGGATGGTTCCTTGTTCAACATGTATCCTCAAACCACACTCCTCCCAGTATAATGAATGAGTTTTGTCTCCCTCGATAAGGAAGTGTCTCTCCCCTGCCACATGCACATCATCAAGATAATCTGTGTAACAATGCAACACATTACAACTATACAATTCCAATAGTTATAATTGATAAATTTTAATACAAACTTAATTGATTATTACTAAAAGTATGTATCTACATTATTACCCTATAGGCAGAATGGTACAGTAATCGTTTTGTGTGTCTGTTTCCAGGTAGAGGGTTACGGTAATCAAGTTGTGTGGGTGTGTGTGAAATAGGTACCATTAGACTTGAAAAGAAATCTAGCATGTTAGGAATTTGCAGTTACTTTCAGTTCTAAAGTTATAACAGTTTAAATATCATCTGCTTGTCTGTCTATTACCAATTTCCTGCAAAACTATGAACATTGGCACTGCTACTAGTGGACTTCAAATTATGCAGAAATCAAAACAAAAGATAGGCTTCTTAAAAAATAGTAATTTATAAATACAATTTACAATTACTCTTATGATTTATTATTACATAGGAGTCTAAATCCAGTAAAATGGGGCAAATATTGTAAAGTGAGATAATAGCACTGTTAATAGTGATACTTACAAAAGTTAAACTAGTAAACTATAATGTTGATAGTGATTGTGTAATTGATACATGCAGATTAAGCTTGTCTTTTTTTGCGAACTATGGGTGTTAAAAATATCTGACAAATTTTAAGATTCTACTTATTCAACATTCTATATAATAATTGTCATAAATCAATAATCTAACTTGTATGCATAACTGATAATTATAATCAACTAACCTGGTTCCTTAGTAATGAACCAATGCTCTCTATCCTTGTTTACACGATGAGTCCTGTTAGTTAAATCACACGTCATGTTCTTCTTTGTAGGATCAACCTTAGCAATGTGTTTGTCCTTACCTGCACAGTCTGGGTGATCACAGTAGAAACCAAACTGATGAGTGGAAAATGAATCATCATATCGCAGATGCTTGCATACATTAGGTATCCCAGTTTCGAGAATTTGACAAATTTTATTCCAAGAGCGGTTATTAGCTTGCTTACTTTCCACATGCACTGCAAAACATTTGGCTGTAGCTTTCAGACTAATAGGACAATCTATACCACTGCTATCTGTGTAGAAATATACTTGATTACGATAGAGACGAGGCTTACGGTTGTCACGCTGAATCACCCATTTCTTTTCGTGCAACAAGTATACAAGTAGTGCATTGAAAACTCCCTTAGGAACAAATCCTCCTTTAAACAATACTAAAAGAGGATCTAATTGGTCTTCGGAAGAAAGAGGTTCTGGTGCATGAACCAAAGCACACGGAAGAAAATAATCATAATCACTAAACTCGGGATTAAGATCATGTACGGGACCAAGAATGTAGAGATGTTCGAGAAGAGTTAAGAATACATCGAAAGATAGTTTGGACATATTTACATTTTTGTTGAAAATAGATTTCACTCTTTTGCTATTAAATAACCCATACTGTTGAAACGCATCTATTTCAGAACCACCGACATTTTTATCAGTGATAATTAACTCTGAGATTGCCCCAAAGATTACACTTGGTTGTATGATGATAGTGTCTTCAAGCTCTTTCACACTACCATAGTAACGAATAGTTCCTGTTTTGTGATGAAGAAACCACAAACAATCTCGTAGCTCTTCCTCAGGGACATTGCATTTCTTCGCTAGTTCTATACATTCTTTATAGGTCACAGTTGACTCTGTAAGTCTTCTCAAACACCACTCAAGAGCTAACCACGGTACAGGAAACTTTATTTTGTATGGACTTTCTATCTCTGTCTTCCGTCGAATTATCCTATCCACTACCTCTCTAACCTTGGCACTATCATCATCGACATTGTAGTTATCCACAGGTATAATAAGTTGCTTTTTACGTCCACTAGTCATATACTCAATACAGCCTTTTTCATAAAGCAACTTTTCCTCCACAATATTTCTCAGCTCTTCATCCATCTTACTCACAATATCACTACCTACTAAATCTTTGTGCGTTCCTACTACTAAAATAGAAAGAGGAGGAATGCTGCTTTTGGAATCAGGATGTGCAACATCACGTGATAATATATCGAGATAACTAGTAATGCTGGCGAGAAACTGCTCAAAAACTTCCTTGACAGTGAATGAGCTTTCATAAGTTAAGCTTTTACTGTCAGATGAACGATAGGTGACAGTGTACTTACTGTGTAGACCATCAAACAAACTAAATGTGAAAATAAAAATTGTAGGTCCAGCAATTAGGGCAGGGAGCACTTCGTGAAACTCTGGCTGACCTCCGGCATCAGCATAAAAGATGGTTGCGCTGTCATCAAGAAGCCCTTGGACTTTAGTCTTATTTCGGTTTTTTAAAGCTTCTATCATTTCATCATATACATGTGGTGTATCTGTTGCACGTGTATCATCAATTGAACTTTGAGGTAATGTTGTAACGTTATCTTTTGATTTTGAAAGAGCATTAGCTTTTGTTACAACAGAATGCTGTGAATCTGGTTGATTAGTAAGATTCTCATTGGGAACTTGTTGTTCCTCATTAGGAGGTTGATGTAAATCATCAGATAGTGGATCTTTTGCATGCTCATTTTCAGAAGATATCTCGGGATCCTTTTTATTTACATTACCTGTGATAGAATTGTTTCTTCTTGATGTTTCTCTATCTGTATAACTAGTGAATCTCTCAACTAAGTCAAGAAAAACTGTAAACTCTTCCTGTTCTTCCAATTCCCGCCATATGTACCTTCCACCTAAAATCGCAACCTGTACTCTCTTTCCTTCCAAAACAATTGTGCTGTTTAATCTACTGCCTGCTTCATCTCTTGTAGTAGGTTTCCCTGAGATAGGTTTGTCAACAAGTCGATTAAAGAGACACGTTTTCCCAACACCAGGAGGACCAAATGGAATACACTGTGCCATAAACGTATGAAGAGAACCGTGTTTCTTCACTGCATCTTCGAAAGCCTTCCGAGATTTATCTGCAATGATAATGAAAAAGAAATATCTACAACAGATAGATACATGTACATATAGTATTTATCACTTCTTTCATAAAGATTATTCAAGGGAATGAGGATGACAAATTTTTGTACTAGCAGTCTATTACAAATGATATTATCCAATCACTTTAAATTTTAAATTAGGGCTGGGATGATTAATTAATGATATTGAAAATGTTTCTAATTATCCCATCATTTAAATTACTTGGAACATGCCTAGGTGGATTTTATCAGAAACACACTCAGCAATATCAACAAAACCCTCAAGTTGCACCCTTGGGATCATAGATATTAGTTCATGTATTTCCAAAAATATCCCTTCCGAAGCTTGTTCTATAATAACTACAGTGCACATAGGACCTGTTAAGGCAAATATATGTCTATAATTGTTTATAGTATTGTTTGCAGAGTTTGTGTTCTGCAAACCATATATAATTGGCCTCGGTGTTTGAGGTTCTAGTACCATAGCTATATATTTTCATATACTACACATCCTGGTTTTATATATCTATGTATAGGCCTTTGCTTGTGTCCTCAGATGTAATATAGCTCTCACAAGCTCTGATAATATCACATTCTTGCTATTATTCCTTGGACGAAAACCAAAAGTCTATATCTGATATACAAGACCTGTTATTGCACTATAATCATAATGGCAAGTTGACAACATAAAGAATGTATATCAAACATCTAACTATGGATTATATTTTAAATAAACATGAAACCTGAAAAAAACAATCTTGTTTACCTTTACATTTCAGATAGATTTCATGCCACAAGTAACAATTTTTCAAAATTAATTTTTTTTACACTTTTGGAATGTGCAGAGGTTGATCTTCATGGTGATCAAAACTGATATACCATTGCTGAGTTTTAAGCTTTTTTGTTCGCAACTTTGAATGCGAACTCTCAGTTGTGAAATTTGGTTCATAACTGCAAATGTTTGCTACTTATGGCAAGTTTTCTCATCTGCAGTCACATATATAGCACACAAGAAATTGAACAAAATTCCATTGTGAAACTAAGACTAATCACTAGGCCATCAATGATTGATTGAACACCAAAATTGATATAAAAATGAAATACTCTTATCTTCGTAATTTTAAGCATGGAATTAGATAGTCTCTTTAAACTATGTGTGTTGTGGACTGACTAATTATTATTATATGCAATAATTAATACTATGCTAATACAATATACATTCATAACTATCATAGTTATTATTATTAACTAACCTGGTTTATCAGTAATAAACCAACACTCTCTCTCCCTGTTTACAGGATATCTCTTATGAGTAAGAGAACACTCAATCTCTTTATTCTTAAGATCGACCTCAGCAATGTGTCTTGCACATTTTGGCAGATTACAGTAAAAACCATACTTTTGAGAGTAAATAGATTGATCGTATCGTAGACTCTTGCATACATTAAAGACCCCTTTTTCAAGAATTTGACGAATATTACACAGAGATTTTGTTGTGCTACCGGCTTGCTTACCTTCTACAAACACTTCCAAACATTCAGCTGTAGCTCGCAGAGTAATAAGACAATCTTTACCATCGTCAAAAGATGCTTGATTACGATAGAGAAGGGGCAAACCCTTGTCATCACGCTGAATTCTCCATTCCATCTCACGCAACAAAAATACAAGTAGCGCACTGAAAACCCCTTTAGGAACAAACCCTCCCTCAAACAACACTAAAAGAGGATCAAGGTTGATTTCAGAAGGAGGATTTGGTGCATGAACCAAAGCACAAGGAAAAAAATAATCACCTAACTCGGGATCATGCGAAGACTCAAGAATGTTGAAATGAAAAAGAAGAGCTATAAATGCATCACAAGATATCTTAAGCTTGTGTTGATGTGGTGCGAAAATATTTTCAATGGTATCGCTTTCTAATAAACCCAAACTTCTAAACTTCTTGAACAGAGATGAGGGAACATTCTCACCAATAAAGGTGTTAATAATTAGCCCTGAGATTGCCTCAAAGATCACGGTTGGTTGTATGACAACAATATTTTTAAGCTCTTTTACACTATCATAGTAACGAATACTGCCCATTTCGTGATGAAGAAACGACAAGCACTTTGGCAAATCTTTCTCTGAGATGTCGTAATTGTTTGCTATTTCTGTACATTTTGTATAGGTCATAGTTGGTGGATATTTTCGCAAAGCCAAATCAAGAGCTAACCAGGGTATAGGGAACTCGATTCTGTATGGTGATCCCTGTTTTTTAACTATCCTCTCCACCACATTTCTAACAGAAGCACTATCGTCATTGTCATTGTAGTTATCCACTGGTATAATAAGTTGCTCCTTTGAAAAATATTCGATGGCACCGCTTTTATGCAAGGATGTCTCCTCTACAGCTTGTTTTAGCTCTTCGTCAATCTCACTCACCTTTGCCTCACTTACTAAATTTTTGTGTGTTCCTACTACCAAGATAGAAAGAGGAGAGACTCTACTTTTGAGTGATAATACACTCTGATAACTGGCAATGCTGGAAAGAAAGTGCATAAACACTTCCTTGACAGTGAAAGAACTTTTGTAAAGATGATGTTCACTGTCAGACGAACCATAGGAGGCAGTATATTTACTGTCTAGACCTTTGACCAAGCTAAAAATAAAAATAAAGATTGCAGGCCCAGCAAGTAGAACAGGCACCATCTCTTGGAATTCTGGCTGACTTCCATGGTCAATATATGTAATCACTGTGCTATTATCAAGAAGTTTGCGGTTTCTGATGGAGTCTAAGATCTTATCATATCGAGGAGGAGCTGTGGGATTTGTTCCAAGTGTATCATCAGAAACTGGATCTACTGATTGCATCGCATATAGTTTCAATAATGTATTGGGTGGGAGGAAGGCTGAGAAGGGATTAGCAGCAGATTCAGCAAGTTTAACTGCCACTTTATCAAGATTTGGTATGTCGTACCATTTGCCACTTTCAGCTATAATATATTTTGGAACTATTACATCATCGTGTCTGGATAATCTATCACCTGTAGCTAGTGTTCCTAAAGGTTTGTCTATAAGACGATGTAGAAGACTAGTTTTTCCGGACCCAGGTGGTCCAAAAGCCAAGCAATGAGCCATATAAGTACATAAAGAACCACGTTTCTTGACAGCATCTTGAAAAGCTTTCTGGTAGTTATCTACAGAATAATAATAATAATAATACAAATAATTAGAATTATGTAGTCTTGTTAGCTCACTATGATATTTATGGCCCACAGGGTCATGCCTATGACTGCTATACAGCTACAGATTATATGAAGGAAACAAGTATCTCTATGATTACATAGGAATACTACATTTTTCTCCATATATCTTGTTTTCATACAATTTACATATCAAAACAAACACCCCATTATTTTCATTTGATTCACATCTGTTGTTATAAAGAGTACATGTCATAGCTGAGAGTACTAATTTTAATAACTGTATATAAACTGCCATGATTCACTCCAACTTTTATGTTCAAATTCACTATCATTCAAAATACAGCAAATGAAAGTACATATATATACCTGCTAAAAATTGACTGTGAGCACCTTGCATTATTGGCAGCTGGTCGGTATATTCTGAAATGATTAAAAATGAAAAACATCCAAAATGAAATGAAAGTAACATTGCAAAAACTTTTAATATACATAGAAAGTAGTGCCAGCCATACTCTCTCATTAAGGTAATCATAGAAAGGTTCGCTGAGGCTCAACTTACATTTTTTTTTTCTTGATGCAATCATTGTTCACATCACCTTATGAACAGTGATTAATTACAGAAGCTCAGATTCCCTCACTTCCACTGAGAGTATAATGACTGATGGGAGAGGGGGTGGTGAAATGGTGCTAATCATCATAGCCTAAGTAAGCTAAACTGAGTTTGTCTCTGACTAAGTAAGTTTCGAGTATCCAGGGCCAGAATAGGGCTCCTTTAAACAATGGCATAGCTAGGCTGTACCCAGACACATGTGTTTGCATCACTTACAAATGAAGTTGAACTATGCACTGTGTTTAGATTATTAATGAACAAAAAGAATCCTCATCTATTTACGTAAAACTCAGGACATACCTTCACAGTAAAATTGTGACAAGTTCAACACTTGTAATTTTAGCTATCTATTTCAATATCACAGCTTCAAATACAAACGGCTCCGGTATTGCAATAGACCTTGTCTGAAGACTAATAATGGAGTATGATCTGCTGCTCTAGTTCTAATTAAGATGAC
Source organism: Petrosia ficiformis (assembly GCA_947044365.1). Taxonomy (NCBI): domain Eukaryota; kingdom Metazoa; phylum Porifera; class Demospongiae; order Haplosclerida; family Petrosiidae; genus Petrosia; species Petrosia ficiformis. The sequence continues at coordinate 1,460,184 of OX345646.1, read as the reverse complement.
AAATGATTAATAATTATTATTGATAATCACACAGCAAATATGGCTTGAAGGAGTGGAATTTACTATTCAGATGTACACCTTCTCAGTTTATAATGGTTAATTTTCACATCACACATTCACTCAAAGATCCTATTTCATTTGATGTTTATAGATCTACTAGGCAAATGCAATTGGCATTAAAAATTTCTAGCCTGACTCCCTCTCTTCTATATTAAACTGGGTTTGATATAATGTATTATGTACAAAACTTACGAAAGATAATTTCTGATTGCAAAGCATTCCAAAAAAAAATCCACCATTTATGACAAGCTACACCCACATGTGTAAACTATTCAGAATTATGCCTGTACAACATACCTTCAGAGTATAGCAAATCTGAGATAATGTGTTCCAGCTACCTATATGTATATGTAGTCTCCCAAAGCCGGACTATCAACAGCTCCAGTCTAGTCTTGACCTCAACTTCACGACTTTGATAACAGATTGATCAGCAGTTCTATTGTGTTAAGAAAATGCAAGATGGTTAGTTACTACTATATAGTATTTCGAATAACACAACATACGTATAGATAATCTCAGAGAATGTCGCTGGTCGCTGGATAAAAAGTTGATATTGAATCCTCCCCTTCGCGATACACTTAAGGGCGGAATCATTATTTTCCCGCCGGCGCCCATCTCGAGTACTTACGTACTTAGCACTAGAGTAAGCAAAACACAAAGAAGATACTATACGTACTTATCTACAGTTGCTATATGGAAGTGGTTAATATAATGTTTGCTAAGGTACCATCCCAATCTTGCTTTTTTTTTTTAGCTTTGATACCCCTACATCTTCTTTCTTTTTTTGTTTTTGAAAAGGATGTAATTTCTTTTTAAAACATTCAAAATTACATAATTATGCTCATTAGAATCAAACAATACACAATGTACAAATCATTAGTGTCCTATAAAACATCAACACAACAGACACACTTCAGTTCAGAGAAGAAGTTGTCTTCAAGGTGATCTCGATCAAATGATGATGATGGTTTCACTGTACATGTCATGGTGTACAGCATATTAGCTGAAATTAATGAACACGTCAGGTCACATCAAAGATCTTCCCAAATCTGAAAAGTGAAGTAACTCATGTTACAGTACGAGTCTTTGCATCTAAATATTAATAAAATACTAAATATCAGGTGGGTCATTATATCAGAGTGTGTAGCTACTCTTCAGAACCACCTATTTGTTTTAATGTTTATGTCTGTCAAACATTGTTCATTTATATAAGATAATAATTATGTTTACTATCTTCCTATATATAGTTCAGTTCCACCCCATTATGAAGAATATTGTTAGATCATATGACCAGTGGCGTAGCCAGCCCCTAATTGATACCTGAGCCTAAAAAAAGACAATCAGCGCGCAAAGCGTGCCGAAAATTTGCACTAATTATTTATTTATGATGGGCATGTCGATTAATAATAATTACATGAATAACGCAACCAAGAAGTTAATAAAAGGACAGTTCTAGTTATACTGTGACATCGTCAGGAACTTCGCCAAGTACTTGTACGTGCAACTGTTATAAATCATCATTGGTGGTCCTGATATCATTACTTTCCAGCTGTATCACTGTTCATCAGTTTCATCACTATGCTGCAGCCTTTGTCGGTTAGAAGCAGAAGAATCTAACTGATTCACTTCTAAACAGTCAAAAATAGTCCTCTGTCTACCTTTACTTTGCTTCTGAAAGGCCATCACAAATAAACAAACTTGACAAGTGTTGGAATATATAGTTATTAATTTTAATAATAATCAGCATAATTAAAATTCGAATTTAATTCTGATGCCCGGGTGTAGCTACGCCACTGCATATGACCACATTTGCAAAAAAGGGATCTTTCTTAATATTTTTTGTTGTTCTAATAAAGGAGCCAACAAAATTAGTATCTGAGAAGCTATATAACTGATACATAGCTGGGTATTAAATTTGATTGACTTCCCATACAAAATAGTGCAGATATATTATGTAGGTAAGAGGTATACATTGGATGGTGTAATTGCAAGAGATATATTATATAGGCAGGAGGTTTACATTGGATGGGCAAGAGATATATTATGTAGGTAGGAGGTAGACATTAGATAAACATTAATTGCAAATTTGGTCACATATATTATGTGCTACAATACATGAATTTTATTAGGAATGCACCACTTAGTATAAACTATAAAACATTCATCTATCCATCTATCTATCTATCCATCTATCTATCTATCTATCTATCTATCTATCTATCTATCTATCTATCTATCTACTGTAAAGTTGAATTGGTTCAGTTATGGTTTATACTAATTGTGTGAATAAAAGCGAGTCACTTAATTCCCCACATTTTTCCGATGGTATTTGTCACTGCCTATAATATTTTTGTATCAAATGCAGCTATTTACTACATTCATCTATCTATCCATCTATCTACTGTGAAGTTGAATTGGCTCAGTTACAAAGGGACAAATACCACCGGAAAAATGTGGGGAATTAAGTGACTCACTTTTAATCACACATTTAGTTATTTAGTTACTGCAATTACCATCAAAACTTAAATGTTGAAGAAATCATAAACCAGACTTACCAGTACAACTTGGTCCATGATACAAAACAAAATTCATGTAATTTCTTCTTTCTTTCTGTAATCAAAAGCAAATATTAAAATGATATACTGAATTATACATATTTATTACAGCATGAAAATATATTTATGAAGACCATAATGCTGTGTTGTGTGTAGACACACATGTAATACCAACGTTTATGATTTATTATAAAATGGCAGAATATTGATTAATCTACTAATGAAGATTGTGAATTGGACATTCTACTGCTTGTAATATGAGAATTATCATAAGTTATGAATATCGTTATACTCATCAAATATAATTGCTCTCATTAGCTGCTCAAGAGCTTAATCTTATATTCCATCAGTGTTTGTGATAAGCTTATATGGTGCACCATTGGACCAAAGAGCTTCTTATTTGGCACTGCACAGTTCTCTATTTGGGCCAGTAGCGCAGTTAATCATGATTATGTAGTCACTAACAGTTAGTTAATTAGTTCAAGATGTATTCCCAGTGGCGCACACACTAACTATTGTTGAGCCAATTTGGCCCATTTTTCAAAACGTATCAAAAACTCTGTATTCCACCCTTTGTCTAAAACTAAAACTTGGTCAACAATAGTTTTATAATAATGAATAAATTATATTTGGTTTAACATGTGCAATTATTACGTATTAATATGAATAAAAATGTCATGTGTTTCTTAATCCATTCACTGCCACATTCTCAACAGTGTAATCCACCATATATATATTTACTGTCACTGTTAATAAAGTAACAGAAAAATTCTTTAGCAACCAAATATCAGTCAAAAATGAAGCCCAACCTACATATGGAGGTTATGGTAGTGAATGGGTTAAGAATATAAGTTTAGAGAATAGAGCTCTGACCAATCGGATTACTTTATTTCATTTGCTGCAATAGTTGTGCAATTTTATGTGCAACATACTTAAATCTGATTGGTCAAAATGTAAAACAATAAATATGTAGTTTATGTACATGTACTTAACTCCTCGAGAGGTGCATAACTAATTCATTAATATAAAGCAATCTGATTGGTCAATTCAAACATAATTAACTACAATTATTTTTGCATGCTATAACTAAAAGTAGTGTATTTTGCAATTAAATATTGACATACTAAACACAATACAAAAATATATGTACATATCATAGTTTTGATAAGCTCATATGACGCACCATTGGCCCAAAGAGCTTCCTATTATTTGGCACTGCACAGTTCTCTCTTTGGGCCAGATGGCATAGTTAATTATAATTATTGTCACTAACAGCATTAACTGTTTGTTATTGGCTTAAGATGTATTCCCAATGGCGCACACACTAACCATTGTTGAGCCAATTTGGCCCATGCTTAAAAGCGTATCAAAAACTTTGGTACATATTAACAGTGTTGGATTAGTTAATGTATGGACATTGCTTTAATGTCTATTAGACTTCCCATAAAAATATTGAATATTGGGTTGCCCTGCTTGGTCATGTTACAGTTTCCCAAGCTACATGTAATATCAGAAGATTAATAGTGTTTTCTTTATCAGCTCAAAAGTTTAATTATTATTACTATCTCTTAAATTCCACCCCTTTCTCTAGCTTCTATAACTTTGTAGTAGTATTATATAACTTGTGAATATTGTTCTACTCTGTACAAAAACATATCACATCACATCACAGTACCATATCCAATATTCCACCCCTTCAGAGCTACAACACTGTCAACAACACTTTAACTTAATAATTATATACAATAGAGTTAACTATGGTTGAGCAATGATATCACCAGTGAAACCAGGTCACAATTAATTGTGTTGCTGTACCTCAATCTTATTTAGAATATCAATAGTATTGGCATTTTCTTATCATCACATCAATATAACACATAAATTAGTTTTCATACACACTTGTAGACAATGCCTTTCGGAAGGAGAAACAATACTAACAAATTTTAATTTCAGTTTTTGTTATGTTTGTATTTATTTGAAATTACTACACAAAATTGTTAAAGTAACTAATTTGATTAGTACCAGTTGCAAGAAATATTGTAAATTTAGTTAGTTGTTCCTGTAGGATACATGGGAATGCAAAAACTACCACTGAATTGTCGATTATTGAAATATCTTGCAGCTATAAACATGGTGGGGACTATCTGAGGGGAGGTGGGTTTTCATTTTGGATTGGATTGGATTGTACTGGAAATGAGGCCAACAAGCCACTATCTGATGAGAGGTGGGAGATTGTGTGAGATTGTGTTCATTTTGGATTGTACTGGGCAAGTGAAAAGGTGGATGATTACCCATGTTTAAACAACCGTATGATATGCAACTTCCTTGCAACTGTACTGACCAATAAATCAGTAATTTTAACAATTTTGTTTTTTTAGAGTGTACTACTTCCAGGGATCTCATTTTGGTGGTGGTACACCACTATTTACACAGTTTGCATCATCAATTAAGCTCTGGAATTCAACCTGCACCACCATCTTTTTATGGATCAACACATACCTTTACACTATTAAATACAAGCTCACCAAATAGGTTTAATTGGACATTTGAACTCACTTCAAGTAAATTAGTCACACCCACTTAATTTTTGTCAAAATTGCACCACTAATTGCTAAAATCCTGATGAGAACACTAACTACTTCACATTAAGGATACATAATCATTACGCAATAATGATAATAATAATTACATGAAATACTTAATCAGTGTTTCCCCCAAAGTGTGGTAACATGGCGCTCCTCCACCCTTAAGTCTTGCTCCCAACAATACTGATTAAACATTGTTAACCAGACATCATGTACCATGGATGCACTCACCCACCCTTAATATTTTTCCTGGGGGAAACACTGAAGTACTTAATGCAATAGTAATAGTCATATAAGCTAAGCTAAATATCTACACTACATGTATATTTAACACATGTATAATGTACATATTGTATCATAAATGATGTCATGTGATCAGTGATAGGATACCAAAATTAATTCACCAACATGTTGATTTGTGCATTTTTGCCAATTTCTTCCCTCACCAATAATAATTCCCACTATATTGTAGTTTTAGTGATTATCATGATTACTGCACATCCTTAATGTGAGGTAGTAAGTAGTAGCTTAAAATAAATACACAAATTGAAAATTATAAACTTTATTGGTACTGTTTCTCCTCCCAACAGATATAGGATCGACAGTGAATCAATTCAATATGCTTGTTATATAAAATGGGAATACTATATATTATTGAGAAAATTCTTGTTTTATTATCAGGCCTAATTTGAACAATTCATAAATAATTCATAACAGAATGAAATCAATATTTATTATCGGTAGACATCTAATATTGACATCAGGGTATAGGAATATTAGTAAAATCCCGTATTGGTACATACCTATTACACAGATTACTATAAAATGTTCTTCACATCATATATGACAAGTATAGAGCTACCTGCTAGTATCATACAGGTAAGAAGTACATAGCAGCCTGCCTCTCCCACTGACGTAGAGGAGAATGGGGGCATCATCAGTCTGTCTATTCTTCCATCCCTCTACTTACTGAACAACTCAGAATCTTTAATAGTAATGAAGTCTACACAGGCATAGATCTACTGTTATAAATAGAACTTTCAAATAGTCTGGTATGACCACCTTTCAAAACCCTGAGAATTGCCCTCCCATAGCCACACCCACTGATGCATGTGGCCAGTCTGACTGTGGATAAATCATTTTCTTTTTTGTAGTGCAATATTCTCTGAAACTGATTATCAGGAATACTCAAGAGGTCTGTCGAGTTTCAGTCTGTGTGTTGTTTGAGATTATATTATAATGTATTTAATAGTATGACAGGAATCAGAATACTAAAACATTGAGTCTAGGTGTAAACTCCATCAAGAAATTATCATCCAAAAATTGATAATTTAATATCGTACCCCACCATCAATCTAGTAAGGGATAACTAGGGACAATGTGGTAAATTTGAAACACTCGTCATTTGACTGTTAATGTACATATGTTATCGGAAAGAAAGACAGACACCTGAGACAATGGAAAAATGAGAGTTGCCTCATGTACATGATACTGATCCAATGTTACATCTACATGTGCAATGTACCTTCTGGTTTCTGATACGAAAATGAGCATAATTATGAGTACCGTAAAAGTGCTTAGTGATGCTATAATCACAAGAAATGACATTATTAGTACACTTATTATAATAGTGGTTACATCTTTCAGAACTAAACCATTACTAGATATAATGGCCAATAATAACTGATACCAGTTACTGATCAGATTATCATCACTACATGTGTGTGTATCTAACTATTTCAATGACTGAGTATCCAGATTTCATTACCTTCCTTTACTAACAGCCAAACTTATTAACCTCCAAATATTCATCATTACAATTAATTTAGTTAGCTTTCTATACAATCACCAAATTACAAATATTTACGAAAAACCTCAAAACATGATTGCGATTGCGTACATGTAATTACATGTACATACATGTACTGTGTATTATAATTTTAGGTTAGATTATAGAGTTGGTGAATGGGATCCTGACTTTAGGAAATATCTTAAGACACTAGATGAGAAGAAACCTGTTGTTTTGTGTGGTGATTTAAATGTAGCACATCATGAAATAGGTAAGGGAATATACATTATACATGTATTATGATTACATTAATAGTATCATACTGTTAATTTACACATAAAGTACTACTGTTGGTAGGTATACTGTTGTAGTACTCTCACAATACACATACATGTACATAATTATTATGATTACAGTAATAGTATCATACTGTTAATTTACACATAAAGTACTACTGTTGGTAGGTATACTGTTGTAGTACTCACACAATACACATACATAATTATATGTACATCTGGACAGATACACTGCACTAATAACTCCAGTAGTGTATGGTGACAGGTGAAAGTTGATTGGTAGACAGTAGTCCATGGACAATAATCATTGATTTTATTTCACTTCTTAGATCTAGCTAATCCCAAGGGTAATTTAAAGACAGCTGGATTTACAAAAGAAGAAAGAGATAGTTTTAGTACTTTACTAGAAGAAAACAAGTTTGTAGACTCGTTTTGTGAGCTATACCCTGAAATAAAAGATGCTTACTCTTACTGGTCTTATCGTTTCAATGCCCGAGCTAAAAACAAAGGATGGTAAGTTGAGTAGTCTAAACCTAGTATTTTATCTATTAATATATTTTGTAAATGGAGATACTCATTATACATGGACAGATAAGTAGACAAGTGCAATATATTAGATGTATAGCAGTTCATATTGAAGTGAAGTCGCTTGTCAAGAATTTCCAATCAGTGTATTAATTTCGAGCAAATTTGAAAATGTAATTATATTTTTGTTTAGAACAGTATCTCTTCTAACACATCATAAAATAAATCAGCCGTTTTAACTTACTTTAGTATATGTAGTCATTACAGTCAGCCATTTAAATTTAGTTATTACAGCATGAAAAGTGTGGTCAAGCAATAATACCTTCACTTGTGATGTATTACTGTATCAACCACACCTCTTGTGTCAAACAGTACTTTTTAGACCATTTCCTCATCTCTATATTCCACTCTACAGGAGATTAGACTATTTTGTTATCTCTCATGGTTTAATGGAACATGTTTGTGAAAATGTGATACGTTCACAAGTTTATGGAAGTGATCATTGTCCAATTGTACTATTAATAACACTTTAAGTCCTCATAACTAACTGATTATGATAATACAATTATTTTGTTATATACTTATGTGCTCCTGTTATTACATAATACATTTACCATACTGTGTCATAATTAGTCCTGTCATTATTACATACATCATATTAGTAGAGTCTATGCGGTGGCCCTGAAAGTCACGACAGTCCCAACGTTCTATGCGAAGGTATCTAACGTTCTACGTGACAATCCCAACATTCTATGCGAAGGTCTCTAAAATTCATGTGACAATCCCAACGTTCTACACGAAGGTCTCTAATGTTCTATGTGACAATGTGTTAACTAGGCGAGTATTATATATATATATATATATATATATATATATATGTTATTTAGGATCAAGTATAATATCAAAAAAGAAACAAAAAATGGCAGTGATCACCTAAATACATACCATCTCCTTTAGGAGACAAACTGGAGATTTAACTGGCACCTTCATTTGGAGAAACCAGTGTCACTGAACCACAAAGAAATTGAAAGAGTTAGATATCAGCTGATTCCTTAATGGAGGCTCATCTGTGTTTTATAGTCCATTTTCAAGTATTAATACATGTAGTGACTCTTCATAAGACTCAATAAAGGATACATTAACAAACATTTTACATTTTTATGCAATTACAAAAAAAATTGTAAATTCAGAAAATACACCTATTGTGAATTGTGATTGACTATGTTTTATGAAAATATGACAATAATGGCAATTATAATAATAAGAAATGAAATAATAATTAGCCATGAGTGATCTTTAATTAGAACAGATGCTTCAGTGTTTCCTATTAGTGGATATGCAGTAGTAAATGTTTACCTGGTCATAAATATATGACTTACTTTCAATAGCATCTTCCATTACATATTGTCTTCTCACTACTGTCAAATATGAAAATAAAAACAGTTACAAGTATGATTAATTATACATGTACATTACAAAGTCTAGCACATAATAAGATGACCTCAATCAATTATGTACTATAGTGTATAATTATATAGTTTAATATCATGAGATTATACTGTAATTTATATACTACCCAGCAAAAGGCATTCATGTTCATCTTCATCAAAAAAATGTCCATAACTTTGATCACAACAATATTTATTCCTACACCATTGGTACACTATAGTACATGAGATCACAGATAATACATGCTACGTAACCAGTTATGTAGTATGTATTATCGATGGAGCTAATATTACCTAATTAATTACTCATTAGAAGTGTGATTGCAAGTAGGTGACTATAAAAGCAATATCTGTACACATTTTGTATATATGTCAGATGAGTGTGTGGATGAAAGGTGCTGATGCTACGTTATTGGTATTGGTTTAGGAAAAATGACAGGCCAAGTTAATATCTATATAGTCAATTGGCTATATTTGGGGGATCTGTGACCCCTGATTCCTATGCCTATGTATTGTAATTATAAAACTATAATAATCTAACCTGGAGCTCCATATGTATCACGTATGTATGTCTTGTATTGTTCAGCCATATGAATCTCAGCTACAACTCTTGTTCTGAGAGAGTTTATAAGCTGTTGCCTGCTCGCTTGAAGGGTGGTTTCTAACCAAACTGTGAACATTTCTCTCCGACATTCATTAATATTACCTCCATACTGTTGCCTGATTGCTGCCAATTTATTCCTCTCAACACCGAGCTGGATTCCAAGTTCCTGCCATTTATTAGTCATGATGTGATTCTGAAGTTCAGCAAGATCAGGTCTGCTATTCAATACATTTATAATCTCAAGTGATGTCCAATCTAGATATATGTATAATAATATCAATCATCAAAATGGTTTAAGTAGTGCATATAGGAGTTACTGAGATAAGCAGCATGAAAAAAAAACATTGAATAACTACAAAGATAAATGTAAGCACAAAGTACAAAAGTTTGTATCTACATCACTGGGCGGAAGGGTACAGTAATCATTTTGTGAGTCTAAGTGTCTGTGTGTTTGTTTGCAAAAATTTGTGTAAAACTACAAACATAGGTGGCTCGTTTTGAAAAAATCTATAATATTGGCCTTCATAATAAAATATACTGTTGAAGGTAGCCATTATTGGATCTCATTTTGGATCTGAATCATTTAACAGTGATTAGGAGCCTATGCCAATCCCCTGCATGCAATCAATATCTTATTTGGAATCTAATAAGCACATGTAATATCAACATACGATTATTATCATCACAATAACACAACATACATGTTATATATTACTAGAAATCACTCTAATACATCCAACTAATAGAAAATAAGATATATGGAGAAAAGGTATTTCTATAATTGTGTTGTGGTGCTAGTCTAGTGAGCCAGACTCCTATCCTTTCTGAAATTTGACAATTATTAATGACATTTTTTGTGCATTTTTAATTCTGAACGCTGGTCAAATATCACAAAGGAAGGAGTCTGGCTTGTGACTAGCGAATTGATGGTGATTAAGATTTTACAATATTAACGTGACTACTGCTTGTTGTGTTTGCTTGTTGTGTTAAATTCCTATAAACATTATAATAACATGTTTCTAGGTATATAAACTAGTAAATTCATAAGTGATTTATACGTGGTACTAACCAAATAGATATTCATTTCAAAACTACAAACCTTCTTGCAGTATTTTCTTTTTATCAAAAATGTTATCCTCATTGATGTCTTCATCTCCCGGTTGTTGATTAACTTGTTTATCATCATCTTCCTTCACAGAAGGCAGCCCTGTTTCAATATCTTGATTAGAAAACAACTCAAAACATTTTTAATAATAATTATTTTATACATACCTGCTAATGGGTGATTTTTGACAGGTAATTTCTTTATAGTTTCAAGCTCCTTTGTTTTGTTTAGCGAAATTTTTTTATGCATTTCTAATTCTGAAAGTAAATAATAAATACTGTTAAGTCAAGAGCTTGTATTAAAAATAGAAGGGTACAGTAATTGTTTTGTGTGTCTGTTTGCAAAATTTGTGTAAAACTACAATATTGGTGCCTCATTTTAAAAGTATCTATATTATATATTATAATTTATTACACACCTTTCATTAACTGTATCTCTCTGTCATTAGAATGTATGTCTGGAGAAACCTTACTTGATGATGAAACGGCTGTGTCCATCCAAGCTTGTAGTGGTTGTGTCTGCGAATGTGTTAAGCATGGATAAGAAAAATATGTAACTTCATGTATATGTATAATATAATAATATATACATTATATATACATATAATGTAGTAGATCAACCCCAAGAGGTTATTCAAATTAAAGAAAAGCCATACATACAGTTGTACACACATACAGTACATACTAAATACATAAGCCATAAGTTGGGACACTATAATAATTATAATCAAGCATGAAATACAAGTAATGGTCTGGTATGTTAATTATTATTACCCTTGCCACAAAGTGTAGGCAGAAGGGTATGGTAATCATATTTATATCACCAAAAAGATCACAAGGGATACAATTCTCTTGCATTATCAACAACTAAAATTAAATAATAGTCCCTTGTTGAAAAACACAATGTATGTGTAATTATGTATACCTTTTGTTCACTAGTAGCTTGAGGACTCTTTCCAAGTGGACTCTGTGGACTGTCATCAAGTAAAGCTTGATTGAAACTGATTTCTTCAGATTTTTGTTCAGTCTCTGAACATAGGGAAAATAGTATTTATATTACCAGAGGTATGATCAAAGGTATCTAAGAGGTTCAGATTCATCATACATGTGTGTGATTAAAGTTGTATACTATTACATATTTATACGACATGGTTATGTTTTAAACACTTCAACAGGCTCATTCCAACAATAATTAGATACTACATGCATGGTCCATAAGGGGACTTCCATCTTTAGTGTATTTTCGGTAAACCTTTGTCATACTTTCTTTCCAATCTACTGGCAAGGTCTACATTTATTTTTCTAATTGCCTCAACAAGAATTCTTCTATTAGGTTTTTCGGATGATATAGTGTTTCGTTTTAACCACATTACAATAACACTTTTCAGACATCCCCATATATTTTGGTAATTCTCCTGTTTGATAGTATTCAAATCAGAGTCTCGTATTCAAGAGATGATATGTGTAAATAAGTGTAAGAAAAATAATATAAACATCCTTGAAATTAGATTGCTACAATATTTATAAAGTTATTATAAATCCACATTATAAATCACCACACAAAGGCAGGTATAAGCTTGTCTAGCATACTAACCCCTCTTCCTTTTTTACAAGCTGACAAGTGGAGGAGGATCTAAAATTACTAGTCCATTTAGAATGTGTGAAATCCACAATGTTTTGTTATGGCAGTTAAAAATAACGCAGGACAAAAAGATCTATTATTACCGTAGTCAAATTCTATTGTACAGTACAAATATTATGAGATGCATGCCATTGTGTGAACATGCGTTCAAATTTAGACAAAAATTAAGTCGGTGTGACTAACTTACTTGAAGCGTGTTCTAATGTCCAATTAAACTTATTTGGTGAGCTTGTATTTAAACTGTGTGTTTAGCCTCAGCAGACCTTGCTATAATTACCTTAACTTCAGAGAGTGTGGCCGGCACTACTTTCTATGTATAAAAGTTTTTTTGCAATGTTACATTCATTTTATTTTGGGTGATTTCATGTAATTATTTTGAATCATTTCAGAATATACAGACCAGCTGCCAATAATGCAAGGTGCTCACAGTCAATCTTTAACAGGTATATATTATATATATATACATTCATCTGTTGTATTTTGAATGATAGTGAATTCGAACATAAAAGTTTGAGTGAATCATGGCAGTTTATATACAGTTATTAAAATTAGTACTCTCAGCTGTGACATGTACTCTTTATAACAACAGGTGTGAATCAAATGAAAATAATGGGATGTTTGTTATGTAAATATGAAAACAAGATATATGGAGAAAAATGTAGTATTCCTATGTAATTATAGAGATACTTTTTTATGGCCCGTAGGGCCATCCCTATGATTGCTTTCCCACGGGTTCGAACTATATATGTTTCAATAATGTTTGTGTCACTTACGCGAGTATTTGTTGTATACGTAGTTAAGGAAGTTACATCATTCCCGGGGGCTCGGTCAATTAATGGGCGTGGCGCGTAAAAGAACGCATAATTAATTATATTAATAAATCACAAATGTATAAAGTAATTACACATATTAAAACTATGAAAATGCTTACCTAACTCTCTTAACATAGTATTAGCTATCATTATAATAATTAGTATTGCATTCATCTGTAAATATGTACAAATATGCGTATGATCCTACCAGTCCTATTGTTCAATTCCCAGAAATGTATAAAGTAATTACACATATTAAAACTATGAATAATTAATGCTTACCTAACTTTCTTAACATAGTATTAGCTATCCTTAAAAGATTTGGATCATCTTGATTCTTTAAGACGTCACAAAATGAGACTAGGATTTTAGGATCTTTAAATGTTCTCAGAGCTGTCAGAACTTGATCGACTAAAATACTGGCTTTTTCTTCATGAGAAAGGTTTTGACTCAACACACGATCTTTAATAGCTTTAGATATTAGATAAGCTGCAAAGAGAGCATTTGCCAGTCTATCGGGTGTAGTTATAACATCAATTAACTGGATCATGTTTGACTTGAGAATATCATGTGGCGAGAGATCTAATCAAAAACATAAAAACACAATAATTATATACAACTACTGACTAATGTGTGTACACTTGAAAAATGTAATTTATCAACTGTCTCACCTTTCTCTATAAACTTTTCACTTTGTGGTATTGACTTCTGACTATCTGTAGTGATATAGGTATTACTTTTAGTGAACATATAATCGCAACAATGTCTTATCTTTTTATGTATAAACCACATCTTTATACACATAACAATGCATGTGTGTAATATGCCATCATAAACGCAATCATAGGGACATCCCTTTTTGGCCATCATTAAAACAACAATTACTACAGATCTTTAATGTAATTTGCTATATACTTGCTTCATTGTTTAGCATACCTTAAGAACACTATTTTAGTGGTTTTTGCTAAATTTGCTAAAATTGCTAAATTAGTATCCACAATTAACCCTTAAAGGATTGAGCAAAATTTCTCCCATTTTCAACACTGGTGTCTCTGCTGCATATACTTTGCCACCGTTCACTTTCTCTCCCCCAAACTTGGCTCCTTTTCCAACATGGAGTACTACTTCTACCAACTTGCTTACCGGGATGCGAAAGTCCCCAAGCGTTTCGTAGGATTAAATCAAATGCAGTGCTCTCCTCTTTTGACTTAACTGGGGCAAAAGGACACCACTGCATGTTGGCACCAGCTACACCCACAATTTCGGGTTTTACAGCAAGAAAAATGCTTTAGCTACCCACCAGATTGCATAGGCGAGGTCACTGAACCCCCAAATTGCATGGGTGGCGAGGGGACTGCACCCCCTTCAAACCCCCATTAATGGGGGGACACACCCCTTTAAAATTCCCCTGTAATCATTGTTTAGGCCTAATTGCAGCCAAAAAAACCATCAAATTTTTTAGCCATTTTCATGGAATTCTTTGGAACACGTAAGGGTCAAATGTCACATATAAGTGACATCAGTGCTCTGAGGGTGAATCCAAAAAAAAAGGAAATTTATAATGCTGCAGAAAACTACTATCTACTGAGTACTGATGCAGTCTTTAGAAAGTGTCTGCTGTCTGCCCACATGGTCAGGGATAATTACAGGCATAAAATATTTTTGTGAAGTAATAACAAACCTATTTCTAGTTTCTGTTTAACCAAACCATCAGTCCTTACATGATGTTCACCTGTTTCCTGATCTGTCAAAAAGTGCAAAATCAACATAAAATTTTAAAAAATTAAAAGGAATACATGTGTATTATACCTTGTGATAGCTGTTGAGGTAGTATTACCTGGAAGAAATTGGCTGGTTCAACAACCCCTTCCAAATGAATCTTCATAGACAATGGCTTCGGAGGCAAGTGAGATTTCCAACAAAAGTTAAAATGACAGTGTGGAACATAAAGAGTATGTTGAGGAGTGAAATAATCAATAACTTCTTTTTCAATCTACTTAGTACAGAGAAACAATGAAGCAATATAATTATAGAAATACGTATTATGCTTATACCACAGAAGCTATCATTGCAGTCATTTTCCACTGGTCTAACCAACCACTGGCTGGCTTCAATTTGATACAACTTGCATCTTTCTTAAGTCTTACTAGCTGCTCAACACCTGTACAGCAATCCCGGTACTTCTCACTAACAAACTATAAAGATGGAATGCAAGATATTATTGGGAATAGAAAAAAATAATTAACCTTTTGAAATGCACAGTCATCTTTTATAATGACAAAAAACATGTCCCACTCTGAGCAAGGCTGCTTTAATTTGTAAAAGACTTGAGAGAAATATCTCTGTTTTGGTGGTGTCTTTGCTCCTGCAACTATATATGAAAACTGGTTTAGTTCAATACATGCAGATTCACTTAAAGGAGTGAAAGAACCACCGCGAAGTTCTTTGAACTGATAAGGTGGACCACTGGAACATTTTGCAGCATAGAATCTGAAATGTGAAGCTTCTTCCTCTGACTCAATGATAGCAGCATGAGGAACATGTAAGGCTACTTTCTTGCTGAACCTTTCAGGACAACTTATATAATATATACTACTAACAAGGTAACAGTTAGGTGGTAGTCTAAAATCACCAGCAACAATAGATTTCACACAGAGGTTTGTTTTTTGTCCAGCAGAAAGAGATCCTTCAGAAACATCAATGCGTACTCCATAGTCTGGCCATTCTAAAGTGCATTTCTTGTCTCCAGTGAGACTAAACATCTTCTCATCAACCACATATGAATCACCTAAACATAAGAAATATGTGGTAACACTTTTATGAAAATTATTTGTATTTTAATGTCCAAGACAAACCACTCTACATACATTGAAATTGAAGTAAATAATGTATATTCAAAAGGCTTTAATGGTTGTTTCTTGTTGATATTCCATTCGATTTTAAACTAACCTTCCATTTATTATGATAGCAAAATGCCAAACAGTTTATGGATGTGTGTGTGTATGTGTGTGTGTGTGTGTGCCATGTCTCTATATAACTAGAAACATCTTCAATCTTGGTGGGTCCACCAACTATACTATAAATATTATAATTATATAATATATCAGGAGCGCATAATTGTGTGGGAGGGAAAACGTCGTAAGAGAGGGAGCGTGAAACTCCCACGCATCTAATTAAATCAGGCAAGCGATCTCCCTGGCTAGCTGTTACTATTTTTATAATGCCACGTTGTCGCACGTGACCGTGACTACTATGGCGACCAGTTCAGTCTCGTTAAACAAAGGAAAGAACTCGGAAAAGGCTATGTGCTGTAACTTCTTGATGGAGTAAGGATTTCTTCTCGAGCTCTTTTGTTCGCTAAACCAGGCGATCTCCTTGGTGTTGCAGCTAGAGACGCCATTAATTGGTCACGTGCGACAATAAAAATAGTAACAGCTAGCCAAGGAGATCGCTTGCCTGATTTAATTAGATGCGTGGGAGTTTCACGCTCCCTCTCTTACGACGTTTTCCCTCCCACACAATTATGCGCTCCTGAATATATGTAATATATATATAGTATGCTAACAGGTCCTACATGTATATACAAAATATAGGACCTACGTTTTGTGTCCGAAGATGTGATATAGCCTAAGCCTGCAAGGGCTATATCACATCTGAGGACACAAAATGAGGGTCCTATATGTAGTATATAAGACCTGTTAGCATACTACATACAATATATTGTATGATGGTGACATCTCCTGCATAGTATGCACATGGAAGGTCTATATACAATATATAGAACTCATCACATCAAAGGGATGATGTCACCATCATACTATATATATATATATATATATATATATATACCAACAAGGGTCCTATATTTTGTATATAGGACTTGTTGGCATACTATACACAATATATAATTTTTATTATATTGTATGATGGTGACATCTCCTGCATAGTGTGCACATGGAAGGTCTATATACAATATTATAGAACTCATCACATCAAAGGGATGATGTCACCATCATACTATATAATTCATATATATATATATAAATATATATATATATATATATATATATATATATCATTATATGTAATATATATATATTAAGCTAATAGGTCCTATATATAGGACTCACCACATCAAAGAGATGATGTCACCATCACACTATATATATAATTATATATATACCTGACATGTACATGTATAAACATGTGACCAAGCATTCTTATTTAATGCCGTTTCCAAATGGGGTTTGTTCACATGCACTTGTTTTTCAGCCATTTCATAAGAAAGACAAGTAAAACTTTCAACCCTTGAAGACAAATTTATGCCCCACCTACATACCAATTTTTGTTGGTTTCTTGCCGGCACAGATGGGATATTCAGTAAAATTATACCACCTACCAAAACCACGGGAGATGTATGCAAGACTGATGATATTATGAAAACAAGCCGGATATAATGGAAAAAAAATTTACTGATTAATTTAAAATTTACTGATTTAATTTAATTGCTTTCCCACGGGTTCAAGGTATGTTTATATATAATAATAATTATTATATACATTATCTTAATATAGGATCCTTGTTTTGTGTCCTTGGATGTGATATAGCCCTCGCAGGCTCAGGCTATATCACATCCTCGGACACAAACTCAGGTCCTATATTTTGTATATAGGCACTAGCACTGCAATAGCAACATCAGTGCACCTCTGAAGTACACGATCCTTGTCTCCTATGGAGTAGACTGTACACTAGTCTGACAGCTGATAGCCAGCATTTAGGCCCCATTTTTGTATGATTTCTGTAAAATGTATGACTTTTAGTGTACTATAAATAGTTGAATAGTCTATATTCATTTTTGTACCACTGATGAAGATGACTGAATAGCCATCGAAACGTTTGGTATTATAATAAAAAACTTTTGATTGGTGAAATAAAGAACAATGCAGAATATAGGACCTATTAGCACACTATATATATATATATAATTATGTATATATTAGTATAATTATATATATATAGGTATATATATATATAATTATATATAATTATATATGCATTTAAAACATGGTATATTCCATTAGGCTAGCAAAAAGAAAGCTTATGTAGAAACTGGAACTAATAGCTGTATATATATAGCACGCAAGTAATTGAATAAAATAACAGTGTGAAACTTGGACTAATCGCTAGGTCATCGGTTATTGATTGAACAGCAAAATTGATATAAAAATGAAATCCTCTTAGCTTCATAAATTTAAGTATGGAATTAGATAGTCTCTTTAAACTATGCGTGTTATGGACTGACTATATGCAATAATGAATACTATGCTAATACGATATATACCATAGCTAACAGCCACATCAAAGTTACCGACAGGTGTTATATACGCGATATACACCCAACCACAGGTGGATATGAAACCACAGGGCTGATATAAGACCTATAATAATATTCATAATAGATTGCATCAGTCTGAGCATGCGCAGTCAAGTTGTAAATTGAATAGAGTTGGAGACAAATGGCAAATTATATATATAGTGTGATGGTGACATCATCTCTTTGATGTGGTGAGTCCTAAAGCTGTAGATGTCAGGTAACATTGATATACACGTTAGGTAAAGAATATATTATATATAGCATGGCTTCTTGGTGTGTATCAGGCTATCAGCAATATCAGCCCTTCACCCCTTGATAGCAGCCCTCGGCTTTGACTCAGGTTGCTATCTCAGTATACACTTCAAACCCATGTCATATATATTACATACATCCATAACTATAATAATTATTACTATTAACTAACCTGGTTTATCAGTAATAAACCAATACTCTCTCTCCCTGTTTACAGGATATCTCTTATTAGTAAGAGGACATTCAATCTCTTTATTCTTAAGATCGACCTCAGCAATGTGTCTTGCACATTTCGGCAGATTGCAGTAAAAACCAAACTTTCGAGAGTAAATAGATTGATCGTATCGTAGACTCTTGCATGCATTATAGACACCTTTTTCAAGAATTTGACGAATATTATACCGAGAGTGTGTTGTACTACCGGCTTGCTTACCTTCTACAAACACTTCCAAACATTCAGCTGTAGCTCGCAGAGTAATAAGACAATCTTTACCATCGTCAAAAGATGCTTGATTACGATAGAGAAGGGGCAAACCCTTGTCATCACGCTGAATTCTCCATTCCATCTCACGCAACAAAAATACAAGTAGCGCACTGAAAACCCCTTTAGGAACAAACCCTCCCTCAAACAACACTAAAAGAGGATCAAGGTTGATTTCAGAAGGAGGATTTGGTGCATGAACCAAAGCACAAGGAAAAAAATAATCACCTAACTCGGGATCATGCGAAGACTCAAGAATGTTGAAATAAAAAAGAAGAGCTATAAATGCATCACAAGATATCTGAAGCTTGTCTTGATGTGGTGTGAAAATCATTCGAAGGGTATCGCTTTCTAATAAACCCAAATTTCTAAACTTCTTGAACCGAGATGAGGGAACATTCTCACCAATGAAGGTGTTAATAATTAGCCCTGAGATTGCCTCAAAGATCACAGTTGGTTGTATGACAACAATATCTTTAAGCTCTTTTACACTATCATAGTAACGAATACTGCCGATTTGATGATGAAGAAACCACAAGCACTTTGGCAAATCTTTCTCTAAGATGTCACATTGCTTTGCTATTTCTATACATTCTTTATAGGTCATAGTTGGTGGAAATATTCGCAAAGTAAAATCAAGAGCTAACCAGGGTATAGGGAACTCGATTCTGTATGGTGATCCCTGTTTTTTAACTATCCTCTCCGCCACATTTCTAACAGAAGCACTATCGTTGTTTTCATTGTAGTTATCCACTGGTATAATAAGTTGCTCCTTTGAAAAATATTCGATGACACCACTTTTATGCAAGGATGTCTCTTCTACAGCTTGTTTCAGCTCTTTGTCAATCTCACTCACCTTTGCCTCACTTACTCTATCTTTGTTCGTTCCTACTACCAAGATAGAAGGAGGAGAGACTCTACTGTTGAGTGATAATACACTCTGATAACTGGCAATGCTGGAAAGAAAGTGCATAAACACTTCCTTGACAGTGAAAGAACTTTTGTAAAGGTGATGTTCACTGTCAGATGAACCATAGGAAGCAGTATATTCACTGTCTAGACCTTTGACCAAGCTAAAAATAAAAATAAAGATTGCAGGCCCAGCAAGTAGAACAGGCACCATCTCTTGGAATTCTGGCTGACTTCCATGGTCAATATATGTAATCACTGTGCTATTATCAAACAGTTTACTGTCTCTGATGGAGTCTAAGATCTTATTATATGGAAGAGAAGCTGTGGGATTTGTTCCAAGTGTATCATCGGAAACTGGATTTTTTGATTGCCTCTCATATGCTTCCAATAATATATTGAGTGGGAGGAAGGCTGATAAGGGATTAGCAGCAGATTCAGCAAGTTTAACTGCCACTTTTTCAAGATTTGGTATATGGTACCATTTGCCACCTGTAGCTACAATATATTTTGGAACCATCATATCGCCTGTAGCTAGTGTTCCTAAAGGTTTGCCTGTAAGACGATGTAGGAGACTAGTTTTTCCAGATCCATGTGGTCCAAAAGCTAAGCAATGAGCCATATAAGTACATAAAGAACCACGTTTTTTGACAGCATCTTGAAAAGCTTTCTTGTAGTTATCTACAGAATAATAATAATAATAATAATACAAATAATTCATAGTTATTAGAATTATGTAGTCTTGATAGCTCACTGATATTTATGGCCCACAGATTATATGAAGGAAAAAAGTATCTCTATGATTATGTAGGAATACTAAGTTTCTCTCCATATATCTTGCTTTTATACAATTTACATAACAAATAATTCAAAACAAACACCACATTGATTCACATCTGTTGTTATAAAGATTACATGTCATAGCTGAGAGTACTAATTTTAATAACTGTATAAACTGCTTATGTTCGAATTCACAAATACAGCAGATGAAAGTATATATATACCTGTTAAAAATTGACTGTGAGCACCTTGCATTATTGGCAGCTGGTCTGTATATTCTAAAATGATTAAAAATAATTATCTGAAAAACACCAAAAATAAAATGAAAGTAACACTGCAAAAAACTTTTAATATACATAGAAAGTAGTGCCGGCCATACTCTTTGATTAAGGTAATCATAAAAAGGTCTGAGGCTCAACTTACAATTTTTTCTTGATGCAATCTTTGTTCACATCACCTTATGATTGTAATCACTGTTTAATTACAGAAACTCAGATTCCTTCACTTCCACTGAGAGTATAATGACTGATGGGAAGAGGGTGGTGAAATGGTGCTAATCATCATAACCTAAGTAAGCTAAACTGAGTTTGTCTCTGACTGAGTAAGTTTCAAGTCTCTCTTGTAAAGTTCAAAAACCATTTTTTTATCCAGGGCCAGAATAGGGCTCCTTTAAATAATGGCATAGCTGGGCTATACACACAGACACATGTGTTTGCATCACTTACAAATGAAGTTGAACTATATAATTATGCAATGTGTTTAGATTATTAATGAACAAAAGGAATGCTCATCTATTTACGTAAAACTCAGGACAACACATGACATACCTTCACAGTAAAACTGTGACAAGTTCAGCACTTTGTAATTTTTTTGATGTAGCTATCTATTTCAATATCACAGCTTCAAATATAAACAGCTCCAGTATTGCAATAGACCTTGTCTGAAGACTAATAATGGAGTATGATCTGCTGCTCTAGTTCTAATGAAGAAGATGACAAATGATTAATTGATAATCACACAGCAAATATAGTTGAATTCCAACTTAAAGGGATGGAATTTACTACAATGAGATGCACACCCTCTCACTTTATAATGGTTAATTTTCACATCACATTCACTCAAAAAGATTCTATTTGTTTATAGATCTACTAGGCAAATGCAATTGGGCATTACAAATTTCTAGCCTGACTCTCTCTCTATCTTCTCTTCTATATTAAACTGGGCTTGATAAATAATGTACTATATACAAAAATTATGAAAGATAAAATCATAATTTCTAATTGCAAAGCATTCCAGATTGCAAAATATAATCCACCATTTAAGACAAGCTACACCCACATGTGTACATGCTATTCAGAATTATGCCTGTACAACATACCTAAACAAATCTGCGATCGTACTAAGTTGTAAATGTGTTCCAGCTACCTATATGTATGCAATATCCTAAGCTGGACTAACTCTAGCTATTAACAGCTCCAGTCTAGTCTTGACCTCAAGTTCACGATTTTGAGAGTAATCACCATTCTACCATGCCTAAAGTAAACTGACCAATCAGATTGCTTAAAATGAGTTTGATAAATGTGTTATCAACCTCTTCAGGAGGTTGATAACTAGTTATCAACCTCTTATTTTAATCAATTTGATTAGTCACTTTTACTGCATTTCCCGCTCATTGCTGGGAGATAGGAAATATTGTTTCTGTTATTTCTTGTTATTATTTTCCATGATATTTTATTATACAACAATTATAAATTATGTGATTAAAGCATTATTTGTGTTAATACTCTAAGTAGTTGTACTGTTCAGTGATTGCAGTTATAATTGACAGTTTTTCTGCCATTTGTGGAACTGTTGACACTTGTTCTTTTTGATCATCTGACACCTGTTTGTATGCGTTTGGGTGGGGCTGGTCCTGACTGCGCTTGCGCTCCTGGAAGAGCCACACCTTATATTGAATGGAGGAGGAGCCAGAAGTCTGCCACATGCTAGTAGGAGCTCTTTCTGTTATATGCGATTGAACTGTTGATCAGTTACTTGTCTAAGGAGTCACAGAAATCCATACTAGGTTAGTGAAATTATGTATACTGTTGCCACGCGCAAAGATTTGCTTAGTTACTACATTTCGCGCGCGTTTCATGGTAGAAGACTGTTATACACCTCGGTACGGTTTCTACTGGATTTATCAAACCTTGTGCCTTCAGCCCTCGGTTTAATAAATCCAGTAGAAACCTTTACCTTGGTGTATAACCTATACTTAATCAGCAGTTCTATTGTGTGAAGGAAAAGTTATTTACTACTATATAATGACACAACATACCTACAATAATCTTCGAAGCCTCTAACTGTAGAGAATGATGCTGTATAATAGTAGTATCTGCCCCTTCGCTATACTGAAAAACAGCAAAACAATAATAAATATTATACTCCAAAAATTAATTTGTTAAAATAACCAAGTTATTGAGTCACAAGGAATAGCATAAGTTTCAATATAGCTGGTCATACAGATTGCATGTATGATGTTGCTACATACCAATTATACAATTGTACACTAGATTATGTGTTTACTGGTTTCCAAACCTTTTGAAGGCCAGACACAGTGGTAAAGTTATCAAATTGAGGGCCCGAAATATAAGTATAGACACTACACCATCACTGTAAATGCTTCGACTGATTGCGTACATAGTAGTTGTGGTATTAGCATGTGTGTATCTATACTAGCCAACAAATTAGTTGTTTTAACAGGTTAGTTTTTGCAATGTAGTATAAGATATAGACTTACTAAATTTTATTTACTATCAGATAAAAGCAATAATTATATAATTTATAATGTCTTTCAATATCTTGTTCCTTCTATGAAAAATATTATGGCCATTTTGTGCAGGAAGATGGTACTTAAATTTAGTATCTTAAGGACATACAAAAGTGCAAATTGATAAATAAAATATTTTGAAAAGGTCTCCTTCTTGCATTAAAATATCAAATATTATATTATACATTATGTCTATATGTCCAGTAGCCATATGTAACTTTCAAACACTATTCATTAGGGTATGGAAATGGTTTTGTGTAAGAGCCTAATCCACTGGTATAATCCACAATGAACACTATCTCATGCAAGCTCACACCTCTCATCAGATAGTGGCTTTTCCAGTCCTAACTATAAAAACAAAATTGTTAAAGTAACTAATTTATTGGTTACTAGGAAATGTTGTTAGTTGGTCCTGCAGGATACATGGAGATGTCCAAACTACTTTGTACTAATTCAGTGCTCCAAATAACATCCACCAATTGGCCATTTTCCGGCCATTTCACTGCTTTGTCTGGACAAAATTGCATTTAACTGGACAAATTGTCTGATTAGTTATAGAAAATGAGTACATTAATCTCACAGTAAAGGGAAATTATTAGTCAAGAGTAGTCATAGCTTAGTGGATTACTTCTATATCTCATAAGACATAAATGGGTACAATACAGATTTGTGAGACTTGCTGGTCCAGACAAAATTCACAACTTGCTGGTCAAATATTGTTTTGTCCTGGTGCTTCTGCTGGACACTTTCAAAAATTATTTCGAGCACTGTAATTGTAATTACTGAAGCACTGTCAGCAGCTATCTAATTTGAAATACCAAATATAAAACATGGTGGGGCCTACAAGAGCTGTCAGTCCTGCATTTTCTCAGGTCATGGTTTTAACTATATACATATACTCAGATAGACATACAAATAAAACAACATGAGGATATGATAAAACATAATTCCAAGGATTGACAACACATTCCCACTGCTGGATACATAGTGTTTGAGAATTAAGTCTGGCTGCCAAATGAATGAATAGACACAGCATATATTATATATATATATAGGAAAAGGCTCTTATTCCATTTTTAATCTTATTCTAAATGCTTAACATCAAAAACAAGTTTTCACTTACTTTATGCAAGAAATCAACAAAATTGGTATCTACATCTACTCATGTACATGTAGGTGGGGCAGCAACTTGCCTTCAAGGATCGAAAGCTTAATTCTAAGATGTGGGCTGAAAAACGAGCAATCAAAAAGAATATCATTAACACATCTTTTCCTACACACAATCAAATGTATTTGCATCACTTAAAATAAAGTTAAACTACATGTATATCAGGGCATAAACGAAGGTGATTTTTACACCTTCGAAGGTTTGTTTCAACGAAGGTTCACGAAGGTGTAACACTATGAATGTGTTAACTTTGTACCTATACAAGTGTTTATCTAATGGGAGACCTCTTAATTCAGAAGATGGCAGATGAGATTCAGTACATTCTAGTTTTGAAAGTCCAAACTCTCGTCCATGGTCTCTTCACTCTCAGCCATTATCGATTTCCACGTGACAAATGTAATAATTAAGAGTTATAAATAATTATTGCAGCAAATAATTAACCATGTGTTAATTGCGAACCTTTGTGGAATGGATTCTACCTTCAAAGGTAAGGAATTATAATGAACCTTCGAATGTTACCACCTTTGTTTATGCCCTGATATATTTACATGTACATGTATCCACTGTATTTAGATTATTAATGAACAAAAGGAATACCCGTCTAAAACTCAGGACAACACATGACATACCTTCTCAGTAAAACTGTGACAAGTTCACCACTTTGTAATTTTATGATTTATTTCGATATCACAGTTTCAAATATGAACAGCTCCAGTATTGAGTTACGACTATAATGGAGAATGATCGGCTTTTCTAGTTCTAGATAACAAATGAGTAGTTGATAATCACACAGCAAATATAAATACACTCACAGTACAGAACCCTCCCCACCATAAACTGTAAAAAGTAAAAGATCAGTTGGTTACAAGAGTTTCAATGCAATAATGCTGATTTGCTTTTCCTACTAGGTAATATTTATAAGTACTAGTTTCAATTTATATTGACTAATACATAATTATCACAATGAATCCTCAGCATTGGACCCAGGTATTGACACATACAAATGAGCAATGATTTCACCAAACAGAACTTAGTGCACGACTCAGACCCATAAATAAGTGATAAGTTGTTCATTTCATCATTGAATGACAACATGCAGAACTAAAAATAAAGTATGTTATATTAATAATATATATATATAAGTTTATATAATTATTATAAACTTATATGTCTTGTATCTTAGTCTTTGCTCCCTCTAAACAAGAACCTTCTCCTGAAAAGTGAAATATTAAGTACCATATGGTATGCTTGAATCACATGTGCAGCATATGACTTGAAAAAACATGGAACCAGAAGGTCTGAAAACAGCAACCATGAGTTATACAAACTGTCATAAGTTTATAACTGAAAGGTTTTAGCAAACACTTATCACTAATTGTCTTCCTCGTATAATTTTATGTTTGCAGTAGCTCTTTCCTGATTCTCATAGATTCCCATAAAATTTACTAACACACAGATACAAAAATTACCAACACTTCACAATGAGTGTAATAAATATTAATACAATTTACATGTATATAGCATAGTAATGATACTTATGATAGTATTATAGGTACAACCAGTGGTGTACTATTATTATTCCCATTTTCACACATGTGAAAACAACAGCTCTTCCAGTATCTATTTCTATAATAACAAATAGCATATGTTGTACTCCAGTTTCAGTAGTAACTACCACAATTGTACACTATTCCTATGGGATTTACATACTATAATATGTAGTACATATACATTGTATTGTGTTTGTTACCTATTATTTATAATTATTTTATATACAATTCAATACAGATCAATATCAAAAGACTACTTGTAAAGATCAAACAAACACATCAGTATTGGTTATGGTCTCAGGAGGATATTATGACCATAGCAAAAGGGGTCTTAATTTTTTTCCCAAATACTTAAGTTCAACCACTCATTTCTCAGCTGTCTTATGCAAGAAGCCAAAATTGGTATCTATATGTAGATGGGGCAACAACTCGTCATCGAGGATCAAAAGTTAATTATTTCTACTACATCCAGATGACTGAGAAATGAGCAATTATCATTAAGACATATTTTCCTACACACAATCATATATGTATTTGCATCACTTACAAATGAAGTTAAACTACATAATTATTGTATATATATATATATATATGAACAGTTGTAAACTAGATAAATACAACTATATATTTCACACAGACAATATCGGATTGGATCTGCATATAGGCAAGTTGGATTATGAAATATAGGCATATAGGCAAATTGCTGTATAGGTGCAACACTAATATATATATATATATTATATATATATATATATATATATATATATATATATATGTATAATATATATCATGATTTTGAGGTCTATATGATAAAATATAAACCTGGCAACGAGGGCTATTGCTAAGAGATATCACCCGAGGGCCGCAGGCCCGAGGGTGATATCTCTAGCAATAGGCCCGAGTTGCCAGGTTTATATTTTATAATATAGATCGAAAAATCATGTTATATCTGATATATATCACGGTTATATTTCTGACAACGCCATTTTTGCATTTTTGCGCATGCGCAGTATAGACATAGTCACATTCTCACAAAAACATAGAAGACAGTTCAGTTCCCTCATCTTCAATCCATTGATCGATGGCTGAGAAAGGCGAGAGTAGTGAAGATTCACGTAAGAAGAAGCGTCTTTCTTTGTCTTTGAAGCGTAGAAAAGAAGAAAACAGTGCAAGTCCACTGAAAAAGCGATTTGCAAAGACTTCAGACCAAGAAATGCAATCATTAAAAGTGAAGCCAATGAGTAAGAATACAGAGCGGTCTCAAAGATGGGCATTGAATGTATTTAAGGAATGGGTTAGAAGTAACGATTGGCCAGAGGTCGAAGTTGAACGTTTATGGAACGAAGCTGATTCGAAGAAAGTTTGTGAAATGTTGTGTAGATTTATTGTTGAGGCGAAACAGCGCTCGGGTGAACCATACTGTCCCAAGACTCTGTTGCAGCTACTCATCAATTTGCAGAGTTATGCGAGCAACCAAAATCCCACTGCCAGCAACTTCTTGGACACTGATGATCAGGTGTTTAAGCCCCTACATCATGTACTCAACAATCACTCTAAAAAGTTGCTCACTGATGGAGTAGGAGCAAAAAAGAAGCAAGCAAGAGTTGTTACTTCACAAGAAGAGGAAACTTTGTGGAATAAGGGAGTAATGGGGACACATTCACCCACTTCGTTACAGAATGCCATTTTTTTCTATTGTGGGGTATGTTTTTGTCTCCGTGGTGGTGTTGAACATAGAGATTTGAAGCTTAATCAGTTTGAAATTGAAGAAGTGCCACATCCCACTACAGAAGGGGAGACAATTAGATGTGTTACATATGCTGAACATGGATCAAAGAACAGACAAGGATTTGTTCACCAGGTCCATTTGGAAAATAAAGTGGTTACACAGTATGCTAATCCTTCACTTGGTCAGAGATGTTTCGTCAACTTGTTTGAACGCTATGTATCACTTCTGCCAGAAGATGCAAAGGGCAGAAATCTCTTTTATTGCAAACCTAAAAAAACAATCACAAAAGAAGATACATCATGGTATTTCAATATTCCTGTTGGTCATAATGTACTTTCACGTAGATTGAAGGACATGTTCATAGCAGCAGGATTGGACTCAACTGGCATCAACAATCATGGTTTAAGGGCTTCAGGAATTACCCGAATGTACGTAGGAGGAGTCCCTGAAAAGATGATAATGGAACGAAGCGGGCACCTTAGTATTGGAGGGGTTCGATCCTATGAAAGGACAACAGATGCTCAGAGAATGGAAGTTTCTAAGGTTCTGTCATCAACTAATGCCATGAAAACAGCTTCCAGTCAGTGTGAGGAAACAGACACAAGTACGCGCAAGCTTGCAACTCTTCAATCCATTGAAAAGCTACCACTGCCTTCTGGTGAAGATAAAGAGAACAAGATGTTCAACTTTCAAAACCTTACAGGATGCACAATCAACTTTAATATTCATTGAGAATTTTTGTAATTGATTCTAAGTTCATTTTTTTTTGTGTAATCATTTTGTAATTGCTTGTAACCACACCCACGAGTATATATTTCAAATATAAACCTCTTTTCAGGTTTATATTGTAAAATATTAGCCTGTGAGCGTTAAATAGAATATACTAAAACGCGTACTATTTTTGTATGCGGAAATATAACCATGATATATATATATATATATATATATATATATATATATATTATATAATTATATATATATATATATGCAGTGTTTAGATTATTAATGAACAAAAGGAATACTCGTCTAAAAACTCAGGACAACACATGACATACCTTCACAGTGAAACTGAACTGTAATTATATGATCTATCGATATCACAGCTTCAAATATGAACAGCTCTAGTTGTGATAGATGGTGACGACTAATAATGGAGGACGATCAGCTGATCTAGTTCTAATGAAGATGATGACTAAGCTTCTTGTTTCACAAGTCATGCACGAATATATTACATACCTGTACAAATACCTTCAGAGTATCAGAGTATCACCGTGATCACTAAATCTTTAATGTGTTATCTAGCCGCTAGCTATCCCAAACGCTAACCAACAGCTCCAATACTACAGAGGATTTCAGTTCCGTTGACACAATTATTCCGTTCCGTAAACACAGGAACTGGTTTCCAAATTCCAAATAAGTCTGGAGATGTTAATTATGATCAGCTAGCCAATTAAATTCCTTCAACAAGTATCTATGTACAAGTGTTATCTTTGAATGATTATCACTACCATCCAGAAAGGCAGAAACCCAAACTCAAACTATATACAACAGACAGGAATGTGTCTCTTTCAGACTCCACCTCTTCGTTCAGTCATGTACAAGAATGTTTTAGCATAAAGCCATAAAATATCAGCTGATTCCTTGTTCAACCTTTATCTGAGTTTCATAGTTCATATTCAAGTTTTAGTACACTACTACATACCAAAAAATACATTAACGCTCATTTAAATGTTTTAGTGTGCATTACACAAATCACACAATTTTCATCCCAAAGTATATGTAAACTGGATGGATCATTTTCTTTTTTGTAGTGCAATATTCTCTGAAACTGATTATCAGGAATACTAAAGAGGTCTGTCGAGTTTCAATCTGTGTGTTGTTTGAGATTATATTATGATGTATTTAATAGTATGACAGGAATCAGAATACTAAAACATTGAGTCTAGGTGTAAACTCCATCAAGAAAGTATCATCCAAAAATTGATAATTTAATATCGTACCCCACCATCAATCTAGTGAGGAATAAGTAGTGACAATGTGGTAAGTTTGAAACACTCATCATTTGACTGTTATATACATGTACATGTATGTACTGATACTGATCCAATGTTACATCTACATGTACAATGTACCTTCTGGTTTCTGATTGGAAAATGAGCATAATTATAAATAATTATGAGTACCGTAAAAGTGCTTAATGATGCTATAATCACAAGAAATGACATAAGTACACTTCTTATAATATTGGTTACATCTTTCAGAACTAAACCATTACTAGAAATAATGGCCAATAATAAGTGATACCAGTTACTGATCAGATTATCATCACTACATGTGTGTGTATTTAACTATTTCAATGACTGAGTATCCAGATTTCATTACCTTCCTTTACTAACAGCCAAACTTATTAACCTACAAATATTCATCATTACAATTAATTTAGTTAGCTTTCTATACAAATCACCAAATTACAAATATTTACGAAAAACCTCAAAACATCATTGCGATTGCGTAAATATAATTACATGTACATACATGTACTGTGTGTATTATAATTTTAGGTTAGATTATAGAGTTGGTGAATGGGATCCTGACTTTAGGAAATATCTTAAGACACTAGATGAGAAGAAACCTGTTGTTCTGTGTGGTGATTTAAATGTAGCACATCATGAAATAGGTAGGAAAATATAATATACATTTAATATTATGATTGTACCTAACTGTTAATTTACATAATTGTAAAGTAATACTATTGATATACTGTTGTAATACTCTCACAATACAGTACAACACACATACATAATTATATGTACAGTTGGACAGATATACTGCACTAATAACTCCAGTAGTGTATGGTGACAGGTGAAAGCTGATTGGTAGACAGTAGTCCATGGACAATAATCATTGATTTTATTCCACTTCTTAGATCTAGCTAATCCCAAGGGTAATTTAAAGACAGCTGGATTTACAAAAGAAGAAAGAGATAGTTTTAGTACTTTACTAGAAGAAAACAAGTTTGTAGACTCGTTTTGTGAGCTATACCCTGAAATGAAAGATGCTTACTCTTACTGGTCTTATCATTTCAATGCCCGAGCTAAGGATGGTAAGTGGAGTAGTCTAAACCTAGCATTGGAAATATATACTCATTATACATGGACAGATAAGTAGACAAGTGTCCCATTCACAATATATTAGATTTATAGCAATTCATATTGAAGTGAAGTCGCTTGTCAGTAATTTCTAATCAGTGTTTTAATTTTGAGCAAATTTAGAGACGTAATTATATTTTTGTCTAGAACAGTAATACTGTGTATCAGTACATGTATATATACATGTTGTATATATCTGACAGTACATCTACATACATACATACATGTATATGTGTGTGTATCAGATAGTACATGTATATATACATGTATGTATATATCTGACAGTACATCTACATACATACATGTATATGTGTGTGTATCAGATAGTACATGTACATGTATATATACATGTATGTATATATATATCTGACAGTACATGTATAATTGTATATGTACATGTATGTATATATCTGACAGTGCATGTACATACACATGTGATAGTACACGTACATGTATATATACATGTATGTATATGTCTGACAGTACATGTACATGTATATAATTATACATGTATGTATACATCTGACAGTACATGTACATACACATGTGTGTGTATCAGATTGTACATGTACATGTATGGTATAGTTGTTATTAGTTTCATTATGTTGTGTTATGGTTTAATTACATAATAAATCTCTTGTATATATAGTTGTTATTAGTTTCATTATGGAAGTGATCATTGTCCATTAATAACACTTTAAGTCCTCTAAACTAACTGATTATGATAATACAATTATTTTGTTATGTAACTTATTACAAGTCCCATACTTATTCCTACTGTTATTATACTAATACATTATAACAGTGATCTCGCTAGGCATATTTAGTGTGGATTATCCCACTTGGTTAGCTCAAGATACACACTTAGTTTAATTATATTCATAATCAATAATAACCACAAATTACAAGTTTACAGATATACAATATACACTTTATTAGTGATAGAAGAAACAACTGACTAATAAAGTGTATATTGTATATCTGTAAACTTGTAATTTGTGGTTACGGACATACATACACACATGTACATACAAACTAACTTTAACATACACATATACGGACATACATAAATACATACATACAACATTCATATATTCATTCTTACATACATACATACATACAAACTACTTGAACTCTAATTTGCAGTTGGCTGTCTTTCATTTGACTGTTAACAAGCTAGAATGAGTACCCCAGTAATGTATAATTTTACTTTACAAATTAATCAGCGAGTTTGGTAGATCTGGTACTCTCTTAGTCTTGCGTAGCCAGCCCATCCCACACTTACATGATAATTATGATGAATAATTCAATGTAAACTCAACAGTAGCATATAATGCCATATATAATTTAGTCTTGTACCCAATTTATCCACCCTTGAACCATTAATGATAAACATTTTTTAAATAAAAATATTGATAA
The DNA here is from genome assembly GCA_947044365.1 of Petrosia ficiformis. Lineage (NCBI taxonomy): Eukaryota > Metazoa > Porifera > Demospongiae > Haplosclerida > Petrosiidae > Petrosia > Petrosia ficiformis. Next base: position 1,427,144 of record OX345646.1, on the reverse strand, counting down.
TATTATTTTATGAAACATACATACATGTACCTCCATACATCATTATTTGTCAAGATTAAATTGAACAGCAGGTAATTTCTTGTTAACTTCTTTTATTAAATCATCCTTTATCTTATCTGCAGCAAGAACAAAGGGACCTTGCATTTTATAAAGAACTGATAGAAACTTAATACAGTGTTCTTCAATCTTCTCCTTCTCAGATATAAAAAGCATTCCTGCTTTAAATTCTTTAATGATGTTGTCCACAGTTGGTTCATTGTGAACATCTTGAGAAATTAAATCAACTTGTAACATTTCATTAGCAATGGGCGTCAGAGAATTTTGAAACAGCTGATGTAAATCAGCAATATGGTGATCAAATACTGAATTGATACTTCGTCTCAAACCATCAATATTCATTTCACCTAAAATAATAAGGTATGATATTTTTAACAAGACTGACTACATTATGTATATTCATGCAAGACTTCAGATCAACTTAACATTATTTTCATAAGAAAGCAATTGTGAAGTATATAATATGATGAATGCACTCACAGTGCATAACCCTCCTACAGGTTTGATTGACTAGAAAATAATTGCAGACAATACATGACTATAATAATAATTCAGTAGTTATATCTATGTACGGTTAAGTAATAGTGTGTATCTGGTAAGTATATAGAGTCTGACTCAATATACATGAGAAGAATCAGTCTATTATTATTATATTTTACATACTACATACTTCTAGGAGGTGCAGCAACACTCTCTTGTATATTCCGAGGATCTGCAGTTGCTATAATTATAAAATTGAAATTATCTCTATTAAAAGATATACATACGTACTTGTATTGAATTCTCTTGTATCTAGATCCCGACTAATACATATTTCCTCATATTGGCATTCTACTCCAATTAATGGGACATAATAGCGAAGGAATTTTGCAGTATCAGGTTCGTTTTCTCCACACACTTTCACTAAACATTGAGGAGGAAATGGATTCCTTTTTGAACCAAATTTATCTGCTTCTTTCTTAGACAACTATATATAAGACAAACAAACAACATATTATGTACAAACATACATACAATGTATATACATGTAAGTACATTTGTATTTTTGGTAGGGTGTGTTAGTAAAGCAGGAGAAATAGTATCAAAATAGACTTAAATCGGAACATATTAACATGGTCTTTTCATAAATATTACAATTTAATCACACAATTTTGAACTGCCAACCATACTAGTATCTTTTAATTACAGTGGGTGTGGTTATCATATAGATATAAAAAAATATTGATATCACATCTTTTCAACTTTACTCTTATTGCCCATCACTAATATACGTACTTAAGGAAGTTGCATCACTCCAGGAGGGCTGGCTCAATTAATGGGTGTGTCACATAAAAAACACTGAAGCAAGCTACAGCCTTGCAGGAACATTTACAAAGCAAGAAGAAGGAGAAAACAATAACTGTAATAGTATCAGTAACTGAATAATGGTCATCACAAAACAATCATAAAGATTTTTTCCATGCACGCTTATGAGTGGTGAAGCTGTGAATAAGCATCCAAGCCTAAATCACAGACTTGTAATTTAATTCACAAAAACATCCATATAAGAAATTTTATGTGGGTAGTGCTATACTAACAGGTAGGTCACTCAAGTACCTGATGAACAGGTAAAACATTCTTCCTACATATACACCTATACAATAATATTATCACAAGTACTTAAACTGTGCAAACAAACAATTCTATAGACTGAGTTTTCAGCAATTTCTTGATGTAACCATTGCTACTATAAATAGAAAAAATCGCTCTATAAATAAAAAACCACACCCAACCCTATTAATGATAAACCCTACAATAATTTCATATATTCCTGATGATGTATTCCCTCTGGCGGTTACATCAAGAAACAACCGAGCTTTCAGGAAGTATTGTACTTGAATGCTCCTTCGCTGCCTGCTTCACTGCTCATATGCTTCTGATACAATGAATAGAAAGATTTCAAAATCCATTTTTTACAGTTCTTATAGAATTCCAACAAACATACCTTGCATGGTCTTTGGAGAGGAAACACTTCCCATCCTTTATTGGGTCTTTCCTGCTCTTTGCTTAAGTTAAGCTCAATGTAGTCATCAGAATGAAAACAAAATAGAAAGAATATATCCTCTTCAGCATGAGAATGTTCATTTGTCATGTACTAAATAAATTATATATATATATATATATATATATTACATGTACTAATTAATACAGTAAAACAAACTTATACATGTAGTAATCAAATGGTTGAGTAATGAATGAATATGTTAATAATTTTGTTATGTAAACAGGCACTTTACCGTCTTTAAAGTTTCCAGGTCTTTACCAACTAAAAATTTCATCAACCAGGAGTTAGGTATTTTCGGCACATAATATACCTGTCCATAATATTGATTATCAGGAACATGGTCTAAAAAGTTTCAGAATATCAATAAATTTACACAAAGTAGACAAAGAAGCTTATTACCTGGATTATCCTTCATTTCTTGGGTCAGGTGAGAAGATTCACTATACTGAGGAGTTGAAGTACTTTCATTCACATCATGTGACAGTGAGACAGTACTAGTAGGACTAGTATCAGGAGGATCTAGAATATACATAATATGAATCTATGTACATATACATACTCATAGAACTTGCCAGTTTGGGTCTGCTGCTGTACTAGTGACTCTGTATTTGACTCATGATCAACATGCAGTGAATACTCCTCAAATATCGTAGTAGATGTTGTAGATTGATCAATAGTTATTGTAGCTTGCATTCCTGTTATATCACTACCTTCTCTACTATCTTGTGATGCTACATGTTCTGTACTTTCCTCATTCATAGATGGAGATTCTTGACGAAGAATCCATCTTTTTATTCTTTTCAGAATAGCTAGTAAGCTGAAACTATCACTCATAATGAATCCATGTCGATCATTTGTAGGAAATTGGCCTCCTTCAATCATCTCAAACTTATGCGGTGGTGTGAGAGGTGATTTAGCAAAGCTCAGATACTCAGCCTGTTGATTGTGTTTCAATACAACACAATGTTGAACACTTAATTTAATTGGTTTTAAAAGTGTTTCAGAAACTGATATAGCATAGACAGCACTGACAAGCTCTGTGTTTGATGGAAAGAGAAATTCACCACCAACAAGTGCTTTGATGGCCACTTGACAAGTAGAGGAAGATGGGATGGTTCCTTGTTCAACATGTATCCTCAAACCACACTCCTCCCAGTTGAATGAATGAGTTTTGTCCCCCTTGATATGGAAGTGGCTCTCCCCTGCCACATGCACATCATCAAGATAATCTGTGTAACAATGCAACACATTACAACTATACAATTCCAATAGTTATAATTAATAAATTTTAATACAAACTTAATTGATTATTACTAAAAGTATGTATCTACATTATTACCCTATAGGCAGAATGGTACAGTAATCGTTTTGTGTGTCTGTTTCCAGGTAGAGGGTTACGGTAATCAAGTTGTGTGGGTGTGTGTGAAGAGAAGAAGGTATCATTATACGAAATCTTGCATGTTAGGAATTTGCAATTACTTTCAGTTCTAAAGTTATAACAGTTTAAAATATCATCTGTTGGTCTGTCTATTACCAATTTCCTGCGAAACTATGAACATTGGCACTTTGAACGAGCTACTACTGGACTTCAAATTATACAGATATGAAAATAAAAGATAGGCTTTTTCTTTTAAAAATACTAATTTATAAATACAATTTCTTACAATTTACATCAGTAGTCTAAATCCCAGTACAATTGGGCAAAGATTATAATGTGAATAATAGCGAATGGGATGAAAGCTCTCTCCTTGGAGACACAAAGCTACAACAAAATGGTGAACTGTTGCCCAAATATTACTTCCTGTCCTATTGATAATGAGTAAATATTTAAAACATCCTTTACAAAAAATGAAGAAATCATAAACCACACTTACCAGTACAACTTGGTCCATGATACAAAACAAAATTCATGGAGCTTCTTCTTTCTTTCTGTAATCAAAAGCAAATATTAAAATGATATAATGAATTATACATATTTATTACAGCATATTTATGAAGACCATAATGTTGTGTTGTGTGTAGACACACATGTAATACCAACCTTTATGATTTATTATAAAATGGCAGATTATTGATTAATCTACTAATGAAGATTGTGAATTGGACATTCTACTGCTTGTAATATGAGAGTATTAATAATTATCACTGACATAAGTTATGAATATTGAATCGAATATAATTGCTCTCCTTATGTGCTCAAGAGCTTGATCTTTTATTCCGCCCCTTGTCTAAAACTAAACCTTGCTTTTTATAATAATGAATTAATTATATTTGGTTTAACACGTGCAATATTAATATGAATAAAAATGTCTTAACCCCTTCACTGCCACATTCTCAACAGTGTAATCCACCATATATACATTTACTGTTACTGTTAATAAAGTGACAGAAAAATTCTTTAGCTACCAAATATCAGTCAAAAATGAAGCCAAACCTCTATATAGAGGTTATGGTAGTGAATGGGTTAAGAATATAAGTTTAGAGAATAGAGCTCTGACCAATCAGATTACTTTATTTCATTTGCTGCAATAGTTACGCAATTTTATGTGCAACATACTTAAATTAAGCAATCTGATTGGTTAAAATGTAAAACAATACAATTATTTGTACTTAACTCCTGGAGAGGTGTATAAGTAACTTAAAGCAATCTGATTGGTTAATTCAAACATAACATGGTATAATTAACTACAATTATTTTTGCATGCTGTAACTAAATTTATTGAATACATATTGAATACTAAACACAATACAAATATATTTATATGTACCTATCATAGTTTTTGATAAGCTCATGTGACGTACCATTCTTATTTGGTCTCCAGATGGCACAGTTAATTATGATTATTGTCACTAACAGTATTAACTGTTTGTTAATTGGCTCAAGATGTATATATTCCCAACGATGCACACACTAACCATTGTTAAGACAATTTGGCCCATGCTTCAAAGCGTATCAAAAACTCTGATACATATTAACAGTGTTGGATTAGTTAATATATGGACATAATAATATTTATGTCTATTAGACTTCTCATAAGAATATTGAATATTGGGTTGCTCTGCTTGTGTTACAGTTTCCCAAGCTACATGTAATATGAGAAGATTAATAGTGTTTTCTTTATCAGCTTAAGAGTTTTATTATTATTACTATCTCTTTAATTACACCCCTTTTTCTAGCTTCTATAACTTTGTAGTAGTATTATATAACTTGTGAATATTGTTCTACTCTATAAAAACACATCATATTACATCACAGTACCATACCTGATATTCCACCCCTCCAGAGCTACAATACTGTCAACAACACTTTAACTTGTATACATTAGAGTTATCTAGAGTTGAGCAATTATTCAATTATATCAGCAGCGATGTCAGGTCACAGTTAAATGTGTTGCTATTATGTAAGTGTAATCTCAATCTTATTTAGAATATCACAAAGAAAGTAGTATTAGCATTCTCTTATCATCACATCAATATAATACATAAATTAGTTTTCATATACACTCTAGACACTGTCTTTCGGTAGGAGAAACAATACTAATAAATTTTAATTTCAGTTTTTGTTATGTTTGTACTTATTTGAAATTACTACACAAAATTGTTAAACTATTATTGATTAATACCAGTTCCAAAATATATTGCAATTTAGTCAGTTGTTCCTGTAGGATGCATGGGAATGACAAAACTAGTTTGTACCACTGAATTGTCAATTATTGAAATATCTTGCAGCTATAAACATGGTGGGGCCAAGAAACCACTATCTGAGGGGAGGTGGGAGCTTGTATGGGATAGTGTTCATTTTGGATTGTATATAGGCAAGTGAAAAGGTGGATGATTACCCATGTTTAAACAACCTGTATGATATGCAACTTCCTTGCAACTGTACTCACCAATAAATCAGTAATTTTAACAATTTTGTTTTTCAGAGTGTACTACTTCCAGGGATCTCACTAGGCATTTTGGTGGTGGTACACCTCTATTTACACTGTTTGCATCACCAATTAAGCTCTGGAATTCAACCTGCACCACCATCTTTTTATGGATCAACACATACCTTTACACTATTGTAAATACATTATTTATACTCTCTACTAAATACAAGCTCACCAAATAAGTTTAATTGACCATTCGAACACGCTTCAACTAAATTAGTCACACCCACTTAATTTTTGTCAAAATTTGAAAATATCAATGAAAATTTATACATGCACCACTAATTGCTAAAATCCTGATGAGAACACTAACTACTTCACATTAAGGATACATAATCATTATGCAATGATCATAATAATAATTACATGAAGTACTTAATACAATAGTAATAGTCATATAAGCTAAGCTAAATATCTACACTACATGTATATTTAACACATGTATAATGTACATATTGTATCATAAATGATGTCATGTGATCAGTGATAGGATACCAACATTAATTTCACCAACATGTTGATTTGTATATTTTTGTCAATTTTTCCCCTCACCAATAATTCCCGCTATATGGTAGTTTTAGTGATTATCATGATTACTGCTACATTTGAACACATCCTTAATGTGAGGTAGTAAGTAGTAGCTTAAAATAAATACACAAATTGAAAATTATAAACTTTATTGGTACTGTTTCTCCTCCCAACAGATATAGGATCGACAGTGAATCAATTCAATATGCTTGTTATATAAAATGGGAATACTATATATTGTTGAGAATGAAATCAGTATTGATTATCGGTAGACATATAATATTGATATCAGGGTATAGGAATATTGGTAAAATCCCATATTGGTGCATACCTATTACACAGATTACTATAAAATGTTCTTCACATCATATATAACAAGTATAGAGCTACCTGGTAGTATCATACAGGTAAGAAGTACATAGTAACCAGCCTCTCCCACTGACGTAGAGGACTCGACTAACAAGGATGGGGGCATCATCAGTCTGTCTATCCTTCAATCCCTCCACTTACTGAACAACTCAGAATCTTAATAATGAGGTCTACTGTAACCGATAGAACTTTCAAATAGTCTGACCTTTCAATAGTGTTTACTCTGCCCTCCCATAGCCACACCCACTGATGCATGTGTCTACGTCTGACTGTGGATGGTTTCTGATTTCTGAAACTGATTATCAGGAATTAAAGAGGTCTGTTGAATTTCAATCTGTGTGTTGTTTGAGATTATATTATGATGTATTTAATAGTATGACAGAAATCAGAATACTAAAACATTGAGTCTAGGTGTAAACTCCATCAGGAAATTAAAAATTGATCGTACCCTGCCATCAATCTAGTGAGGAACAATGTGGTAAACTTAAAACACTCATCATTTGACTGTTATATACACGATGTTACAGGAGATATCGAAAGAAAGAAAGACACCTGAGGCAAAATGAGAGTTGCCTCAGGTATAATGTATAATGTACCTTCTGGTTTCTGATTCGAAAATGAGCATAATTCTGAATAATTATGAGTACCGTAAAAGTGCTTAATGATGTTATAATCACAAGAAATGACATTATTAGTACACTTATTATAATATTGGTTACATCTTTCAGAACTAAACCAATACTAGAAATAATGGCCAATAATAACTGATACCAGTTACTGATCTGATTATCATCACTACATGTGTGTGTATCTAACTATTTCAATGACTGAGTATCCAGATTTCATTACCTTCCTTTACTAACAGCCAAACTTATTAACCTCCAAATATTCATCATTACAATTAATTTAGTTAGCTTTCAATACAAATCACCAAATTACAAATATTTACGAAAAACCTCAAAACATGATTGCGATTGCGTACATGTAATTGCATGTACATACATGTAATTACATGTACAAATGTATATGTACAAATGTATATGTAATTACATGTACATATACATACATGTAATTACATGTACATACATGTATGTACATGTACTGTGTATTATAATTTTAGGTTAGTTGGTGAATGGGATCCTGACTTTAGGAAATATCTTAAGACACTAGATGAGAAGAAACCTGTTGTTTTGTGTGGTGATTTAAATGTAGCACATCATGAAATAGGTAGGAAAATATACATGTATTATGATTACAGTCATACTGTTAATTTACACATAAGGTACTACTGTTGGTAGGTATACTGTTGTAGTACTCTCACAATGCAGTATAAAACACAAATACATAATTGCACTAATAACTCCAGTAGTGTATGGTGACAGGTGAAAGCTGATTGGTAGACAGTAGTCCATGGACAATAATCATTGATTTTATTCCACTTCTTAGATCTAGCTAATCCCAAGGGTAATTTAAAGACAGCTGGATTTACAAAAGAAGAAAGAGATAGTTTTACTACTTTACTAGAAGAAAACAAGTTTGTAGACTCGTTTCGTGAGCTATACCCTGAAATGAAAGATGCTTACTCTTACTGGTCTTATCGTTTCAATGCCCGAGCTAAAAACAAAGGATGGTAAGTTGAGTAGTCTAAACCTAGTATTTTATCTATTAATATATTATTGTAAATGGAGATACTCATTATACATGGACCATAGGCGGCGGAACAAAAAATGTATTGGGGGGGGGCTATGTATCTAGTGGATGGCGCGCAAAGCGCACCGCAGAAACATTTTTAATTTAATTAAATATTCATGAGGGGCGTAACCACTTATTATCTATCAATTATCAAGTATCAGCGCAACGAAGCGAAGAACGAAGTTTACCCTTCAAGCACGAGTGTTGCAGTATTGTAAAAGTCAGTAGAAATATTGGTGGGGCTATAGCCGCCCTAGCCCCCCCTGTTCCACCGCCTATGACATGAATAGATAAGTAGATAAGTGTCCCGTTCAGGCGTTCACAAATATATTAGATGTATAGCAGTTCATATTGAAGTGAGTCACTTGTCAGGAATTTCTAATCAGTGTATTAATTTCGAGCAAATTTGAAAATGTAATTATATTTTAGTTTAGAACAGTATCTTTTCTAACACATCATAAAATAAATCAGCCATTTATATAGTCATTACAGTCAGCCATTTAAATTTAGTTATTACAGCATGAAAAGTGTAGTCAAGCAATAATACCTTCACTTGTGATGTACTACTGTATCAACCACACCTCTTGTGTCAAATGGTGCTTTTTAGTCATCTCTATATTCTATTCTTTAGGAGATTAGACTATTTTGTTATCTCTCATGGTTTAATGGAACATGTTTGTGATCATGTGATACGTTCACAAGTTTATGGAAGTGATCATTGTCCAATTGTGCTATTAATAACACTTTAAGTCCTCCTAAACTAACTGATTATTATAATACAATTATTTTGTTATGTAACTTATTATAATAGATTTACCATAATGTCCCCCCCTTCCATCTTTATACTGATACATCATTATGCCTTGTCTATTAATTCAGGCTAAAATATTCTTTTAAGAATAATATTATTATACAATGTTGAAGAGGATACATTAAACACATGAGCAGTTGACAGAAAATAATAATTATTAATAGTACATGTAATGATAATAATTAATTGCTAATACTACATCATAACAAAATTGAAATATATTAGTGTAAATAATACTGTAGAATGCATTATTTCTTCATACTCTCTTTTTTCATTTTCTTCACGATTTCATCAAGGAATTGTTCATTTTCCATTGCTTCCTGGACAGTATCTAGGTGTTCAGCTGGACTCCGCTCAATCTTCGTTTGTACATGAGTGAGTAAAATGTCAGCACCAGCAAATCCTCCTTCCTTGAGAACATCAATCTTTATTTTCGTATCAATGATGCTTTTAGAATACAGTTCAATTGTTAACGATAACAAAGTCGGTTTACTGGTGTTTAGTAGTTTACACAGTTCAGCATGATTTGATCTGAATACATCGGGGCTTATCATTTCAGGTCTGGTATCAGTAGAGTATATTTCTAAATAGTAATTCATAATAATAATAATAATAATTACTGGCTACAATATACACCTCACATATTCTTGTCACATATTTATGGTGTGTGCACATACACAATTTACACATACCCAAACAAGGCTGTTAAAAAGCCAAAATCTTGTGGGACCTACTATTGTCCATTTAAAAAAAAAATAAAACCTCTGGAAGTGATCTTGTCAATTTGTTGATAAATTTGTTACAGAAAACATAATTATACATAATATCTTATAATGAGATTCATAGCCATGCATTTTTGAAGAGGTTTATATGATAGTAGTAGGGGTGTGAAATAAAAGGAGTGTTTCCACCAAGGATGGACTCTACTACTACTACTACTACTACTACCACCACCACCACCACCACTACCACCACCACCACCACCACTACCACCATCACCACCACCACCACGTGTCCAATAAAGAATTAGAGGAGTGCAACTAGTATGAAGAGCACACTAGCAAATGGGATAATATGAAAGCACTCTCCTTGGAGACACAAATGCTACAACAAAATGGTGAACTGTCGCACAAATAGTACTTCTTGTCACATTGATAATAAGTAATATTTACAACATTCTTTACAGCACATTAAGCATTTTAATGTGGCAAGAGGGTGAGGCTCAATAAAGGTCGAGATTAGATAATGCATGAGCAAAGGTAAACTGTACAATTAAGTAATTAATGCATTGTTAAGTGTGCATTACACTGCAATGAGGTGACTAGTATATGAAAACATCATTGGGTCAATGTCACACGATATATACTAAGTAATGTTTAAAACATCTTTTACAGTACATAAAGTTTAGTGTGCCACAACAGTGGCCCAAAATGCAAAGTGTAGTGAGTGCATTATGTAAACTAATTGCACTCAAGTACCAAGTAAATGGTGCTTTAGGTTACAAGATACCATTACTATCTTATTACAAGAAAATAATTTTTTATTTACTTAATCACAACAATGAACTTCCCCACTGAGAACATTGTTGTCATAGTCTAACCACAGAGATGTCAAAATCTCTGGATTCGTAGGAGATCTATCATGTGATGTGATCCTACATTTTACCCCAGCAAGTTCAATCATTATATACTAAACTCTGTATATGATAAGTTTGATGTGTGATTTTAACTCATCAATTTTTTGAATAGGGTGCAGCCATAGCCACTTAATTGTAATCTTCTACCTCCAATGATAATAATATAATATACAATATCGCAGCAATACAAACAGTGTTTTAAAGAAGGGTATATACAGCTAACATTTTTAGCAAGGGTTCTGCAGCTTTCAAAAACAGCCTGGTGAGAACCCTATATAAATAATACTAAATGCATAGAACAAAATAAACAAGAAAGTGTACGCAATTAATATTCAAAACTTGGTATCCCGTAACCTTTGGTGTTTATAAATGATGAGTGGAGGTCAGGTGATAAGCACTAATTTACACTATTCATTAGTACAATGATATACACAGAAGTAATGATTATAACAAGAGAACAGACTCACTACCTGTTAAAGGTTTATCATCTACTAATACATTAGTAGCTGTTGACTGATATGTGGAATGAACAACATGTAAGAATACCGTTATAATTACACATCTTGATATATATTAGACTAGTAGCCCTCACTAATACATACATACATGTACATGTCTTAAATAAACATAATTAAAAACCAAATGTAAATTCAAAGTATCTCTATCTAAAGATATACATACCTCTATTGATATTTCGACTAATGCATATTTCCTCATCATCACATTCTACTCCAATCAATGGGACATAATAACGAAGGACTGCTACAGTATCTGGTCCTTTTTCTGCACACACTTTCAACGAACAATGAGGAGGAAAATGAATCTTCTTCGAACCAAATTCATCTACATTTTCCCTAAACAACTACAAGAAACAGTAAAATATAATAATTTCCTAATATACCAGAGCAGCATGAACCCACCAAAGGCAGGGAAGGAGTGTACAGCTGCTATATAAGATGTTGTGTCAAACTTTTTGAACAAAATGCCCATATATGGACACTCGTAAAGTAAACAAGGTCAAGTATAACCCATAATAATAATAGTTGACCTACTGTACTAGGGCTAGGCTATAGGTCATCCTATGGGCTGACGATGACAAATTAACTGCACCATACATACATAGATACACACATACACACACACACACACAGACACACACACACATACATACATATGTGGACACATACCATGTACATACGTACATATGTGAACTGTGTAGTCCATTTTAATGTGCTTCAAGAGCCTTTACCCACTATTAATACTTCAAACCTTGTTAAAATTAATAGATACTATTTTTCCAATACGGTGGGTGAGTGTTCTTGAAATGTCTGATATACATGTATGGTAGAATGTACCTTGCAAGGTTTTTTAAGAGGAAACACTTCCCATCCTGTATTGGATCTGTCCTGTTTTTTACTTAAGTCTAGCTCAATGTAACCATCAGAATTAAAACGAAATATAACACATATATCCTTTTCAGCATTAGTATGTTCACTTGTCAGGTACTAAAAAATTATACATTACATATATATTATATGATGTTTCATGTATTGTTTAGTTAAAAACTACTTGTTAAATAAAGTATTGTATTGTTATAATTATTTGTTTTCATCATGTACGTAACATGAAATTCACCTTTTTCAAAGTTTCCAAGTCTTTACCAACAAAAAAATTCATCACCCAGCAGTTAGGTGGTGTCTCTGGTATATAATATACTTGACCAAAATATTCATTATCAGGAACATTAACTATAGAAATTCATGAAAAGAATAATTATGAAGAGTTGTCAAACAACATGAAATCAGTATGGATATACATGTACATGTACAGTAAGAAGAAAGAAGAGTTACAATACAATTCCACAAACTCAATTATACTGTATGACAAAAATTAAAATACTATGAATATTAATATGTCAGTTGGGACTTGTCATTTGTAATTCAGAAGTGTGAAATAATTTACTAATATGAAGCTTTGTTTAGTACATTATATAAATGATCATTACCTTCTCTATCATGTTGCAATGCTACATGTTCACCAGGAAGCAACCATCTTTTCAGAATAGCCAGTAAGCTGAAACTATCACTCATAATGAATCCATGTCGATCTTTTGTAGGAAATTGGCCTCCTTCGATCACCTCAAACTCATGTGGTGGTCCAAGAGATGATTTAGCAAAGCTCAGATACTCAGCGTGTTGTTTGTGTTTCAATACAACACAATGTTGAACACTTAATTTGATTGGTTTTAAAAGTGTTTCAGAAACTGATATAGCGTATACAGCACTGACAAGCTCTGTGTTTGATGGAAAGCGAAATTCACCACCAACAAGTGCTTTGATGGCCACTTGACAAGTAGAGGATGATGGGATGGTTCCTTGTTCGACATGTATCCTCAAACCACACTCCTCCCAGTATACTGAATGAGTTTTGTCTCCCTCGATAAGGAAGTGTCTCTCCCCTGCCACATGCACATCATCAAGATAATCTGTGTAACAATGCAACACATTACAACTATACAATTCCAATAGTTATAATTAATAAATTTTAATACAAACTTAATTGATTATTACTAAAAGTATGTATCTACATTATTACCCTATAGGCAGAATGGTACAGTAATCGTTTTGTGTGTCTGTTTCCAGGTAGAGGGTTACGGTAATCAAGTTGTGTGGGTGTGTGTGAAATAGGTACCATTAGACTTGAAAAGAAATCTTGCATGTTAGGAATTTGCAGTTACTTTCAGTTCTAAAGTTATAACAGTTTAAATATCATCTGCTTGTCTGTCTATTACCAATTTCCTGCAAAACTATGAACATTGGCACTGCTACTAGTGGACTTCAAATTATGCAGAAATCAAAACAAAAGATAGGCTTTTTCTTAAAAAATAGTAATTTATAAATACTATTTACAATTACTCTTATGATTTATTATTACATAGGAGTCTAAATCCAGTAAAATGGGGCAAATATTGTAAAGTGAGATAATAGTACTGTTAATAGTGATACTTACAGAAGTTAAACTATAATGTTGATAGTGATGGTGTAATTGATACATGAAGATTAAGCTTTGTCTTTTTTTGTGAACTATGGGTGTTAAAAATATCTGACAAATTTTAAGATTCTACTTATTCAACATTCTATATAATAATTGTCATAAATCAATAATCTAACTTGTATGCATAACTGATAATTATGATCAACTAACCTGGTTCCTTAGTAATGAACCAATGCTCTCTATCCTTGTTTACAGGATAAGTCCTCTTAGTTAAATCACACGTCATGTTCTTCTTTGTAGAATCAACCTTAGCAATGTGTTTGTCCTTACCTGCACAGTCTGGGTGATCACAGTAGAAACCAAACTGATGAGTGCAAAATGAATCATCATATCGCAGGTGCTTGCATACATTAGATATCCCAGTTTCAAGAATTTGACAAATTTTATGCCAAAAGCTGCTATTAGCTTGCTTACTTTCCACATGCACTGCAAAACATTCGGCCGTAGCTTTCAGACTAACACGACAATTTATACCACTGCTATCTGTGTAGAAATATGCTTGATTACGATAGAGACGAGGCTTACGGTTCACATGCTGAATCACCCATTTCTTTTCGCGCAACAAGTATACAAGTAGCGCACTGAAAACTCCCTTAGGAACAAATCCTGCCTTAAACAACACTAAAAGAGGATCTAATTGGTCTCCGGAAGAAAGAGGTTCTGGCACATGAACCAAAGCACACGGAAGAAAATAATCATAATCACTAAACTCGGGATCAGGATCATGTACGGGACCAAGAATGTTGAGATGTTCAAGAAGAGCTAGAAATACATCACAATTTATTTGAAGCTCAGTTTGATTGTTGAAAATTTGTTCAAGAGTATCCCTTTTGAATAATCCCAACCTTTTAAAATCCATTACCTCGGCATTGAGAGCTTCCTTGCGAGTAAAGGTGTTAGTAATTAATTTGGAAACTGCCTTGAAGATTACATCTGGTTTTACAATAATATAGTCTTCAAGTACTTTAATACCATGATAGTAACGAATAGTGCCTGTTTTGTGATGAAGAAACCACAAGCACTTTGGCAAATCTTTACTAGAGACATTACACTGCTTTGCTATGTCTATACATTCTTCATAAGTAATAATTGACTGTGGAAGATGTCTCAAATACAACTCAAGAGCTAACCAGGGTACAGGAAATTCAATTTTGTATGGACTTTCTTTACCTTGCTTCCTTTTAATAACAATCTGCACTGCTTTTTTAACAGCATTGCTATCATTTTCTTCATTGTAGTTATCCACGGGTATGATTAGTTGCTCAACCTCACCAGGACAATATTCAATACACCCACTTTTATGGAGAGAGGTCTGTTCCACTGCTGCTCTGAGTTCTTCATCAATCTTCCTCATCTCTTCCTCATCTACCAATAAATCCTTGTGTGTTGCTACTGCTAAGACTGAAAGAGGAGGAACCCTAGTTTTGACCAGCGTGTTGGAATCGAGAAGTGCAACATCACGTGATAATGCATTGTGATAACTGGCAATACTGGAAAGACACCGTAAGAATACTTCCTTCACAGTGAAAGAACTTTCGTAAGGAACACTTTCACCATCAGGTGCACGATAGGTTACAGTGTACGTAGTGCCTAGACAGGCTAGACCTTTAGCCAAACTAAATATTAACAGAAAAATTGTAGGACCAGCAACTAGAGCAGGTAGCACCTCTTGAAACTCTGGCTGACCTCCAGTATCAGTATAGAAAATGGTCAAGGTGTCATCGAGAAGCTTTTGAACTTTAGTCATATCTTTGTTTTGCATAGAGTTTAGCAACTTGTCGAGTAAATTAGGACCAGTGTGTGTTACACTAGTATCAGAATCTGGGCCTGGCCTAACAGAAACATTACCAGCTTTCAACCTTGGTTTGTCATTAAATCTTGTCACAGATTGTGACTGGGAGGGTGAGTGAACAGCAATAGAAATTTGAGAATTCGACTCTTTCACAGGAGCAAGTGAAGGCGTAATTGGATGATTAACAGAACCAGTAGGTGTAGCTGACTCATTAACAGAATTAGATGAATCCTTAGGGACAGGTTGTGACTCGGTGCTACATTTAATATAAAATGCTGATTCTTCATCAAGATTTTTAATTTCTTTCCAATCACCACCATCAGCTACAAAAGTGGAGTGTATCATCTTCCTGTTATCCAAAACAATTGTGCTATCTGATCCACTGCCTGGTGAATCACGTGTAGCTCGTATCCCTGGGGCATCTCTGTTAAGAAGTCGATTCAACAGACAAGTTTTTCCAACACGAGGAGGACCAAAAGGCATTAACTGAACCATATGCATAAAAATGGATCCATCTTTCTCGACTGCATCTTGAAAAGCTTTAACATACATGTGTCCACTCTCTGCAATAAATTTTAAAAAAAATTGTATACACATACTGTACATATATGTAATATATTCATTCATAAATATACTTTGTTTATGTTATGTATGTATATGTGTGCAACTTGAAGCACATATGTACATGTAGATAGTAGTGTTGTTTTAGTAAGACAATAATGACCCCTTTTAGTTATAGTTAGTTTCTTCAAAATATACTGTAGTTATAGCTAATTAATATTTGGCTTACTAAAAGGGTTTTAGTTTTACTTAACTAACTAAAAGTGTCTCTTTTTGTTTTAGTTATTACAATAGACTCGTAACATAGTTATAGTTTAGTTAACTAAAAGTCAAAATGCTTTACTAAAAGGGATTTTAGTTATCACTAGAACAACACTACTAGATAGACATAATATAATAATATATAGCATATGCTACCATAGCAACCATTTCATGTGGTTAAATTTAGGTCTGTGTTAGTGCATATCAGACCTGCCAAGGCAAGAGTATATACTCTGTTGCTTATAGTATGGTAAGCAGGTCTCATTCTGAATCTTTGCCATTTCTCTATGTAACTAGAAACATTCTCAACCTTAGTGGGTCTGCCAAATATACTATAAATATTATAATTGCGAGTGTTAGTGACCTTAACCCTAATGAGTCGAGTGAGTTTGTCTGTAATAAAAATTAATGTAATAGAATATAATAGGGTATCTATTATATTCTATTACATTAATTTTTATTTAATTATACCATATACTTTTTATTTTATTGATGATAATAATTTATATTCTACAACAAGATATATAGAGAAAAAATGTATCCCTATGATTGCTTTATGGTGCCCAGCATTCAGTAATCATGGCTGACTTTATCATGCCTGAAACACAACAGCCTATTATAGTTATTATTTTGATTATCTACTCTCTTTACGTTCTAAAGAATCTTGTAGAACTTTAGAAATATATTGCAGGTAGAATAGTCAGCTAGTAGTTCCAGTTTCTAATTCGATTATGATTGCTTTATGATGTCATTATTCAGTAATTATGGCATACCTTCTTATCTACATGAATGCATACATGTATGTGACACAACATATATAATTATAGAATTAGTGCTTAGGGTTTTGAACTCGTAGGAAAGCAATCATAGGGATGGCCATAATAAAAGTACCATATTTTCAATACTCTGAGCAACAAAATTACATTTAAGGTAACAAGTGAGAGTTTATATAAGCGCTAATTTTTAAAAATCTGTAGCCAAATAACAAGTGATAAAATGAATGGTATAGATGTTATATACACATAGATGTGTATAATCACAACAAGTGTATATAGAGAAAAAAACATCCCTATGATTGCTTTACAAATTTAAGTGAAGATATGACTGCTTTGTGGTGTGCAGAATTCAGTAATCATGGCTGACTTTATCAAGCATGAAACTGAGACAACAGCTTATTATAGTTATTATTTTGATTATCTACTCTCCTGACCTTTCAAAGGACCTTGTACAACTTTAGGAATATATTTCAGGCAGAATAGCTAGCTATTAGTTCCAGTTTCTACGTATAAGCTCAACAGCTTTCTTTCTGCTGGTGTGTAGAGCTTGATCGCGCGTTCTTTTACGCGCCACGCCTATTAATTGACCGAGCCCCCCAGGAATGACGCAACTTCCTTAACTACGTATACAACGCATAGTCGCGCAAGTGACACAAACATAATTATAAAATTATATTATTATAATATTATTATAATAATATTATACATTAAACCCCGTGGAAAGCAATTATAGGGATGGCCCTACGGGCCATAAAAACACCATGAACAGGGCCAGAAACATGATATATTGTTTTACCTTTCAGATAGATTTCTCCTATAATACTTGTGTCATAGTGGGGTTTGTGAACCATATATTCATCCTCTCCGATATGTTTCATACACTCGTCGCTTGCATCATCAAGGATTGTTGAAAGCGATTCTGCTCGTGTTAGATGGTTACAAAGATAACGTGTCCATAGTCCTCCATAAATCTTGTCTCCTCTAAGCTTCGATGTTACATATGCTACGAGACCATTTCGAGGGGCCATAAGATTGAATTCTTTCTTCTGATCACCCCTTGTGCTCACACAGCAATCAATAAAACATAGAACTTTACGATCTCCTCGGTTTCCAAACGTAAATGGAGAAAGAATATGATCATCAATATACAATACATCACCACGCCTCAAGTGCATTGGTAGTAAATATTCACTAACAGAATCAATGCCTCCATATCCAGCATAGTAGAACGCAATGAAACGATAACTCTTGGGGTATTCATCATATTCAGCAGCTGCTTTAACAAGGCAGGCTAAATCTGCACTAGTAAGAACTTTTTCACGATAAACTGCAAAAGTCAAGTCATCATGAAAGATTGAAGACATACGCTCAATATCAACATCAGTCCCAGCTCGACCAAATAATCCAATAACAAAAATAATTCCTTGAGCATTTGGCATCTCCAGACATAGATTACGTATCTTTCCAGTTGTTTTGTTTACGTCAGCTCCACTGTATGTGAGAACACCTGAATCTAGAATAAATTATAACCATATGTAAAGGAATATAAAATTGAATTTATACATCAGTATTAAACACTATTGGTGCATTGATTATTAAAATGATTAGATCAAAAATTCAAATCATCCCATGGGTACTGGTACTGTATAGTACAAATAGGATGAAAAGTATGCCGTTGCGTAGACAAGTGTACTTACTGTACCTATCAGGAGACAGTGTAACATCCCATGGGATCCTTTGTGTACCAAATAGACAATGGGATAGGGGAGATGAGAGTCTACCTTTGTCTTTCTGTTCACTGTATGCATCATTAGTAACACCAATTTACACGGACCTCATCGTTAGAAATGCACCAATAATTGTATCAGTAAGTAGCCGATATTGCTCATCATGTGAATTATCAGTATTAGTAAAGTTTAACATGAACCTACTAACAACTGTGCATACACAATATGAAAACCAAATGTTGATCATCGAGATGCTAGAGTGCTAAGAAAGCCATAGATGCCAAAATCATGCTTCGCTAGCAACAAGAAAGTATCTCGTGTAAATGTTTGGTAAAAAATATCAAAAGACCTCTATTGTGTGCATGCAAATGCGAGGTGTGGTATATTGGGCAGTTGGGCACATTGATGCATTCGTTATTGGTACATGTAGAAGGCACAAGTAAAGTGTATCCTAATATTTTAATATTATTGTGTGCGTGTACCAATAATATACTAACTCTCATAATCGTCACTACTCTGACAGTAGTCACTACAGTCACATTAGTCCATACTATCACATTAGTCAATATTGTCACATTAGGCATACATGTAGTTAATAACTACAAATATCGTTATAAACACTCACAAAATACTGCTTGACCTTTCCCACTGCACACACTCACACATATACAGACATCCCTAACCTGTAGAATCTATCCAACATGACATGTCAGGTGTTACTGGTCCCTTATTTTGGTAACATTGAACTAATGTTAGATCATTTGACAGGACACAATAGTGATCATCGGTATCACAGAGACGACAACGAAAACCGAGTTCAGGAGATTTTATACCTGTGTGTTCAAATCTCTTAATTACCCTTTCAACTGCATCACTGGTGATTTCTCGTAGCTTTTTGCAATATTTCGTAGTACTGGAGTAACAGATTTCTATCCATCTCTTTCTGTCTCCCAGTTTCACAACACCTGGTATTCTTCTTTTTGCTACAATTAATTGAATCTTGTGACGACACTGGATAACATTCTTTCTTAATTCAAAGTGAAGGTCATCATCACTTTCCTTCTGTCGCAACAACTCTACAACTAATGTAAGAAAGAAACCATGAGGTAGAATCTGTTCATCCCATGAGTATACAAGAGGAACACAGATCATTGGAAATGAGGAATCATAAACAGGAGGCTCAAGTAACAATGCACTCGGAAGAAAGTAGTCATCATCTCCGACATGTACGGCTATTTTCAGACATTCCAGTATCTTCAGGAAATCGTCATCAGAGATTTCTTCTCCGCTCTCGTAAAGATCCTCAAATATGGTAGGTAAAAGCGACTTGTTAAACAATCCTTTCTCTCTCAATCTCTTATATGGTGCTGTAACACTACGTCCTGGAGTAATAAATGAGGCTGTGATTAACCTGGATAATCTACTGATGAGTGAATCCATATTAGTGAATACCAGGTCAGGAATATCATCTGGGTAGTGAAAAAGTAACCCAACTTTATCAAAATACTTCAGAGCTTCGTCAACATCACTCTTTCCCATTCCAAGTATTTCTCCGGTCTTATAGCATTCTGATTTTCGAACAATACCCCCTTTTTTGTCTAAATCAAGATGGAATGCAAGCCACCTTAAAGGTACATCAATCACCTCTCCTGTTCTCTCTACTGCCTTCAGAATACAGTCCTGAAGCTCTTCGGTGTATTGTTGGCGTTCCTTTCCAACACGAGCCATAGCATTAACAGCAAAGATTACCTCATCTTCGGACTTACAAATGAGGACACGATTGTATTTTTGCTGAATCTTTATCAACTCTTCATTGATCTTTTTAAGCCTTGCTTCACCATTGATTCCCAACTTATCTTTGTGTGTGCCAACTACCATTACTTTGGGGACAAACTTTCCAGACATTGCCTTGGCTTCTGCAATTTGACAAGCCCTTTCTATAAACTCTCGATTAGTAAGTATCAATTGATCTGGAAGTGTATATACATCTTTTTCTCTATTGTAGAAATGGACTTTTGGCTTATCGTCAAGCCCTTTATCAAGTCGTGTCACTACTATGTGAAGAGATTCGTTACGATGCAGAAGAGGAAGTACGTCTAGAAACTGTGGCAGACCTCCAGAATCAGTCAAGTACATCCAATCGACATCAAATACCTCAGATGATGGTTCCACTTGTTCAACCAGCTGCTCTCTGATAGATTTCAATGTTTCTGAATTACTAGTATTGAGAGGAGAATCACTCACAGGTTTAATAGGATCTTGTGATTCCTGTAGTGAAAATATACATGTATACAAACACATATAGAGTTACACAGGCATAATATTACTACATAATTATAATGATACTAATTAGGGATATGTGATATGGCTAAACAATAGTATTGTGTATTAGTGCTAAAAATTTAAACTATACACACTATGTTACATATAAAGTCATTACATCCTAATTTTGAGGTCATTGTGAATGTGAACAGACTTTAATTGCTTTTAGGTATAAAATTAGAAAAACCATGTTCACTAAACTGTCTGTACTAGTGTATTAATACACCCAAAACCCAATATTGTATCACGATATTGAATGAAAACATTGATATTAAATATATCGTTATGTATCACACATCACTAATACTAATCATCATCATTATACTGTATATAGACACATCCACAAACATTAATAAATTATGTAATACTCACAGGTATATGATGATGAGTGATGTCATGGTGCTGGGGTTTGTGGCTGTTGAGACGAAGACTCTCAGCTTTCTTTGCTAACATCTTTATCATTTCTGTGTTATCAACTTCTCCTAATAATTTTCTTCCTTTAGCTGTGTAACGATCAGTACTTACTGCACGGGCAGCTGTTTCAACAATATTTGTAGCATTCTGTTTCTCCTTCGGAAGGGGCAGTTGATCTAAAATCAGTCTTTTCAAACTGGACTTACTAACCCCAGGTGGTCCATGTAGTATGATATTACAGGGTTTCATTTTCCCACCGCCTTCTTTCATTGCCACTGTAAATCAAAACATGTGATATCATATAATACATTATATCACATGTGTATAAAATTATATATACATGAATCATACATAAGTCTAACTACATTAACTATGTCATATATGAAAATTCATGTGCCTAGCATGCTAGCAATAAGCGTAGACAAAACGCAGAACAAACAAACAAGCAGTCATAATGGCTTATAAAATTCATTAAGTACAGCCACAAAGGGCTTAGAAAATATTAGAGCAGCCATGGCTTAGTAACAATCAGCCACCATGGCTTAGAAAATAAGCACCCACAATGGCTTAGAAAATAAGCACCCACAATGGCTTAGAAAATAAGCAGCCACAATAGCTTAGAAAATGAACAGCCACAATGGCTTAGAAAATAAGCAGCCACAATAGCTTAGAAAATAAGAAGGCACAATGGGTTAGAAAATGAGCAGCCACAATCTCTAAGTGCCATACACTCAACCAAGTGACAGTACCAGTAATAAAAAGGTAAATATAGTATATATGTATATAATAACAGATTTCATTTAATCTCAATACATACATACACTCGACAAAGCCACACCCCTCACCAAGAGGGTAGAGTATGTGTTGTACTACGATATTGTTTGTGAATACATAACTGTAAAAATTAATAGGTTATTTTAGCCCTCATTTGGTTACATCACAATATTAATATCTTTCTGAGATTATATAAAGTATATAAGGTGCATACATTCTAGCAATAATTACCCCGAGCGCATAGGTGGAGGGTTATAGTAATCGGTTTGTGTGTGTGTGTGTGTGTTCCCACTAATCTTTGCAACGGCTTACTTTTGAAGATTCTTGGTAACTGCAAAGGAAAGAGCACACTAGGTTTACTGTGAGATTCAAGCGATTTGCGAGAAAACCCTTCGATGGAAAAGATACAGTCGTGCAAAGTCGAAAAATAGGCTTATTTCACCCATCGCCATTGTTACTCAGTCACGCCTATGTAACGTTATTAGTTAATCCAAACGTAGGCGGAGGTTATAGTAATCGAGCATGCATAATCATTTTCTTAGTGATTGAACTAAGAAAATGCGTATGAGTGCATTCATTGGTGTTGTTAATAAAACTAAGGTACATAATGTAATAAAGAATGGACAATGTACTTCAAACATGCATGCACATCCCATAGTAATTGTGCTAACTTGTAAGATGTATTATGAGTAAACATTTATATACATACCTATTACTCTGAAATGAGTAAGTAACATGTGTTTTTTTTTTCACATATCTTAGAATGGGAATAATAATAATATACACATGTACCACAGGTTGTACTTATGGTACTATGCTATATACATTGTATTTGTATTGTTTTTTGTTACTATGCTTTATTATGACAGTCAAGATAAAATGACACTAGTACTTGTAAATATTAGCTAGCAGGAAAAACAAATCAACATTGAGGAAAACAAAATTACATTGAAACTCCTGAAACCAACTGAAGGTTAAAATTACCCATTACTTTTTACAGTGTATAATGTATTATACAGAGTAGTATAATAAAAATACATTGGTAGTTATGAGTAATGATGAGGGGGTGTGGCCTCATACAAATGTACATACACACGCATGACGAACATAAATCAATCATTGTATCAGGAATACTACTATGTTGTTTAAGTTTAATAATATATCCTCACACAAACAATCTGACTATCAGAACCACAGATAATAACCCCTGTAATTAGGGTGAATGGCTTCATCAGAATGAATGTACATACATATACACAAACGAATGTAAATTAATATTTATAGACTGTAGGGTCATTCTTATGATTGCTTTCCACAAGGTTTAATGTACATAATTTATAATTGTGACCAAGCAAGTGAAAAGGGGTCAAAAGTAACAAAGCACAAAATTCACAAAACATTTATGCACAAAAGTCACAGAAACCAAATACTATCATGATTTCAGTTTTATTAGTTTTTTTAAGTAGTAAAATATCTTTGGCTAACTGTTGTGTAACTCTTGGCCCACAGATCATTATAGTTTGTGTAAGACAAGCTTTTAAAGTATCCTCTATAAAATCTTCTGTACACAATGTATAATACTGTATAGCTGGAAATATTGGCGGAACAAAACATTGACGGTTTTGCCTAGAAACAGGGAAAATTAAAAATTTACAGAGTTAAATTTGACGGTTTATGTTAAAGTTTGTGTGGGTGGCGTTTATTGAACACGTGTACGTGACAAGTACACGTACTACGTGTACATGTACATGTGCAAACACTTTCGATACAACCAGCTGTATACATTCCCATCGTGTCTACAAGATCAGAATGTATGGACGCCAACACTAGAGGATGAACTGGAGTGCAGAAGAGAAGGAACCAATGATTTTGATCGATATGCTGTAGCTGTGCTAAGGAGAGGTGTTGTTGTTGGGCATCTACCTCAACTTCCGCTAAACTCTACGTTATGGCACTCCTGGACCTTTTTGTTGACTTCCTTGAGCTCCTTTGCAGATATAAGAGTACAGTCATTCTCATCAGGCAGTATCGTTTCTCTTGCTCTGCTTCAACCACGGCGACAATCGCATGTGGTTTGTACTGTATTTTTAATTTTACGAATTAAATTTAAATTTACACTGCCAAACTGCCAAGGTTTTTTCTCTGCCAATATTTTCGGTTACATGGTAATTATTAATTTGCTATTAATTAAATATTAAAAGTATTGAAATTTGAGCATAGGCCAATTTCATTTTGCAAAACCAATATATTTGATTGTCTCAATTGCATGTGAATTAAAATGTATAGTACATATATATATATATATATATATATATATATATATATATACATATATGTACCAGTAACCATTCACACAATTACCATTCACACAATTACTGCTGAATTGAGGTGTTGAAAAGTAAATTAGTAAACTAATAAATAGTAGATGACTGATATGTTATCCAAACAGGTTTGAAAATCAGGATTCTACAGTAATTAGAGTCTACATTTCAGTATACTTCTCACACTATTAATTTACATAAGAACTAATAACAGACACAGTATTTCACATCATCAATTAAGTAATTAACTGTTTCCACAGTAGTCTATTGCACATAGAAACCTTGAATACAGTATCTAACCTATATGGTATATAGCATATTACTACATGCATATGTAGATGTATCTCCTGTGGTGTATTATTTCTTTATTATCACTCCCATTCTAGCAAGAAAAGAAATCAATAACTGATTTATAAGTTTAGTTTATTTTATTTTAGTCTCAGGATCATAATTATTAATATTTCCTTGAGACTCAAGTAAACGAATGAGGATTAAAATAATATTTACAGTGCATGATGCAGAACCCCATATACATATACTGTAACTATTACAGTTTAATAAATATTAAATACTCACTAATTTGATAAACAATAGTTATTACAGAAAAATGATGTCTTACATCTTAAACTCTACTACAAGGAAACAGCTCTATTCACGTGTATAGTAATTAATTATGCTTGAATCATGTGCAGGAATAGGTGGACCTTTGAAACAACAAGAGCTATCTATATAAGTATTCATGTCTTCTAAAGGTTAGGAAACTGTAAACATAACATTACAATTAAAAGGTTTTACAAAAACCTATCAATTTTTTTTAGTTTGCCAATAGCTACATGTAATTTGGAAAACCGAAATATTCATGATTTTGTGAAGATATAGTAATACACACACGCAGACAAAGCAGTTATAGTAATCCTGTGTTCTGCCTACACAAGCGAGGGTTAATGAATTCAAACACACCTGAATACAAATACAATACTACAGTATTTGATCCCAAGTCTGGTACATTGTAAATACAAACACAAACAATGTCAGACAGATGTGAGGATACAACATTAACCCCAGGAACAAGGGGTGTGGCTCATTTTGATGAGATACATGTAATAGACTAAAGGAAAGTGATTGGAACAGCAGAGTGAGTGGTTACGTTTAGACACTTTATATACACCTTAATATACCTTATGGAAATGAATACTACTTGTCATTTTGCTCACTGCTGTAAACACAGACAAAAGGAAGAAGCTTACACTAAAAATACTATTTTCTAGATGAAATAGAAGGGTAACTGAAGAATAGGCAATATTTTAAGGTGTGCAAGACCTCTCTCATCCAATGATATCAAAAACTTACAGAGATGTCATACTATCATATTCACACTCCTGTTTTATCTTGCAGTTGCAAACAAATTTCTTCACTGTACTTATAACTTGAAAACTAATACATGAAATTACAAATAAGCCCAACATATTATAGTAATATACATGGGTCATGACAAACCAAGTTTGGTACTTTAGGTACAAACAATATCATCGAATTCTGAATGAATGATAACTACATTGGCTGTACATGTAATTTTCACAACAATCACCTAAATCGCATAATAGATCAATGATTGGGTCACAAGACAATCCACAATTGATAGCTACATAAACTTACCTTTATTCACTAGCCATTGATTTTGCTGTTTTCAATAACAAATAAAAAACTTGTAATAAAGTGTAAATAGATATAATACAGCAAATGCTTGTTTCCAATTCCTATCCTTCAGTCTATTATCTAAGACATAATTATACAGACACTAGACATACATTCACATAAATTCACTTACAAGTTAAAGTAGAAGTGGTCACTACATTTGTTAAATATTCGACTATCTCATGATGTCCAAAACTACGTGCTACATCCAATGGAGTGTCACCAAACTTCGACTTTATAAATAAGTCACATTTACCAGTATTACATAAATATTTTACTATATCTAAGTGTCCAAGGGAACTGGCAATGGATACTGGAGTCCGATTGTAATAATCTACACTGTTCACATCATAGTTATATTTGGTAACTAGTAGCTCCACTATATCCGTCCATCCATTTTGAGCTGCCAGATGTAGTAAAGTAAAGCCATCTTCGTTCTTTACTTGTCTAGGATCTTTAATTACTTTCAATAATCGAAGACTTTCTTCCTTACTGCCAGCAACAAAAGCGTCCAAACACTTCCCCTCCATAAAGTAGCCTGATTCAGGATGACTGAACCGACTCTCGGGCCTCGGCGACTCAAGTTCAACCCACCCGGTAATCGCAATTTCATTGGCTGTGCTGAGAAATTAACTAATACCTATGCATTGCATATAAATATGAATATAGAATTGAACATGCCTGAACAAAAATTTAATGAACAGAATTTCTAATGACAGGCATATCAGAACTGAAATCAACTACAAAAATAAAGCAACTGCTCATGAAATATAGTTATTATTGTCTCCATCCATTTTTCATTTTTATTCTGATTGGTAGTTCAGCCACTTCTGTATTTTCAGTCTAGCTCACAGATGATAGTCCAATAGATACGAGGTTGAAGGGTGAATGGCAAGTACAAAATCTTTAACCTTTCATCTGCTAATGAAATATAAGTGTTTGTTTAATCACAATTCTTTGTGGCATTTATCTGTAGGGACAGTCATTTAGTAATCTAATTTAATTTAACGATATGTACCTTTAATTAGAATTCTTTCTACTCATTTAGGAACATTGACAGCTCAATTCACCCACCACTAGTATTCAGTGCTCAAGTGTTATAACAATTAGTTAATACAAACTAGTAAGAAAAACCGGTAATGAATTATTATACATACAACATGAAAACATGTAATAAAATCATTATGATGATGTTATACATGTAATTACCCTTGCCGTAAAGCAGATTCAGTGAAGAATATGTGTGTCTGTGTATTAGTAACATTTATTGAAAAATAAGACATTCAACATGTTTGTCCTCTTTCTCAGCTATTCCACGTCTCATGAATATTATTATATACACTATAAGACATTATATCAAGCATTCAACATGTTTATCCACTTTCCCAAGCCTAACTTTACTGGATAACACCCTACCAACTACTCCATGCATATATCATATTCATTAGTACTGCATCTTTCATCTACCCATTTTCTAGCCTCTCTTTGAACTGGTCTACTAGCCTGAGGAGAACAAAACAATTGTGTCTAATACTGTCTATTACATCAGGCTTCACTCCCTTTGAACATGTTGGGCCTGGAATATAGTTTTGTGCCGTTCATTCAAACCTTAACCTAGGAATTATTTAGTAAACAAATGTTGTGCCTGTTCAAGAATGTTGGCTTGGAATACCTTATAAATTCCCATGTGTGGCATGGCAATGTTAATAAGGTACATTTTGTTTTGTTCTATTTTAGAGAAGGGATGGAATATGAGATGCAGTAAAAATGTCGTAATTCATAATAATTTCATGAGCTCTGTAGAATGACTTTTTTTTAGGTATTTCTTACACTTACATGTATATGTATCAAGCTGACCTGAATTATGGGAGTAATGTATGTATGACTGGAACTTGATACCATTTTGAATCACTTCAGTGGGAAGCCCCAGAACTAGTGATGTCTGATATTTATAAATCCTAGGTAGAGAAAATTTCACTAGTAAACCTTAAGCTGAGATAGATGTAAATACACTAGTATAGTCGACACATTGTCATATTTTAAGGTCAGTGGGAATATAATCATTAAGTAGAGTCTATGGGATGTTGCTTAAGCATTAGCTTTATTTTGTATACTTCAAAATAGAGCTATTCCTTGAAGGAGGTAACAAAGATTTACGAGACTACACTTAGGATTATCAGTTGACATTAGTGGTAACAATGTTATTTGTATGCAACTACTGATAGTCTGCACCCTCAATTCCTTCATATTCTTCATTCAGTGTACTATTACTATACATTTATACATTGGAAACTGGCAGCTAATTAGTACTTTTAGTTAGTCGACTAAAACAGAACCTTTTAATAATGTCAATTACTAAAGAAACTAGCTACATCAGAGTTTTTGATAAGTTTTGAAGCATGAGCCAAATTGGCTCAACAATGGTTAGTGTGTGCACCATTGGGAATACATCTTGAGCCAATTAACACAGAGTTAATGCTGTTAGTGACGGTATTAACATATTTGTTAATTGGCTCAAGATGTATTTTGAGTTTTTGTATTGTGCCAAATAAGAAGCTCTTTGGATCAATGGTACAACATATAAGCATATCAAACACACTAAGCTACATATACTATAACTACAATTTAAAAAGCATTACACAGACAACAATATAAATACTTACATGTACAAGTAGCTAACCTTGTTGAACTAGTTAATGTATGAACACAGGTATAAGTATATAATTGTACTATAGGTACAACATCTATTAGAAATCTCATAAAATGGTAATATATTGCTTTCAGTTAATCAAGATTAAGATTGATTATGACAATAATTGAATGCTCAAGTTACAGTTTAGCCCAAGCTATTGCTTGTAATATGAGAAGC
Organism: Petrosia ficiformis; assembly: GCA_947044365.1. Lineage (NCBI taxonomy): Eukaryota > Metazoa > Porifera > Demospongiae > Haplosclerida > Petrosiidae > Petrosia > Petrosia ficiformis. The sequence goes on along the minus strand of OX345646.1, from coordinate 1,397,509 downwards.
TCTTATCTGCTAAAGAGTTCAACAACACATTATTACCACCTCTTAAATTCCACCCCTTTTTCTAGCCTCTATATATAACTTTGTGGTAGTATTATATAACTTGTGAATATTGTTCTACTCTGTACAAAAACACATCATATTAAATGTAAAACTTCAACAACACAGTACCATATCTGATATTCCACCCCTTCAGAGTTACAACACTTTAACTTATATACAATAGAGTTATCTAGGGTTGAGCAATTATATCAGCAGCAATGTCAGGTCACAATTAAATGTGTTGCTATTATGTAGTGTAATCTCAATCTTATTTAGAATACCACAAAGAAAGTAGTATTAGCATTTTCTTATCATCACATCAATATAATACATAAATTAGTTTTCATATACACTCTAGAAACTGTCTTTCGGTAGGAGAAACAAGTGTATGTAGAGAAAAAAACATCCCTATATTTGCTTTGTGATGACTATGTATTAAGCATTGCTGATGGCACTAGTGTCTCTACCTTTCTGTGTACTCCTGGGGCCTGAAGACGTAAGTGTAAGCCTAATTGCAGTCTAAATACACAGATGTCTGATGAACTGACTGAGGTACTCCTTTAAGGTTCTAAATGATGACTTCCTCGTGTCTGAAACTCAACAACTTATCATACTTACTTGTTAAAGATTCTTGCATAATATCTATACTGTTTCTCTGCTATATACAACAGTTATTAGCAGTTTTACATCCTTTCTGAATCTTCCTGGCTGGTCTGTAGCTCAAACGCGCATTCTTTTAAGCGCGTCGAGCCCCCGGGAATGACGCAACTACGTATACAACGCATAGTCGTGCAAGTGACACAAGAAAATATATATATATACATTAAACCCCGTGGAAAGCAATTATAGGGATGGCCCTACGAGCCATAACAATACAAAAAAATTTTAATTTCAGTTTTTGTTTTGTTTGTACTTATTTGAAATTACTACACTGTAAAAACAAAATTGTTAAAATAACTAATTTGATTAGTACTATATAGTTGCAAGAAATATTTTAATTTAGCCTGTAGGATACATGGGAATGCCAAAACTAGTTTGTACCACTGAATTGTCAATTATTGAAGCACTATAGATATCTTGCAGCTATAAACATGGTGTATAATTTGTTCAAAATAGGGCTATTCCTTGAAGGAGGTAACAAAGATTTACGAGACTATACTTAGAATTATCAGTTGACATTAGTGGTAACAATGCAACTACTGATAGTCTTCACCCTCAACTCCTTCATATTCTTTATTCAGTCTCTTGGTATGTACTATTACTATAAGTTTATTCATTGGAAACTGGCAGCTAATTAGTACTTTTAGTTAGTCAACTAAAACAGAACCTTTTAATAATTATTAATTACTATACAATTTGAGAAACTAGCGTTTTTGATAAGTTATGAAGCAGGGGCCAAATTGGCTCAACAATAGTTAGTGTGTGCGCCATTGGGAATGCATCTTGAGCCAATTAACAAAAAGAGTTAATGCTGTTAGTGACAATTGTCATTAATGGCTAACTATTTGTCAAGATGTATTTTGAGTTTCTGTGCTGTGCCAAATAAGAAGCTCTTTGGCTCAATGGTACACCATATAAGCTTATCAAAAACAGTGAGCTACATATACTATAACTACAATTAAAATAATAAAGACAACAATATAAATACATAGATGTACAAGTAGCTACATGTATTGAACTAGTTAATATATGAACACAGGTATAAGTATATAATTGTATTTTAGGTATAACATCTATTAGAAATCTCATAAAATGGTAATATATTGCTTTCAGTTAATCAAGATTAAAATTGATTATGACAATAATTGAATGCTCAAGTTACAGTTTAGATTTTTTCCCAAGCTATCGCTTGTAATATGGAAAGCTCTTCTTATCTGCTAAAGAGTTCAACAACACATTATTACTATCTCTTATATTCCACCCCTTTTTCTAGCTTCTATAACTTTGTAGTAGTATTATATAACTTGTGAATATTGTTCTATATACTCTGTACAAAAACATATCATATCACATCACAGTACCATATCTGATATTCCACCCCTTCAGAGCTAAACTACAATACTGTCAACAACACTTTAACTTGTATACAATAGAGTTATCTAGGGTTGAGCAATTAATTATTCAGCAGCGATGTCAGGTCACAATTAAATGTGTTGCTATTATGTAAGTGTAATCTCAATCTTATTTAGAATATCACAAAGAAAGGTAGTATTGCCAATTCTTTCATCCCATCAATATAATACATAAATTAGTTTTCATATACACTTGTAGATACTGCCTTTTGGAAGGAGAAACAATACTAACAAATTTAATTTCAGTTTTTGTTTCGTTTGTACTTATTTGAAATTACTACACTGTAAAAACAAAATTGTTAAACTACTATCAGTTGCAAGGAATATTGCAATTTAGTTAGTTGGTCCTGTAGGATACATGGGAATGCCAAAACTACTTTGTACCACAACTATTGAAGCACTATAGATATCTTGCAGCTATAAACATGGTGGGGCCAATAGGCCATTATCTGAGGGGAGGTTGGGGCTTGCATGGGATAGTGTTCATTTCGAATTGTACTGGGAGTGAGGCCAACAAGCCACTATCTAAGGGGAGGTGGAACCTTGCATGGGATAGTGTTCATTTTGGATTGTACTGGGAGTGAGGCCAACAAGCCACTATCTGAGGGGATGTGGGAGCGTACATGGGATAGTGTTCATTTTGGATTTTACTGTCAAAATAGGCAAGTTAAAAGGAGCGTGGTTACCCATCTTTAAACAACCTGTATGATATGCAACTTTCTATCTACTGTACTGACCAATAAATCAGTAATTTTAACAATTTTGTTTTTCAGAGTGTACTACATCCAGGGATCTCACTAGGCATTTGGTGGTGGTGTACCACTATTATTTACACAGTTTGCATTACCAATTAACCTCTGGAATTCAACCTACACCACCATCTTTTTATAGATCAACACATTCGAACATGCTTCAAGTAAACTAGTCACACCCACTTAATTTTTGTCAAAATTTGAAAATAAAACACATGCTCCACTAATTACTAAAATCCTAGTTTTAGTGATTATCATGATTACTGATACATTTAAACACATTCTTAATGTGAGGTACTGTAGTAAGTTTTTGCTTAAAATAAATACACAAATTGAAAATTATAAACTTTATTGGTACTGTTTCTCCTCCGAACAGATATAGGATTGACAGTGAATCAATTCAATATGCTTGTGATATTAATGAAATGGGAATACTATATATTGTTGAGAAGTTTTTATTACCAGGCCTAGTTTGGATAATTATATTATAAATTATAATTCACTTTAATTAGACACTAGAATGAAATCAGTATTGATTATCGGTAGACATATAATATTGACATCAGGGTATAGGAATGTTGGTAAAATCCCATATTGGTACATACCTATTACACAGATTACTATAAAATGTTCTTCACATCATATATAACAAGTATAGAGCTACCTGGTAGTATCATACAGGTAAGAAGTACATAGTAACCAGCCTCTCCCACTGACGTAGAGGACTCGACTAACAAGGATGGGGGCATCATCAGTCTGTCTATCCTTCCATCCCTCCACTTACTGAACAACTCAGAATCTTAATAATGAGGTCTACTGTAACAGATAGAACTTTCAAATAGTCTGACCTTTCAATAGTGTTTACTCTGCCCTCCCATAGCTACACCCACTGATGCATGTGTCTGACTGTGTGGATGGTTTCTGAAACTGATTATCAGGAATTAAAGAGGTCTGTTGAATTTCAATCTGTGTGTTGTTTGAGATTATATTATGATGTATTTAATAGTATGACAGAAATCAGAATACTAAAACATTGAGTCTAGGTGTAAACTCCATCAGGAAATTAAAAATTGATCGTACCCCGCCATCAATCTAGTGAGGGACAATGTGGTAAACTTAAAACACTCATCATTTGACTGTTATATACATGATGTTACAGGAGATGTCGAAAGAAAGAAAGACACTTGAGGCAAAATGAGAGTTGCCTCAGGTATAATGTTACATGTACAATGTACCTTCTGGTTTCTGATTCGAAAATGAGCATAATTATGAATAATTATGAGTACCGTAAAAGTGCTTAATGATGTTATAATCACAAGAAATGACATTATTAATACGCTTATTATAAAATTGGTTACATCTTTCAGAACTAAACCATTACTAGAAATAATGGCCAATAATAACTGATACCAATTACTGATCTGATTATCATCATTACAATTAATTTAGTTAGCTTTCTATACAATCACCAAATTACAAATATTTACGAAAAACCTCAAAACATGATTGCGATTGCGTACATGTAATTACATGTACATACATGTACTGTGTATTATAATTTTAGGTTAGATTATAGAGTTGGTGAATGGGATCCTGACTTTAGGAAATATCTTAAGACACTAGATGAGAAGAAACCTGTTGTTTTGTGTGGTGATTTAAATGTAGCACATCATGAAAAAGGATGGTAAGTTGAGTAGTCTAAACCTAGTATTTTATCTATTAATATATTTAGTAAATGGAGATACTCATTATACATGGACAGATAAGTAGACAAGTGTCCTGTTCACAATATATTAGATGTATAGCAATTCATATTGAAGTGAAGTCACTTGTCAGGAATTTCTAATCAGTGTATTAATTTCGAGCAAATTTGAAAATGTAATTTTTATTTTGTTTAGAACAGTATCTCTTCTAACACATCATAAAATAAATCAACCATTTAAACTTACTTTTGTATACATAGTCATTACAGTCGGCCATTTAAATTTAGTTATTACAACATGAAAAGAGCGGTCAAGCCATAATACCTTCACTTGTGATGTATTACTGTATCAACCACACCTCTTGTGTTAAACAGTACTTTTTAGACCATTTCCTCATCTCTATATTCTATTCTACAGGAGATTAGACTATTTTGTTATCTCTCATGGTTTAATGGAACATGTTTGTGATCATGTGATACGTTCACAAATTTATGGAAGTGATCATTGTCCAATTGTACTATTAATAACACTTTAAGTCCTCATAACTAACTGATTATGATAATACAATTATTTTGTTATATACTTATGTGCTCCTGTTATTACATAATACATTTACCATACTGTGTCATAATTAGTCCTGTCATTATATATACATCATATAAGTACGGTCTCTCCTAAGTTATCCCACTACAATCATAGTTGAGGATTTTCCTCAACATCAATACTATTAGAGAAGCATCTGAGAGGTAGTTTAGTCTTGCTGAAGTGAGACTTCAAGATCCCAAACACACCACAAAGGTACCATTAATTTACTCAAGTACTATTACTAAGAGGAGTGAGCAAGGGTTAATGAATTCAACTTCAATTTTTTAGCGTGAACAAAAAACCAGTGAGTATGTATTATTACAAGTTAAAAATCATAATCCCTGTAAAAATTGTATTTAAATTGTTATATCTTTACTGAAAATAAAAGTTTATATTAAAGAATGAGTGTTAGGTGTATTGAAGAATGGAGTGGTTTCATGGATTGATGAGCCTGTAGGTAGAAGGGATTTTAGTAGTACTAAAATTAAAATAATGCATTAGGAATCATATGAAGAGAGTAAACAGTAAAGGGTGGCAGCCATAATTATGATTTTATTTGTGAAAAAATTTCTTTGTTTTTAATAATAAACTGGTGACGTTGAAACAACCTAAACTAATATAAACATACTTCTCTGCAGCATCTGATAGATCCAAAATTATTAGAATTTCATGGAGATCTTGACGATTTCCTTTCCACCTTTTCAACAGTTGAAAAGCTTGTGACTTAATCTTCTTGTACTCTCTCTTAATCACCTCCAATTCTTCATCACAAACATCAACTATGCAAGCCAATTCTGTCAGGTCAACATCACCAATGAAGCAGCGACTACAACGAAGTAGATCAGACATAGAGGGTGGAGAATTCAGATCAACTTTCCGAGATGAGCCAGAGGGTATGGGTGAGGATTTATCATTGATAAAGGAAGTTGGGTCTGACTCAGGTACTCGACACTATGATAAAAAAGTGCTGTTAGATATGTGTTATGTTGATTTCTTGAAACTAACATTTTAATCATTAGTGACTTTATCATCAGACATCAGTGCTTGGGCTTGAGGCGAAGCAATATCAGTTGATAAGGGGAAGTCAACATTTTTATCAACAGGCTGTGGTACTTTGTGCTGTATAGAAATAAATGTGATTACTTGTGTGAGTTACAAAACAATGCTAACCACAAATTAATCTAACCAATGAATTAATTTAAAGTTCTGAAACTAGATTACAAAACAGGCCAGTGATTACTAATCAATTTCATTAGAATTACAATAAACTGGTAACAGTGATAGTCAACAAGATGGGCTCTTTGTATTCATGCACCATTATGGGAATTTACCGATATTCTGATATTCCAATAATGACTTTAGATAATTAACATGCAATAACTGACAATGTACATCTACTTTCTAGTATCTACAATTATTTTCTCAATATCAAAATGATTTAGTAGAAATAAGAAATGACATTCTCATTACAATATTGGTTACGTCACTGATACTTTACTGATAACAATTATTGGCGCATCACTAGTGTAATTTGTGTAAATGCATCTTGGGACCCCAACTAGATCTGCCCCTACAACATATTATACAGAAGCTAACTAGATTAGGTGTCAGGGTGGAGCGGTACTGTTACAGAAGTAGCTCTTCCTGGACATCTAATTTGGTTGGCTTCCTGCACAGATGGCTGAATAACAAGTGTAAGATTTTTCAAGTCTCGTTACAATCACACATTATATATATGTACAATTTGGAATTGGCACCCTCAATAGAACATTACCACAAGGAGAACATTGAATTAAAAATGTATGTGAATGAAATTATATTCATACTTTTGGTTTCTTAGCAACTGGTTCATCTTTGTCATCACTATCACTTTTGCTACTCTGTGTTTTTAAGGAAAAATTTCATGGTGACAATATGTCCACTTAAATTTGTAAATACACACTTTTAGGTTACTTCTATGTCATTTCTACTATTTGATGCAATAGGGTACTATGAATCAAACATTAAGAGCTTAAACACTCAACAGCTAATACAATTTGGTATCCAGGAATATGTAATTTCTCTGTCAAAATTGGTGGTTGGATTTCAGACGCAAGAAAGAATCTTCTCAGCAGTATTGAATTACGTAATATCATAGAGGTGCTGTTTATGAACACAACACTTTGTGAATTAATTCATCTACTATCATCTATTATTACTAACATGGAGGAATGAGAACATGATAATGTGAATATGCAAAATATGGGACAAAATATCTCAGCTTGTAAAAGGGCCACAATGAAATATAAATGCAAATTTCGACCATTCTTTTAGTTCTTAGTGACAATATAGTGTTTGTATACCTTCTCTGATTCTCTAGAATGTTGCAGGGTAATTGTAGGTTGACCATGTATCTTGTTGGTAAGAGCTTGTGAAACTGTTTCAACTTTTTCAGGAGTTTGTTTTACTTCTTCTGAAAGTAGCAAAGAACAGTAATATACATAAACAGTGAATCATCTAGTCATACTATTGTGTGTATATTTTCATCTACAGGCTTAGCAGTCTAGTGTGGTCATTTTCTACGATAACTATTGCATCCACACTCATCCATAGTTCCAGTATACAGTATACACTACACCAATACACCATAAATAGTTACATATGTATTCAATATATTTGACCTATTTTCGTCATTCTCAGTACATTGATTAGTAGTATTATCAATACCTTTCAGATAGACTTCACCAGCATTTGTTGTATAGTGAGGTAGTTGATATGTGACTTCAATACTTGTAACTTGATCATTTCTCACATCGTCTACTGTACGATCAAGAATCGCTGATAGTAGGTCTCGTGTTTTCAAACATTGACAAAGATGGCGTGTCCACAGTCCCCCATAAGTCGCATTACCCCCTGCCTTGTGGTTAATTGATGTTGCATATGCCACAAGACAATCTTGAGGGGATTCGAGGTTAAACACCTTTTCTGTACCATGAACATCCAAACCAGGACTGTAATTCAAACAGCAATCAAAAAAGAAAAGGCATTTACGATCTTTGTATAAATGGGATTTTGACCGAGGATATCGAGTAAAAGCTGCAAGTGGAGATATAATGTCATCTTTAATGTATAATTTTCTTTTTGTATTATCTGGTAGTACAAACTCATGACCTGATTTGTTGATACCTCCGTGTCCAGCATAATAAAATGCTATGAATTTGTAATTTAATGGGTATCTAACTTCAGCAGCAGCTTTAATCAGGCAAGCTAACTCTGGACATGAGGGGTTTTCAATACGATAAGTTGCAAAGTTTAACTCGTCACGAAAAATCTTCCATATGTTGTCAACATCAACATCAGTCCCACCTGGATTACCAGACGCAGCAACAACGAAAATGATTCCTTGAGCATCTGGTTTATTCCGATACTTTTCACATATTTTTCTCTTTGCTTCTTTGAGAGCATCATCACTGAATTGGACACAATCTAAATAAAACAAGAATAATAAAAAAACATTAATAAATGAAACAGTATGTAGGGATATATATCAAGCCGAACAAGCACAGGAACAAGATTGGGATGGTGCCTTTCTTTGTTAAATATCATTTCCACATAGCAACCATACATAGGTATCGCTTCTTTGTGCTTTGTACTTATGTAGGGTTGTTATGTGGAAGTGGTGTTTAATGTGAAATACATATAAATGCTGTATACTTCATAACCTAGAACAATATTCAATGGACTTTTATTATAAGCTTGTGTATAAAAACATACAATACGTCAATCAGTCAATCAATCAGTCTATCTGTCTGTCTGTACTAGGGTACTGGATTATGATACTAAAGTTGTTTCATGGCAAATTTATTTTGAACACAATGTTTGGGTCAATTGTGAATATTATATTTATATCATCTAGGTAAATATACAGGAATTATATAATATAGTTGTTTGAATAATTTATTCATCACTTCTTTTGATAATAGCACTGTTAATGGTGATACTTATGGAACTAGTAAACTATAATGTTGATAGTTATTGTGTAAACGATACATAGAGACGAAGCTTTGTCTTTTTTGTGAACTATGGGTGTTTTTAAAGAATTAAAACAGCTGAAAAATTTCAGATTCTACTTATTCAACATTCTATACAATAAATGTCAAAAATTATGTTAACAATAATCTAACGTGTATGCATGGTTGATAATTATAATCAACTAACCTGGTTCCTTAGTAATGAACCAATGCTCTCTATCCTTGTTTACAGGATAAGGCCTGTTAGTTATATCACACGTCATGTTCTTCTTTGTAGAATCAACCTTAGCAATGTGTTTGCCCTTATCCACACAGTCTGGGTGATCACAGTAGAAACCAAACTGATGAGTGCAAAATGAATCATCATATCGCAGATGCTTGCATACATTAGATATCCCAATTTCGATAATTTGACAAATTTTATGCCAAAAGCTGCTACTAGCTTGCTTACTTTCCACATGCACTGCAAAACATTCGGCCGTAGCTTTCAGACTAACAGGACAATTTATACCACTGCTATCTGTGTAGAAATATGCTTGATTACGATAGAGACGAGACTTACGTTTGTCGGTACGCTGAATCACCCATTTCACTTCGCGCAACAAGTATACAAGTAGCGCACTGAAAACTCCCTTAGGAACAAATCCTCCCTGAAACAACACTAAAAGAGGATCCAATTGGTCTTCGGAAGAAAGAGGTTCTGGTGCATGAACCAAAGCACACGGAAGAAAATAATCATAATCACTGAACTCAGGATTAGGATCATGTACGGGCCCAAGAATGTTGAGATGTTCGAGAAGAGCTAGAAATACATCACAATTTATTTGAAGCTCGCTTTGATTTTTGAAAATTTGTTCAACAGTATTCCTTTTGAATAATCCCAACCTTCTAAAAGCCATTACCTCAGGATTGAGAGCTTTCTCGTGAGTAAAGGTATTAGTAATTAATTTGGAAACTGCCTTAAAGATTACATCTGGTTTTACAATAATATAGTCTTCAAGTACTTTAATACCATGATAGTAACGAATAGTGCCTGTTTTGTGATGAAGAAACCACAAGCACTTTGGCAAATCGTTCCTAGAGACATTACACTGCTTTGCTATTTGTACACATTCCTCGTAATATATAACTGACTGTGGAAGACGTCTCAAAGACAACTCAAGAGCTAACCAGGGTACAGGAAATTCAATTTTGTATGGACATTCTTTACCTTGCTTCCTTCTAATAATAATCTGCACTGCTTTTTTAACAGCATTGCTATCATTTTCTTCATTGTAGTTATCCACAGGTATGATTAGTTGCTCATCCTCATCAGGACAATATTCAATACACCCACTTTTATAGAGAGAGGTCTGTTCCACTGCTGCTCTGAGCTCTTCGTCAATCTTCTCCACCTCTTCCTCATCTACCAATAAATCTTTGTGTGTTGCTACTGCTAAGACTGAAAGAGGAGGAACCCTAGTTTTGACCAAGATGGTGGAATCGAAGAGTGCAACATCATGTGATAATGCGTTGTGATAACTGGCAATGCTGGAAAGGCACTGCATAAAAACTTGCTTCACAGTGAAAGAACTTTCATAAAGAACACTTTCGCCATCGGGTACACTATAGGTTACAGTGTACTTAGTGCCTAGACAGGCTAGACCTTTAGCCAAACTGAATATTAAGAGAAAAATTGTAGGACCAGCAACTAGAGCAGGTAGCACCTCTTGAAACTCTGGCTGACCTCCAGTATCAGTATAGAAGATGATCATGGTGTCATTGAGAAGCTTTTGAACTTTAGTCATATCTTTGCTTTTAATAGAGTTTAGCAACTCATCAAGTAAATTAGAAAAAGTGTGTGTTACACTAGTATTAGAATCTGGACCTGGCCTAACAGGAACATTACCAGCTTTCAACCTTGGTTCGTCATTAAATTTTGTCACAGATTGTGGCCGGGAGGGTGAGTGAGCAGTAAGATTCTCAATGGAAATTTGAGAATTCGACTCTTTCACTGGAGCAAATGAAGGTGTAATAATTGGACAATTATCGGAAACAATAAGTGTAGCTGACTCATTAACAGAATTAGAATTAGGGACAAATTGTGACTCAGTGCTACTTTTAATATAAAATGCTGATTCTTCGTCAAGATTTTTTATTTCTGTCCAATCACTATCATCAGCTACAAAAGTGGAGTATATCATCTTCCTGTTATCCAAAACAATTGTGCTATCTGATCCACTGCCTGGTGAATCACGTGTGGCTCGTATCCCTGGGGCATCTCTGTTAAGAAGTCGATTCAACAGGCAAGTCTTTCCAACACGAGGAGGACCAAAAGGCATTAACTGAACCATATGCATTGGAATGGATCCCTCTTTTTTGACTGCATCTTGAAATGCTTTAGCATACATGTACATGTGTCCACTCTCTGTAATAAATGTTAAGAAGGAAATATATTCATTCATAAGTATTTAACTTTGTTTATGTTATGTACATGTATATGTGAAACCTGAAGCACATAAATATATATTACATATATATATATATATATATATATATATATATATATATATATATATATATATATCAGACCCATGGCCATGTCTCTACTCTCTATGTAACTAGAAACATTCTTGTGGGTCCACCAACCATACTATAAATATTAAAATTACATAATATATATATAATTATATATCTGTGCTGCTTTATGGTACTAGTAAGCTCCTCTATATAAACATGTACATATATATATGTACGGGGTGGAGTGCTGTACGGTAAATATAGCACGAGGGGTGGGGTCGAGAAGCCTCATATAGCACGAGGCGAAGCCAAGTGCTGTATGAGGCTTTTCAGGCTATATAGTATATATATACCATAGCTAACAGCCACATCAAAGTTACCAACAGGTGCTATATATGCGATATACACCCAACCACAGGGTGGATATGAAACCACAGGGCTGATATGAGACTGAGCATCAGTCTGAGCATGTGCAATCAAGTTGTAAATTGAAAAGAGTTGGAGACAAGTTGTTTACTGCTATCTCTGGGTTCAGGTCTGATATTACCGATACACACCTCGAAGCCATTTTATATATATTACATGTAGACAATTTCCTGTTTTTGATTTTGCATGGAGGCAATACATTTAATATAGAAACACAGTGGACAATACCCCAGATCTTATCTAACAAGTGTATATAGAGAAAAAAACATCCCTATGATTGCTTTACAAATTTAAGTGAAGATATGACTGCTTTGTGGTGTGCAGAATTCAGTAATCATGGCTGACTTTATCAAGCATGAAAGACAACAGCTTATCATAGTTATTATTTTGATTATCTACTCTCCTGACCTTTCAAAGGACCTTGTAGAACTTTAGGAATATATTTCAGGCAGAATAGCTAGCTATTAGTTCCAGTTTCTACGTAAGTTCAACAGCTTTCTTTCTGCTGGTGTGTAGAGCTTGATCGCGCGTTCGTTTACGCGCCACGCCCATTAATTGACCGAGCCCCCGGGAATGACGCAACTTCCTTAACTACGTATACAACGCATAGTCGCGCAAGTGACACAAACATATATATATATATATATATATATAGTTCGAACCCGTGGGAAAGCAATCATAGGGATGGCCCTACGGGCCATAAAAACAATCTTCCATACCTGTCAAATAGACTTCTCCTATATGTGTTCCATAGCAAGGTTTTGGAAACATGTATTCATCTTCTCCAATATCTTTTACAAAGTCTTTTCTTGCATCATCAAGGATTGTTGAGAGGGAACGTGCTCGTGTTATATGCTCGCAAAGATATTGTGTCCATAGTCCCACATAAATCTTGTCGTTACTAAACTTGTACTCATTACTTGATGTGGCATAGGCAACAAGACCTGCTGATGGGGCTTTGAGATCAAATTTCTTTGTCATCCTGATAGTAGCATTGCTTGTCAACTGATCATCTTCGTTAGAGTAATTATTCAAACAGCAATCAAAAAAGAACAGAAATTTGCAGTTTTGAGGAATGCCTGATCGAAATGGTGAAAGAATATTATTTTCAATATACAATACGTCTGCATCATTACCACCTGTTAATTGCATTGGTAGTAAATACTCATATCCAGAGCCATCAACACCTCCATATCCAGCATAATAAAAAGCTACAAAACGATAACTCTTGGGGTATTCATTATATTCAGAAACAGCTTTAACTAGACAAGCTAAATCTGTACTAGTAACATTTTTTTCACGATAAACTGCAAAATTCAAATCATCACGAAAGATGGAAGACATGTGTTCAACGATATCGTCGGTCCCAACTGAATCAAACTTTCCAATAACAAAGATAATTCCTTGAGCATTTGGTATCTCCCGACATCGACTGTATAGTTTCTGTTTTGCTTTCTTGACAGTATCTTCACTGATTGTGGGAAAACCTGAATATTGAAATCACATCATATATATAAATATAAATAAATAAATATATATATATATAATATATATCACAACAAATTGAATAAAATTACGGTGTGAAACCAAAACTAATCACTAGGTCATTGATGATTGATTGAACAGCAAAATTGATATAAAAATGAAATCTTCTTATCTTCATAAATTTAAGCATGGAATTAGATAGTCTCTTCAAACTATGTGTGTTGTGGACTGATCAATTATCAATAATTAATACTATGCTAATACGATTTACATCTATAACTATCATAGTTATTACTATTAACTAACCTGGTTTATCAGTAATAAACCAATACTCTCTCTCCCTGTTTACAGGATATCTCTTATTAGTAAGAGGACATTCAATCTCTTTTTTCTTAAGATCGACCTCAGCAATGTGTTTTGCACATTTTGGCAGATTGCAGTAAAAACCACACTTTCGAGAGTAAATAGATTGATCGTATCGTAAACTCTTGCATGCATTCAAGACACCTTTTTCAAGAATTTGACGAATATTATACCGAGAGTGTTTTGTGCTACCGGCTTGCTTACCTTTTACAACCACTTTCAAACATTTAGCTGTAGCTGTGAGAGTAATAAGACAATCTTTACCATCGTCAAAAGATGCTTGATTACGATAGAGAAGGGGTAAACCCTTGTCATCACGCTGAATTCTCCATTCCATCTCACGCAACAAAAATACAAGTAGCGCACTAAAAACCCCTTTAGGAACAAACGCTCCCTCAAACAACACTAAAAGAGGATCAAGGTTGTTTTTAGAAGGAGGATTTGGTGCATGAACCAAAGCACAAGGAAAAAAATAATCACCTAACTCGGGATCATGTGAAGACTCAAGAATGTTGAAATGAAAAAGAAGAGCTATAAATGCATCACAAGATATCTCAAGCTTGTGTTGATGTGGTGCGAAAATATTTTCAATGGTATCGCTTTCTAATAAACCCAAACTTCTAAACTTCTTGAACAGAGATGAGGGAACATTCTCACCAATAAAGGTGTTAATAATTAGCCCTGAGATTGCCTCAAAGATCACGGTTGGTTGTATGACAACAATATTTTTAAGCTCTTTTACACTATCATAGTAACGAATACTGCCGATTTCGTGATGAAGAAACGACAAGCACTTTGGCAAATCTTCCTCTGAGATGTCGTAATTGTTTGCTATTTCTGTACATTTTGTATAAGTCATAGTTGGCAGATATTTTCGCAAAGCCAAATCAAGAGCTAACCAGGGTATAGGGAACTCGATTCTGTATGGTGATCCATGTTTTTTAACTATCCTCTCCACCACATTTCTAACAGAAACACTATCGTCATTGTCATTGTAGTTATCCACTGGTATGATAAGTTGCTCCTTTGAAAAATATTCGATGGCATCGCTTTTATGCAAGGAAGTATCCTCTACAGCTTGTTGTAGCTCTTTGTCAATTCCTCTCACCTTTGCCTCACTTATTCTATCTTTGTTCGTTCCTACTACCAAGATAGAAGGTGGACAGACTCTACTTTTGAGTGATAATACACTCTGATAACTGCCAATGGCGTAAAGAAAGTGCATAAACACTTCCTTGACAGTGAAAGAACTTTCGTAAAGATGACGTTGACGGTCAGACGAACCATAGGAAGCAGTATATTTACTGTCTAGACCTTCCGCCAAGCTAAAAATAAAAATAAAGATTGCAGGCCCAGCAAGTAGAACAGGCACCATCTCTTGGAATTCTGGCTGACTTCCATGGTCAATATATGTAATCACTGTGCTATCATCAAGAAGTTTGCTGTCTCTGATGGAGTCTAAGATCTTATCATATTGAGGAGAAGCTGTGGGATTTGTTCCAAGTGTATCATCGGAAACTGTATCTTTTGATTGCATCGTATATAGTTCCAGTATCGTTGAGAGTGGCATTGAAGCTGTTAAGGGATTAGCAGCAGATTCAGCAAGTTTAACTGCCACTTCTTCAAGATTTGGTATATGGTACCATTTGCCACCCGTAGCTACAATATATTTTGGAAACATCATATCGCCTGTAGCTAGTGTTCCTAAAGGTTTGCCTGTAAGACGATGTAGGAGAGTAGTTTTTCCAGATCCATGTGGTCCAAAAGCTAAGCAATGAGCCATATAAGTACATAAGGGATCAGGGGTCTTGACAGCATCTTGAAAAGCTTTCTTGTAGTTATCTACAGAATAATAATAATAATAATATAAATAATTCATAGTTATTAGAATTATGTAGTCTTGTTAGCTCACTATGATATCTGTTGGCCCATAGAGTCATGCCTATGACTGCTATATTGCTATATAGCTATAGATTATATGAAGGCAAAAACTATCTTTATAATTACATGGGAATACTACGTTTTCCTCCATATATCATACAATTTACATAACAAATAAATACAACAGATGAATTATACTTTATATATTTATATATATATATATATATATATATATACCTGTTAAAGATTGACTGTGAGCACCTTGCATTATTGGCAGCTGGTCTGTATATTCTGAAATGATTCAAAATAATTACATGAAATCACCCAAAATAAAATGAATGTAACATTGCAAAAACTTTTATACATAGAAAGTAGTGCCGGCCACACTCTCTGAAGTTAAGGTAATTATAGCAAGGTCTGCTGAGGCTAAACACACAGTTTTTTTCTTGATGCAATCGTTGTTCACATCACCTTATGAGTTATGATGTAATTAGTGTTTAATTACAGAAGCTCAGATCCCCTCACTTCCACTGGGAGTATAATGACTGATGGGGGAGGGGGTGGTGAAATGGTGCTAATTATCATAGCCTAAGTAAGCTAAACTGAGTTTTTCTCTGAGTAAGTTTCAAGTCTCTCTTGTAAAGTTCAAAAACCCTTTTTTATCCAGGGCTAGAAATAGGACTCCTTTAAACAATGGCATAGCTGGACTGTCACTGATGGTAGGGTCATATCTCATTAATTATTCATGAGGAGTGTGGCCTAATTAAAATGTCACTTATTAATCAACGCAAGTGCTATTTTACTAGTGCTTGGAATGTTGGAAACTGGACTAAAAGTTAGTTAGGTAAATATTTTTGGTTATACTAAGTTTTAACCTGTTCAATAGTTAGATTATGAATTGCATATATTAATACTAGTGACTGTGTTGTTGTAGTTAATAACTATAACTAAGATTCCTTTTAGTAAGGCATTCTTACTAAACTATAACTAAGTTACAGGTCTACTGTAATAACTATAACTAACTAAAATGAAAAATGACTAATAATGTCATAGGAGAGCACATATATAGGAATACCTGTTGTGTAACCCTTTCTTTACAGATAAAATAATTTCAATTCAATGTGCACTTTCAATTAGTTAACTAAAACTAAAACCCTTTTAGTAATTATTTTAGTTAATTAAACTACAATTAACTAGCTAGGCATATTATAACTATAACTAAAAGTGGTCACTATAGTCATACTATAACAACTCTAATGTACATGGCCTTGGTTAATAAATAATTAAGATCGTATACTATACTTTAACTTACTATTTGTCTGCTGTATCACACCATCACTTATGTCACATTCTAATGCTCCGTCAGTGTTTGGTGATCTTTCTTGAATATTTTGTTTCATAGGTGCAACAGGAACAAGGTCTGTGTTTACCAAATAAAATCCTTATAATAACGATTCGTTTGAACACTGGTGAGAACACTGATTATATTCACCATAAATAGTTTGTGAAATAGTCCACACAGACAGTACACAAGCAACCAGTGTATATAATAGAATAATTTTTAATGTTCAATACTATAAAGTATTTTAACAATCAAACTCTACACTGGAACATATCATGATCTTTGCAAGCAATTTTGATGCTATTTTGTAAGTTAAACAATTCTTTATTTTCATAAATTAAGAAAAGGCTAGAAGCAACTATACTACAATTAATAGGATAATTCCACCAACCACAAAATAAATGGTACACATCTAACATGCATAATGATTATCTACTAACGTTTTTCATAACGGGATACACAACCAAATGTTATACATGTAAATGTATGTACAATTTGACATTTATCAATCAATAAATTTTAAGTTGCTGTTTATTAATTAAATACTACAAACTTTACTACATGTATATGTACATTAAGAGAATACTTGTAATGAGACATATAATTACACTTACTGTGGTGGAGTCTAGCAATTTTATCGGCCAAATGATGATTATCAACTGATGGGCTCCTTAGAGTATTAACCAGTATGGACCATGAGGCTGTTCCACTCTCCAACCACTTACGTAGCATACCAACTGTTTGATTACGTTCACTATGATTTTCATTTCTAATCTGCTCTAACACAGGACGAGATATACCCAGAGCAAGCCCAAGTGCAAACCAGTCAGTAACATCACTGATTGCTTCAAATAATGGAACTAGATGTTTATCTGGATATTGGAAAATGTAATAGTACTTACTATTGTAATCAGTATTATCATCTCTAAATATTAAAATTATAATTACTGTTTTTAATTTTATTGAACAAAGATGAACGTACCTGATAAAGGTTGATCAACAACATCTTCCATCTCTTGGGCTGCTCTGTGGAATTATAAATTAATACTGAAAAACAGCTAAATAATAATAAATAAATATTAGTATAATAATTAGTGATATAGATTTACTAAATGTTATTTACCATCAGATAAAACTATACTGATTCAATAATAAAACAATTTATAATCTTTTCCAATATCTTGTTCCTACTATGAAATATACTATGACCATTTTGTGCAGCAAGATGGTAATTAAATTTAGTATCTTAAGCACGTACAAAAGTGAGCTGTTATTCAAACTGATTCATTGGCCATTTCCATAACCAAATGGATAGTGTTTGAAAATTACATCTGGCTACTGGACAAACAGACACAATGTATAATATAATATTTGATATGTGAACGGAAGAAGAAGAACTTTTCAAAAAATTTTAGTTTCTTCCTTGTTTGGACACCTTTGTGTAAGAGCCCAATCCACTATACAGTACAATTCAAAATGAACACTATCCCATGCAAGCTCCCACCTCCCCTCAGATAGTGGCTTGTTAGCTTCTCTCTCAATACCATGAACACTATCCCATCCAAGCCCCTACCTCCCTCAGATAGTGGCTTCCACTCCCAAATGAACACTATCCCATGTAATCCCACCTCCCCTCAGATAGTGGCTTGTTGTTTCCATCAGGTTTTATATTTGGTAAATTGGTATTTCTAAAATTAAATAGCTGCTAGTAGTGTTTCAGTAATTACAATTACTACAAAGTAGCTCCACATGTATCCTGCAGGACCAATTAACTAGATTGACAATATTTCTTGCAACTGGTACTAATCGTTACTATAACAATTTTGTTTTTACAGAAAGGACTGAAGGACCTGGCCAATCATGCAGGTAAGGTCGTAACTATATACATACACTCAATAGACATACAAACAAAACAACATGGGGTTGGTTTTCTGGGGGGCTGGCATAATGTTCAATTTTGAACTCCCTATATAACGAGGATGATAAATCATAATACACCCTAGGATTGACAACATATGCTGGGTACATAGTGTTTGAATATTCGGTCTGGCTGCCAGATGAATGGACACAACATATATATATTATGTATGTGATCATAGAAAAGATGTTATTTAATTATCCAAATGCTTAAGATCAAACACTAGTTTTCAGCTGCTTTATGCAAGAAACCAACAATATTGACATTTACATGTAGGTAGGGCAACAACTCATCTTCGAGTATTGAAAGCTTAATTCTTACTACTATAAGATGTACACTGAAAAACGAGCAATTGCCATTTAAAAATGAATATCAAATACGACACATTTTCCTATACCCAGACACATGTGTTTGCATCACTTACAAATGAAGTTGAACTATATAATTATGCAATGTGTTTAGATTATTAATGAACAAAAGGAATCCTCATCTATTTACGTATCTATTTACGTAAAACTCAGGACAACACATGACATACCTTCACAGTAAAACTGTGGCAAGTTCAACACTTTGTAATTTTTTGATGTAGCTATCTATTTCAATATCACAGCTTCAAATACGAATGGCTCCAGTATTTCAATAGACCTTGATAATGGAGTATGATCTGCTGCTCTAGTTTTAATGAAGAAGATAACAAATGATTAATTGATAATCACATAGCAAATATGGCTGAATTCCAACTTAAATGGGTGGAATTTACTACATTGAGAGGTACACCCTCTCACTGTATAATGGTTAATTTTCACATCACATTCACATCACATTCACACAAAAAGATCCTATTTTATTTGATGTTTATAGATCTACTAGGCAAATGCAATTGGCCATTACAAATTTCTAGCCTGATCTCTCTCTTCTATATTAAACTGGGCTGTATATAATGTATTATGTACAAAAATTATGAAAGATAAAATCATAATTTCTATTTGCAAAGCATTCCAGATTGCAAACAATAATCCACCATTTAAGACAAGCTACACCCACATGTGTACATGCTATTCACAATTATGCCTGTAAGTTGTAAATGTGTTCAAGCTAGCTAGATAGCAATATTCTAAGCTGGACTAACTCTAGCTATCAACAGCTCCAGTCTAGTCTTGACCTCAAGTTCACGATTTTGAGAGTAATCACTTTTGATGAGCAGTTCTGTTGTGTGAAGGAAATGTTATTTACTACTATATAGCAACACAACATACCTACAATAATCTTCGAAGCCTCTAACTGTAGAGAATGATGCTGGACAATAGTAGTATCTGCCCCTTCGCTATACTGAAAAACAGCAAAACAATAATAAATATTATACTCTAAAAATTAATTTGTTAAAATAACCAAGTTATTGAGTCACAAGGAATAGCATAAGTTTCAATATAGCTGGTCATACAGATTGTTATGGCTACATGCATGATGTTGCTACATACCAATTATACAATTGTACACTAGATTATGTGTTTACTGGTTTCCAAACCTTTTGAAGGCCAGACACAGTGGTAAAGTTATCAAATTGAGGGCCCGAAATATAAGTATAGACACTACATCATCACTGTAAATGCTTCAACTGATTGATCATATAGTACAAAGTAGTTGTGGTATTAGCATGTGTGTATCTATACTAACCAACAAATTAGTTGTTTTAACAGGTTAGTTTTTGCAATGTAGTATAAGATATAGACTTACTAAATTTTATTTACTATCAGATAAAAGCAATAATTATATAATTTATAATGTCTTTCAATATCTTGTTCCTTCTATGAAAAATATTATGGCCATTTTGTGCAGGAAGATGGTACTTAAATTTAGTATCTTAAGGACATACAAAAGTGCAAACTGATAAATAAAATATTTTGTAAGGTCTCCTTCTTGCATTAAAATATCAAATATTATATTATACATTATGTCTATATGTCCAGTAGCCATATGTAAATTTCAAACACTATTCATTAGGGTATGGAAATGGTTTTGTGTAAGAGCCTAATCCACTGGTATAATCCACAATGAACACTATCTCATGCAAGCTCACACCTCTCATCAGATAGTGGCTTTTCCAGTCCTAACTATAAAAACAAAATTGTTGAAGTAACTAATTTATTGGTTACTAGGAAATGTTGTTAGTTGGTCCTGCAGGATACATGGAGATGTCCAAACTACTTTGTACTAATTCAGTGCTCCAAATAACATCCAGCAATTGGCCATTTTCCGGCCATTTCACTGCTTTGTCTGGACAAAATTGCATTTAACTGGACAAATTGTCTGATTAGTTATAGAAAATGAGTACATTAATCTCACAGTAAAGGGAAATTATTAGTCAAGAGTAGTCATAGCTTAGTGGATTACTTCTATATCTCATAAGACATAAATGGGTACAATACAGATTTGTGAGACTTGCTGGTCCAGACAAAATTCACAACTTGCTGGTCAAATATTGTTTTGTCCTGGTGCTTCTGCTGGACACTTTCAAAAATTATTTCGAGCACTGTAATTGTAATTACTGAAGCACTGTCAGCAGCTATCTAATTTGAAATACCAAATATAAAACATGGTGGGGCCTACAAGAGCTGTCAGTCCTGCATTTTCTCAGGTCATGGTTTTAACTATATACATATACTCAGATAGACATACAAATAAAACAACATGAGGATATGATAAAACATAATTCCAAGGATTGACAACACATTCCCACTGCTGGATACATAGTGTTTGAGAATTAAGTCTGGCTGCCAAATGAATGAATAGACACAGCATATATTATATATATATATAGGAAAAGGGTCTTATTCCATTTTTAATCTTATTCTAAATGCTTAACATCAAAAACAAGTTTTCACTTACTTTATGCAAGAAATCAACAAAATTGGTATCTACATCTACTCATGTACATGTAGGTGGGGCAGCAACTTGCCTTCAAGGATCGAAAGCTTAATTCTAAGATGTGGGCTGAAAAACGAGCAATCAAAAAGAATATCATTAACACATCTTTTCCTACACACAATCAAATGTATTTGCATCACTTAAAATAAAGTTAAACTACATGTATATCAGGGCATAAACGAAGGTGATTTTTACACCTTCGAAGGTTTGTTTCAACGAAGGTTCACGAAGGTGTAACACTATGAATGTGTTAACTTTGTACCTATACAAGTGTTTATCTAATGGGAGACCTCTTAATTCAGAAGATGGCAGATGAGATTCAGTACATTCTAGTTTTGAAAGTCCAAACTCTCGTCCGTGGTCTCTTCACTCTCAGCCATTATCGATCTCCACGTGACAAATGTAATAATTAAGAGTTATAAATAATTATTGCAGCAAATAATTAACCATGTGTTAATTGCGAACCTTTGTGGAATGGATTCTACCTTCAAAGGTAAGGAATTATAACGAACCTTCGAATGTTACCACCTTTGTTTATGCCCTACATGTACATGTATCCACTGTATTTAGATTATTAATGAACAAAAGGAATACCCGTCTAAAACTCAGGACAACACATGACATACCTTCTCAGTAAAACTGTGACAAGTTCACCACTTTGTAATTTTATGATTTATTTCAATATCACAGTTTCAAATATGAACAGCTCCAGTATTGAGTTACGACTATAATGGAGAATGATCGGCTTTTCTAGTTCTAGATAACAAATGAGTAGTTGATAATCACACAGCAAATATAAATACACTCACAGTACAGAACCCTCCCCACCATAAACTGTAAAAAGTAAAAGATCAGTTGGTTACAAGAGTTTCAATGCAATAATGCTGATTTGCTTTTCCTACTAGGTAATATTTATATAAGTATTAGTTTCAATTTATATTGACTAATACATAATTATCACAATGAATCGTCAGCATTGGACCCAGGTATTGACACATACAAATGAGCAATGATTTCACCAAACAGAACTTAGTGCACGACTCAGACCCATAAATAAGTGATAAGTTGTTCATTTCATCATTGAATGACAACATGCAGAACTAAAAATAAAGTATGTTATATTAATAATATATATATATAAGTTTATATAATTATTATAAACTTATATGTCTTGTATCTTAGTCTTTGCTCCCTCTAAACAAGAACCTTCTTCTGAAAAGTGAAATATTAAGTACCATATGGTATGCTTGAATCACATGTGCAGCATATGACTTGAAAAAACATGGAACCAGAAGGTCTGAAAACAGCAACCATGAGTTATACAAACTGTCATAAGTTTATAACTGAAAGGTTTTAGCAAACACTTATCACTAATTGTCTTCCTCGTATAATTTTATGTTTGCAGTAGCTCTTTCCTGATTCTCATAGATTCCCATAAAATTTACTAATACACAGATACAAAAATTACCAACACTTCACAATGAGTGTAATAAATATTAATACAATTTACATGTATATAGCATAGTAATGATACTTATGATAGTATTATAGGTACAACCAGTGGTGTACTATTATTATTCCCATTTTCACACATGTGAAAACAACAGCTCTTCCAGTATCTATTTCTATAATAACAAATAGCATATGTTGTACTCCAGTTTCAGTAGTAACTACCACAATTGTACACTATTCCTATGGGATTTACATACTGTAGTATGTAGTACATATACATTGTATTGTGTTTGTTACCATTATTTATAATTATTTTATATACAATTCAATACAGATCAATATCAAAAGACTACTTGACAGTACTTGTAAAGATCAAACAAACAAATCAGTATTGGTTATAGTTTCAGGAGGATATTATGACCATAGGAAAAGGAGTCTTAATTTTTTTAATTTTTTTCCCAAATACCACTCATTTCTCAGCTGTCTTATGCAAGAAGCCAAAATTGGTATCTATGTCATCGAGGATCAAAAATTAATTATTTTACTACATCTAGATGACTGAGAAATGAGCAATTATCATTAAGACATCTTATCCTACACACAATCATATATGTATTTGCATCACTTACAAATGAAGTTAAACTACGCGTATATATATAGATATATATTATATATATATATATATATATATAATATATATATATATATAATATATATATAGATATATATGCAGTGTGCTTACATTATTACCGAACAAAAGGAACACATGACATACCTTCACAGTAAAACTGAACTGTAATTATATATCTATCAATATCACAGCTTCAAATATGAACAGCTCTAGTTGTGATAGATGGTGATGACTAATAATGGAGGACGATCAGCTGATCTAGTTCTAATGAAGAAGATGAATAAACTTTTTGTTCCACAAATCATGCACGATTATATTACATACCTGTACAAATTGTACAGGTACAGTACAAATACCTTTAAAGTATCAGAGTATAACCGTGATCACTAAATCTTTAATGTGTTATCTAGCCGCTAACTATCCCAAATGCTAACCAACACCTCCAATACCACAGTCACTCACACTGGTGAAGAAAATGGCCGACGACGTTACACCCGGACCCACTGCACTTTCGACTTATGCGGAATATTCGTAAAGTTACACCCACCTTTGATAAGGCATATCGCATATTACCCTTGAGGCTCGCAATTCGAGTTTGATAAGCTCAAAGTTTGAGCTTATCAAACTCGAATTGTAAGTTGATTTAATTAACTAGAAAACCAAACACTGATGACAGTCGCAATTATGTATGTACATGTACTTTGAACGTATAAGGCACTACTGTAATAATACTATTGAGTATTGCCTCTATAAAAATGAAACAGTGTACAATACACATATATGTACACATACACAGTAGTCCATGGACAATAATTATTCCACTCCTTAGATTTTACTAATCCCAAGGGTAATTTAAAGTTACGAAAAAAGAAAGATAGTTTTACTACTTTACTAGAAAAAAGCAAGTTTGTAGACTCGAGCTATATTCTGAAATGAAAGATGCTTACTCTTACTGGTCTTATCATTTCAATGCCATAGCTAAAAACAAAGGATGGTAAGTTGAGTAGTCTAAACCTAGTATTTTATCTAATAATATGGAGATACTCATTATACATGGACAGATAAGTGGACATCTTAATTAAGTTTCTCCAGCTAAATTTCGTTTTGACCACCTCCAAAAGTGAAAACTTAGTGGAAATTTTGAAATACATAATGGTAGCTACATCTAATATATTGTGAACAGGACACTTGTCACAGAAACTAAAGGAAGAAAAGATGTGCAAATTGTCCCGAGAAGATGGATCACTGAAAGGAACTGGTTTCCAAATAACAGTCTGGAGATGTTAATTAAGATCAGCTAGCCAATGAAATTCCTTCAACATGTATTTATGTACAAGTGTTATCTTTCAATGTTGATGCTACATGTAGTTATCAGTACCATCCAGAAACCCAAACTTCAACAGACAGGAATGTGTCTCTTTTAGACTCCACCTCTTTATTCAGTCGTGTACCACAAGAATGTTTTAGCATAAAGCCATAAAATATCAACTGATTCCTTGTTCAATCTTAGTGCAGCATTTAAATGTTTTAGTGTGCATTACACAAATCACACAATTTTCATCCCAAAGTATATGTAAATAGCTCACACATAATTGCAAATGCATAAAAATATGTTATATAATATTATAATTATGCACAATAATAGCAGCTGTAATCACAACAAATGAAATAACTATAATAATTATTGTAACCCATAAGTGATCTTTAATTGGAACAGCCTGAGGTGCTTTAGTTTTTCCTGTTAGTGGATCGTCAGTACTTTTTCTCGCTGTTTCATCTGTATAAAATACATAAACTTATAAATAAGCACATCTCATCAACACATACAAGTATACAAAGCTGTTATCATTGTGTAACACAATGGTCTTTTAATTTCTCTTCAAGTATAACACGGAAATAATTTCGTTCAATCCAATATATTTGTAGTCGAGTTGATAGATTTGAGTTATATTTATTGAGCTTTATATTTATAACATGATATGTAATTATATTAATAAATCACAAATGTATAAAGTAATTACACATATTATAACTATGAAAATGCTTACCTAACTCTCTTAACATAGTATTAGCTATCATTATAATAATTAGTATTGCATTCATCTGTAAATATGTACAAATATGCGTATGATCCTACCAGTCCTATTGTTCAATTCTCAGAAATGTATAAAGTAATTACACATATTAAAACTATGAATAATTAATGCTTACCTAACTTTCTTAACATAGTATTAGCTATCCTTAAAAGATTTGGATCATCTTGATTCTTTAAGACGTCACAAAATGAGATTAGGATTTTAGGATCTTTAAATGTTTTCAGAGCTGTCAGAACTTCATTGACTAAAATACTGGCTTTTTCTTGATGAGAAAGGTTTTGACTCAACACACGATCTTTAATAGCTTTAGATATAAGATCAGCTGCAAAGAGAGCATTTGCCAATCTATCGGGTGTAGTTATAACATCAATTAACTGGATCATGTTTGACTTGAGAATATCATGTGGCAAGAGATCTAATCAAAAACATTAAAAACACAATAATTATATACAACAACTGAAATTTTTCTAACGCACACATTTTCTACATCAAGTCTAATGTAGAAAAATGTAATCTATCAACTGTCTCACCTTTCTCTACAAAGTCCATAAACCTTTCATTTTGTGGTTTCAAGTCCATTGACTTCTGATTATCTATAGTGATATAGGTATTACTTATAGTGAATGTATAATCGCAACAATGTCTTATTTCATCATTCCTAAAATGCAACAGTAGATAGGTATGTTACACCATACAATTATTTTTGTGATATCATTTCATGTATAAACCACATCTTTATACACATAACAATACATGTGTATAATATCTATATACATCAATGTATACTATTTGTAATTGCAGGTACAAACTTTGTCAAAGTTTTTAGTAATCGTGCCAAGTTTTGCAAATAAAAACCAAATTCTAAGCTAAGCTTACATCGCACACGTGATTATTTTTTCATTATATTATTGAGAAGTGTTAAGAATGCTATAGGAGTTACTGAGATAAGCAGCACGAAAAAAAAACAGATCAAACAAAGGACTACAAAAAAACCTGTAAGAAAACAAATAATTGTTTAAGCACAAAGTAGGTTGTTAACCAGACACACAAAAATTAATACCCCTGAAGTACATGTACAAAGCCTTTGAGTCATAAAATATCTCTTGCATACTGCAATGACTTGATAAGACCAAATGTAAATTCAAAGTATCTCTATCTAAAAATAAACATACCTGTATTGATATTTCGACTAATACATATTTCCTCGTCATCACATTCTATTCCAATCAATGGGATATTATAACGAAGGACTGCTACAGTATCTGGTCCTTTTTCTGCGCACACTTTCAATGAGCAATGAGGAGGAAAAGGAATCTTCTTCGAACCAAATTTGTCTGCCTTTTCCCTAGACAACTACAAAAAATAGTAAAATGTAATAATTTCATAATATACCAGGAGAGCATGACCCACCACAGGCAGGGAAAAATTGTATAGCTGCTATATAAAATGAATGCTTCGAACAAAATGCCCATATATGAATAGTCGTAAAGTAAATGAGGTCAAGTATAACCTACAATAATAACAGTTGATTTATTGTACTAGGGCTAGGCTATGGGTCATCATATGGGCTGACGATGACGAATTAACTACACCATACATACATGCCTACATACACGTGTACGTACATGCATACATACATACATGTACATACATACATACATACATACATACATACATACATACATACATACATACATATATACATACATACATATATAAATCCATACATACATACATACATACATCCATACATACATACATACATACATAAATACATACATACATACATACATACATACATACATACATGCATGCATACATACATGGATACATACCATGTACATACGTACATATGTGAACTTGAAACCTTGTTCAATTAATAGATACTATTTTTCCAATACAGTGGGTGAGTGTTCTTGAAATGTTTAATATACATGTATGGTAGAATATACCTTGCAAGGGGTTTTAAGAGGAAACACTTCCCATCCTTTATTTGATCTGTCCTGCTTTTTACTTAAGTCTAGCTCAATGTAACCATCAGAATGAAAACGAAATATAATACATATATCCTTTTCAGCATGAGCATGTTCACTGGTCACGTACTAAAAAATTATACATTACATATATTATATGATGTTTCATGTATTTAGTTAAAAACCACTTAAAATAAAGTATTGTATTGTTATAATTATTTGTTTTCATCATGTACGTAACATGAAATTCACCTTTTTTAAAGTTTCCAAGTCTTTACCAACAAAAAAATTCATCAACCAACAGTTAGGTGTTGTCTCTGGTATATAATATACCTGACCAAAATATTCATTATCAGGAACATTAACTATAGAAATTCATGAAAAGAATAATTATGAAGAGTTGTCAAAAAACATGAAATCAGTATGGATATACATGTACATGTACAGTAAGAAGAAAGAAGAGTTACAATACAATTCCACAAACTCAATTATACTGTATGACAAAAGTTAAAATACTATGAATATTAATATGTCAGTTGGGACTTGTCATTTGTAATTCAGAAATGTGAAATAATTTACTAATATGAAGCTTTGTTTAGTACATTATATAAATGATCATTACCTTCTCTATCATGTTGCAATGCTACATGTTCACCAGGAAGCAACCATCTTTTCAGAATAGCCAGTAAGCTGAAACTATCACTCATAATGAATCCATGTCGATCTTTTGTAGGAAATTGGCCTCCTTCGATCACCTCAAACTCATGTGGTGGTCCAAGAGATGATTTAGCAAAGCTCAGATACTCAGCCTGTTGTTTGTGTTTCAATACAACACAATGTTGAACACTTAATTTAATTGGTTTTAAAAGTG
Organism: Petrosia ficiformis; assembly: GCA_947044365.1. NCBI lineage: Eukaryota > Metazoa > Porifera > Demospongiae > Haplosclerida > Petrosiidae > Petrosia > Petrosia ficiformis. The sequence goes on along the minus strand of OX345646.1, from coordinate 1,368,486 downwards.
TTTCAGAAACTGATATAGCGTATACAGCACTGACAAGCTCTGTGTTTGATGGAAAGCGAAATTCACCACCAACAAGTGCTTTGATGGCCACTTGACAAGTAGAGGATGATGGGATGGTTCCTTGTTCAACATGTATCCTCAAACCACACTCCTCCCAGTATACTGAATGAGTTTTGTCTCCCTCGATAAGGAAGTGTCTCTCCCCTGCCACATGCACATCATCAAGATAATCTGTGTAACAATGCAACACATTACAACTATACAATTCCAATAGTTATAATTAATAAATTTTAATACAAACTTAATTGATTATTACTAAAAGTATGTATCTACATTATTACCCTATAGGCAGAATGGTACAGTAATCGTTTTGTGTGTCTGTTTCCAGGTAGAGGGTTACGGTAATCAAGTTGTGTGGGTGTGTGTGAAATAGGTACCATTAGACTTGAAAAGAAATCTTGCATGTTAGGAATTTGCAGTTACTTTCAGTTCTAAAGTTATAACAGTTTAAATATCATCTGCTTGTCTGTCTATTACCAATTTCCTGCAAAACTATGAACATTGGCACTGCTACTAGTGGACTTCAAATTATGCAGAAATCAAAACAAAAGATAGGCTTTTTCTTAAAAAATAGTAATTTATAAATACTATTTACAATTACTCTTATGATTTATTATTACATAGGAGTCTAAATCCAGTAAAATGGGGCAAATATTGTAAAGTGAGATGTATAGCACTGTTAATGGTGATACTTACAGAAGTTAAACTTGTAAACTATAATGTTGATAGTGATTGTGTAATTGATACATGCAGATTAAGCTTGTCTTTTTTTGCGAACTATGGGTGTTAAAAATATCTGACAAATTTTAAGATTCTACTTATTCAACATTCTATATAATAATTGTCATAAATCAATAATCTAACTTGTATGCATAACTGATAATTATGATCAACTAACCTGGTTCCTTAGTAATGAACCAATGCTCTCTATCCTTGTTTACAGGATAAGTCCTCTTAGTTAAATCACACGTCATGTTCTTCTTTGTAGAATCAACCTTAGCAATGTGTTTGTCCTTACCTGCACAGTCTGGGTGATCACAGTAGAAACCAAACTGATGAGTGCAAAATGAATCATCATATCGCAGGTGCTTGCATACGTTAGATATCCCAATTTCGAGAATTTGACAAATCTTATGTTGAGAGCTGCTACTAGCTTGCTTACTTTCCACATGCACTGCAAAACATTCGGCTGTAGCTTTCAGACTAATAGGACAATCTATACCACTGCTATCTATGTAGAAATATGCTTGATTACGATAGAGACGAGGCTTACGGTTCACATGCTGAATCACCCATTTCTTTTCGCGCAACAAGTATACAAGTAGCGCACTGAAAACTCCCTTAGGAACAAATCCTGCCTTAAACAACACTAAAAGAGGATCTAATTGGTCTTCGGAAGAAAGAGGTTCTGGTGCATGAACCAAAGCACACGGAAGAAAATAATCATAATCACTAAACTCAGGATTAGGATCATGTACGGGACCAAGAATGTTGAGATGTTCAAGAAGAGCTAGAAATACATCACAATCTATTTGAAGCTCACTGTGATAATTTGTGAAAATTTGTTCAAGAGTACTCTTTTTGAATAATCCCAAAGTTTTAAAAGCCGTTTTCTGAGGATTGCGAGTTTTCTCGTTAGTAAAGGTGTTAGTAATTAATTCGGAAACTGCCTTAAAGATTACATCCGGTTTTATAATGATATAGTCTTCAAGTACTTTAATACCATGATAGTAACGGATCGTGCCTGTTTTGTGATGAAGAAACCATAAGCAGTTTGGCAAATCGTTCCCAGAGACATTACACTGCTTTGCTATGTCTATACATTCTTCATAAGTAATAATTGACTGTCGATGATGTCTCAAACTCAACTCAAGAGCTAACCAGGGTACAGGAAACTCAATTTTGTATGGACTTTCTTTACCTTGCTTCCTTCTAATTATAATTTGTATTGCTTTTTTAACAGCATTACTGTCATTTTCTTCATTGTAGTTATCCACAGGTATGATTAGTTGGTCATCTTCACCAGGACAATATTCAATACACTCACTTTCATAAAGATAGGTATGTTCCACAGCTCCTCTGAGCTCTTCATCAATCTTCCTTACCTTTTCCTCATCTACCAATAAATCCTTGTGTGTTGCTACTGTTAAGATTGAAAGAGGAGGAACCCTAGTTTTGAGCAAGGAGTTTGAATCGAGAAGTGCAACATCACGTGATAATGCGTTGTGATAACTGGCAATGCTGGAAAGACACTGCAAGAAAACTTCCTTCACAGTGAAAGAACTTTCATAAGGAACACTTTTGCCCTTAGGTGTACGATAGGTTACAATGTACTTAGTGTCTAGACAGGCTGGACCTTTAGCTAAACTGAATATTAAGAGAAAAATTGTAGGACCAGCAACTAGAGCAGGTAACACCTCTTGAAACTCTGGCTGACCTCCAGTATCAGTATAGAAAAGGGTCAAGGTGTCATCGAGAAGCTTTTGAACTTTAGTCATATCTTTGTTTTTCATAGAGTTTAGCACCTCATTAAGTAAATTAGAACCAGTGTGTGTTACACTAGTATTAGAATCTGGACCTGGCCTAACAGGAACATTACCAGCTTTTAACCTTGGTTCATCATTAAATTTCGTCACAGATTGTGGCTGGGAGGGTGAGTGAACAGTAAGATTCTCAATAGAAATTTGAGAATTTGTCTCTTGCACTGGAGCAAGTGAAGGCGTATTTGGACAATTAACAGAAACAGTAGGTGTAGCTGACTCATTAACAGAATTAGATAAATCCTTTGGGACAAATTGTGACTCGGTGCTATTTTTAATATAAAATGCAGATTCATCAACAAGATTTTTTATTTCTGTCCAATCACCACCATCAGCTACAAAAGTAGAGTATATCATCTTCCTTTTATCCAAAACAATTGTGCTATTTGATCCACTGCCTAGTGAATCACATGTAGCTCGTATTCCTGGGGCATCTCTGTTAAGAAGTCGATTCAACAGACACGTTTTTCCAACACCAGGAGGACCGAAAGGCATTAACTGAACCATATGCATTGGAATGGATCCCTCTTTCTCAACTGCATCTTGAAAAGCTTTAGCATACATGTACATGTGTCCACTCTCTGTAATAAATTAAAGAAGGTAATATATTCATTCATAAGTATTTAACTTTGTTTATGTTATGTATGTGTATATGTGAAACCTGAAGCACATAAATATATATTAGATATATATATATATATATATATATATATATATATATAAGACCCATGGCCATGTCTCTACTCTTTATGTAACTAAAAGAAACATCCTTGTGGGTCCACCAACCATACTATAAACATTATAATTACATAATACGTATATAATAATAATAAACACTAATGTATTCACATATTATGTAACAATAGATACCTACAAAGTATCATTTTTCAATATTGATAAACTGGGACTGGGAATCGGGCTGAGATTTTTTACGGCACTCGTAAGCTCCTCTATATACACATGTGTATATATATATATATATATATATATATATATATATATATATATATATTATATATATATATATATATATATATATATATATGTAATATATATAGTACACTTACAGGTCTTATATACAAAAATATAGACCCGAGGTTTAGTGTCCAAGGATGTGATATAGCCCGAGCCTGCGAGGGCTATATCACATCCGAGGACACTAAACCAAGGTTTTATATTGTTTTATATAAGAACTGTAAGTGTACTATATACAATATATTGTATGCTGATAGATTAAAGATTCACAGGTCTATATACAAAAATATAAGACCTAACCACATCAAACGGTTGCCATGGTAGCATGCTATATATATATATATATATATATATATATATATATATATATATATATATAATATATATACAATTACATGCAACCCTATGATTGCTTTGTGGTGTAATCATTCAGTAATTATGGCTGAATTTTTCGTGCCTCCTTACCTACATATACAATGCATATGTGACACAAACATATATAATTACATTATTATATTATTATAATTATATATATAGTTCAAATTTGTGGGAAAGCAATCATAGGGATGGCCCTATGAGCCATAATAAAGGTACTAAATTTCATGATTTCTAATGGATTATACGATGTTTTAAATGCAATTATATATATATATATATATATATAATAATATATATATATATGAGCCAATTGCGAAAACCACACTTGTGGCACAATATAATGTTTAACAAATGCTTACCTTCAAACATTCTCTATTCGGCTAGTATAAAACCAAATTTGGTATCAATAAAAAAATGTTAAAATAGCGAGTTTTTGAAAGTAAACGTTTGCAAAATTACTATGCATCACCAAGTGTGGTTTTCCCAAATTGGGTCACATATATATATATATATATATATATATATATATATATAATATATACCATAGCTAACAGCCACATCAAAGTTACCGACAGGTGCTATATACACAATATACACCCAACCACAGGTGGATATGAAACCACAGGGCTGATATGAGACCTATAATAATATTCATAATAGATTGCATCAGTCTGAGCATGCGCAATCAAGTTGTAAATTGAAGAGTTGGAGACAAGTTGTTTACAAATGGAAAGGATCGTAGAGCCGTAGATGTCAGGTAACATTGATGTACATGTTACGTATAGAATATATTATATGTAGCATGGCTTCTCCTGTGAGTATCAGTAATATCAGCCCTTCACCCCTTGATAGCAGCTCTCGGCTTCACCTCGTGCTGCTATCTTGGGGTTCAGGTCTGATATTGCTGATACACACCGCGAGCCATGTTATATATATTACATATAGACAATTTCCTGTTTTTGATTTTAGGAAGCAATACATTTAATATAGAAATACAGTGAACAATACCCAAGATCTTATCTAAAAACAATCTTCTATACCTGTCAAATAGACTTCTCCTATATGTGTTCCATAGTGAGGTTTTGGAAACATGTATTCTTCTTCTGCAATATCTTTTACAAAGTCTTCTCTTGCATCATCAAGGATTGTTGAGAGGGAACGTGCTCGTGTTATACGCTCGCAAAGATATTGTGTCCATAGTCCCACATAAATCTTGTCATTACTAAACTTGTAACCATTACTTGATGTGGCATAGGCAACAAGACCTGCTGATGGGGCTTTGAGATCAAATTTCTTTGTCACCCTTGTCAACTGATCATCTTCGTTAGGGTCGTTATTCACACAGCAATCAAAAAAGAACAGAAATTTGAAGTTTTGAGGAATGCCTGATCGAAATGGTGAAAGAATATTATTCTCGATATACAATACATCTGCATCATTACCACCTGTTAGTTGCATTGGTAGTAAATACTCATACCCAGATCCATCAACACCTCCATATCCAGCATAATAAAAAGCTACAAAACGATAATTCTTAGGGTATTCATTACATTCAGAAGCAGCTTTAATCAGACAAGCTAAATCTGTACTAGTAACAATTATTTCACGATAAACTGCAAAATTCAAATCATCACGAAAGATTGAAGACAAGCGTTCAACAATATCATCGGTCCCAACAGAATCAAACTTTCCGAAAACAAAAATAATTCCTTGAGCATTTGGCATCTCCTGACATCGACTGTATATTTTCTGTTTTGCTTTCTTGACAGCATCTTCACTGATTGTGGGAAAACCTGAATATTGAAATCATATAATTATATATAATGTATATAGTATACTAACAGGTCTTTTACACAAAATATAGGACCTGAGTTTTGTGTCCATGGATGTGATATAGCCCGAGCCTGCGAGGGCTATATCACATTCACGGACACAAAACGAGGGTCCTATATTCAGTATATAGGACCTATTAAGCAATACAATATATTGTATGATGGTGACATCTCCTGCATCATACAAGGGTTTGCCATATGTACAATATATAGACCTCATCACATCAAAGGAATGATGTCACTATAATTATATATATATATAGCACACAAGAAATTGAATAGAATTGTAGTGTGAAACTAAGACTAATCACTAGGTCATTAATGATTGATTGAACAGCAAGATTGACATAAAAATAAAATCTTATATTCGTAAATTTAAGCATGGAATTAGATAATCTCTTTTAAACTATGTGTGTTGTGAATTGACTAATTATATGCAATACTGAATACTATGCTAATACGATATTCATCCATAACTATCATAATTATTACTATTAACTAACCTGGTTTATCAGTAATAAACCAATACTCTCTCTCCCTGTTTACAGGATATCTCTTATTAGTAAAAGGACACTCAATCTCTTTATTCTTAAGATCAACCTCAGCAATGTGTTTTGCACATTTTGGCAGATTGCAGTAAAAACCATACTTTCGAGAGTAAAAAGATTGATCATATCGTAGACTCTCGTATGCAATGAAGACCCCTTTTTCAAGAATTTGACGAATATTATACAAAGAGTGTGTTGTGCTATCAGTTTGCTTACCTTCTACAAACACTTCTAAACATTTAGCTGTAGCTGTAAGAGTAATAAGACAATCTTTACTGTCATCAAAAGATGCTTGATTACGATAGAGAAGAGGCAAACCCTTGTCATCACGCCAAATTCTCCATCCCATTTCACGCAACAAAAATACAAGTAGCGCACTAAAAACCCCTTTAGGAACAAACCCTCCCTTAAACGACACTAAAAGCGGATCAAGGTTGATTTCAGAAGGAGGATTTGGTGCACGAACCAAAGCACAAGGAAAAAAATAATCACCTAACTCGGGATCATGTGAAGACTCAAGAATGTTGAAATGATTAAGAAGAGCTATAAATGCATCACAAGATATCTTAAGCTTGTCTTGATATGGTGCGAAACTCTTTTCAAGGGTATCCCTTTCTAATAAACCCAAATTTCTAAACTTCTTGAACTGAGATGAGGGAACATTTTCACCAATGAAGGTGTTAATAATTAGCCCTGAGATAGCCTCAAAGATCACGGTTGGTCGTGTGACAACAATGTCTTTAAGCTCTTTTACACTACCATAGTAACGAATACTGCCGATTTCATGATGAAGAAATGACAAGCACTTTGGCAAATCTTTCTCTGAGATGTCATAATTCTCTGCTATTTCTGTACATTTTTTATAGGTCACAGGTGGTGGACATTTTCTCAAAGCCAAATCAAGAGCTAACCAGGGTATAGGGAACTCAATTCTGTATGGCGATCCCTGTTTTTTAACTATCCTCTCCACCACATTTCTAACAGAAGCACTATCGTTATTGTCATTGTAGTTATCCACTGGTATGATAAGTTGCTCCTTTGAAAAATATTCAATGGCACCGCTTTTATGCAAGGATGTCTCCTCTACAGCTTGTTTCAGCTCTTTGTCAATCTCACTCACCTTTGCCTTTTTTACTTTATCTTTGTTCGTTCCTACTACCAAGATAGAAGGAGGAGAGACTCTACTTTTGAGTGATGATACACTCTGATAACTGGCAATGCTAGAAAGAATGTGCATAAACACTTCCTTGACAGTGAAAGAAAGATGTTGTTCACTGTCAGACGAACCATAGGAAGCAGTATATTTACTGTTTAGACCTTCCGCTAAGCTAAAAATAAATAAAAAAATTGCAGGCCCAGCAAGTAGAACAGGCACCATCTCTTGGAGTTCTGGCTGACTTCCATGGTCAATATATGTAATCACTGTGCTATTATCAAGAAGTTTACTGTCTCTGATGGAGTCTAAGATCTTATCATATTGAGGAGAAGCTGTGGGATTTCTTCCAAGTGTATTATCGGAAACTGGATCTTTTGATTGCCTCTCATATACTTCCAATAATATATTGAGTGGGAGGAAGGCTGATAAGGGATTAGCAGCAGATTCAGCAAGTTTAACTGCCACTTCTTCAAGATTTGGTATATGGTACCATTTGCCACCCGTAGCTACATGTACAATATATTTTGGAACTATTACATCATCGTGTCTGGATAATCTATCACCTGTAGCTAGTGTTCCTAAAGGTTTGTCTATAAGACGATGTAGGAGACTAGTTTTTCCAGACCCAAGTGGTCCAAAAGCCAAGCAATGAGCCATATAAGTACATAAAGAACCCCTTTTTTTGACAGCATCTTCAAAAGCTTTCAAGTTGTAGTTATCTACAGAATAATAATAATAATACAAATAATTCATAGTTATTAGAATTATGTAGTTTTGTTAGCTCACTATGATATTTATGGCCCACAAGGTCATGCCTATGACTGTTATATTGCTATACAGATTATATGAAGAAACAAGATATATAGAGAAAAAAGTATCCCTATGATTGCTTTGTGGTGTCCAGCATTCAGTAATCATGGCTAACTTCCTAAAACACATCAGTCTATTATAATTATTATTTTGATTATCTACTCTGTTTACCTTTTAAAGAACCTTGTAGAACTTTAAGAATATATTTCAGGTAGAATAGCTAGCTATTAGTTCCAGTTTCTACGTAAGCTACACAGCTTTCTTTCTGCTGGTCTGTAGCTGTAAAGCTTGAGCGCGCGTTCTTTTACGTGCCACGCCCATTAATTGACCGAGCCCCCGGGAATGATGTAACTTCCTTAACTACGTATACAACGCATACTCGCGTAAGTGACACAAACATTATTGAAACATATATAGTTCGAACCCGTGGGAAAGCAATCATAGGGATGGCCCTACGGGCCATAAAAAAGTATGTCTATAATTACATAGGAATACTACATTTTTCTCCATATATCTTGTTTTCATATTTACATAACAAACATCCCATTATTTTCATTTGATTCACATCTGTTGTTATAAAGAGTACATGTCACAGCTGAGAGTACTAATTTTAATAACTGTATATAAACTGCCATGATTCACTCAAACTTTTATGTTCGAATTCACTATCATTCAAAATACAGCAAATGAATGTATATATATATAATATATACCTGCTAAAAATTGACTGTGAGCGCCTTGTATTATTGGCAGCTGGTCTGTATATTCTGAAATGATTCAAAATAATTACATGAAATCACCCAAAATAAAATGAATGTAACATTGCAAAAAACTTTTATACATAGAAAGTAGTGCCGGCCATACTCTCTGAAGTTAAGGTAATTATAGCAAGGTCTGCTGAGGCTAAACACACAGTTTTTTTCTTGATGCAATCATTGTTCACATCACCTTATGAACAGTGATTAATTACAGAAGCTCAGATTCCCTCACTTCCACTGAGAGTATAATGACTGATGGGAGAGGGGGTGGTGAAATGGTGCTAATCATCATAGCCTAAGTAAGCTAAACTGAGTTTGTCTCTGACTGAGTAAGTTTCAAGTCTCTCTTGTAAAATTCAAAAACCCTTTTTTATCCAGGGCCAGAAATAGGACTCCTTTAAACAATGGCATAGCTGGACTGTCACTGATGGTACGGTCATATTTGTTAATTATTCATGAGGAGTGTGGCCTAATTAAAATGTCACTTAATTAATCAACGCAACATTAAATGCTATTTTACTAGTGCTTGGAAAAATGGAAACTGGACTAAATGTTAGTTAGGTAAATATTTTTGGTTATACTAAGTTTTAACCTGGTCTATAACTTTTATTTATAATAAATTATTTCCAGCAGCAAATGAAGTGGAATAATTGCCACACATGATTCATAATGAATGTGGAAATTTCATCACAGTTAAATTTCGATGTCCAGGCCTAGTCTGGAGACCAGCCCAAACATCAACGAGGAAGGGGTCTGGGCTCGCTCTTACTAACGCATTGTCAGAATGAAATTTAACTATTATTAATTAACCAGCTTCACTGCCATTATTGTTATTGAATTCAGTTTTAGTGCTTTCATTTAGCAATAAAATTGACTGTACATGTAGATAGTAATAGGATTCCATAGTCCATTATAATCATTGAATAATTCTATATTCATACTGTAACTATGTATAAGCTTGTACACTTCATGAATAATTAATAAGCTGAACGTATAATGTAATAACAATCATCACAAAGTAATCATACTTTATTCTTCATAATTATATGTTTGTTTTACCTTGACGGTCTTTCAATTTCTCTGTTGATGAAGGCAGTGTTACATCTTCAGTGAGTTGAATCTGGCTTCTTTTAAGTCCAGAAGAATTATCATACAATACAGGAGGCCTACAGGAAGATATGTATACTTAATTGTAATATAATATATATGTATATATATAACTTACAGAATTAGAGCCAGATCATTGATGGTATAACCTTTCCTTGTGATGTCATAAGCAAAATACTTCTCTATGAGGCTTTGTAATGCATTAATGTGAAGTAACTGTTCTGGTACTCCAAATATCAGCAGTATACTACAATCCTCAAACCCAAGGAATTGAAGAATTCCATCAGAGATACCTAAAAGCTGAGACAGGTTGCGTGTGATATTTTTAACATCTTCTCCTGTTGGAATAGTATTATTCGGTAAAAGCAGAAACAATGGAATGAGACCTGAATTTTCATGACCAGGAGCAAATGATTTTGATGGTATCTCAAATAGTGATCGCTGAAGATAATGAAGAAGTTCATCTTCATATATTTTCATCTTCTTTTGATCCTCATCATTTCCAAACTGTGTAACAATGGCGTTAAGTAACCATATGTTGAACCATGATGAATAATGTCTGCACAACACTAAGAACACATCATCAAGATCAGACGCACTTTCAAATTGTGATAGCAGCGTACCATGAGTTGGTCTTGGAATGTTTCTCACACTACCATATGTGTCTAGAAAAATCTTCAAGCGTTTTACCTTGATATTTCTTTTCTCAAAAGAATCAATAATATTTTGAATGAGAAAAGAATATTTTTCTCGAATATGTGTGTTTTGACTGCATAGACGATTTTTAATCTGCTCCTTTTCAGTTGCACTTTTTCTTTCCCAGTTGTGATAACTACTCACCCTTTCCGGATATACATCGGAGCCGGTTGGTTTGGGCTGATGTTGAAACATTTTTTCTTTGACATGCTGCAGGACAATCTCAGCGAGGTTTTGATCCTTCATATGTAGAAACACATTCACAATAGCAAGATATGTGGCATCACTACCATTTCTGCTTCTCCACTTATATAACAAGCTTAGTTTTCTCGATCTTTCCAAAGGCTTATCAATCTGAATCTCCTCTATTTCTGGCTGAGTGAACCCAAAATATGGTGCAGTGTCATGAATATTTGACATTTCTGGTAAGAGAGTTAGAAACAGCATATCGTCACATTGTTTTTCAATATCTGAAATCGAGAGGCTGTACTTCAGTAGTAGACTGCTCAGATCTGATGGGCCATGTGTTAGGTCAATAGGTGGGTTCAGTTCTCCGGTCCCTTCATTGTGTTCTGTAGACAATAGACAAGTGTTATGATATTATAAATTCCGTATAGTTAGAATATGAATTGCATGTATTAATACTAGTGTTGTTGTAGTTAACTATAACTAAGATTCCTTTTGCATTCTGAATTTTAGCTAACTAAATTATGACTAAGTTACAGTTCTACTGTAATAGCCATAACTAACTAAAATGAAAAATGGCTAATAATGGGCACTTTTAATTAGTTAACTAAAACTAAAACCCTCTTAGTAAGCCTAATATTATTTTACTTACAAGAGGTCTGTGTTTATATACCAAATAAAATCCTTATAATAACAATTTGTTTAAACACTGGTGAGAACACTGATTATATCCACCATAAATAGTTTGTGAAATAGTCCACACAGACAGTACACAAGCAACCAGTATATATAATTATAAAATAATTTTTAATGTTCAATACTATAAAGTATTTTAACAATCAAACTCTACACTGGAACATATCATGATCTTTGCAAGCAATTTCGGTGCTATTTTGTAAGTTAAACAATTCTTTATTTTCATAAATTAAGAAAAAGCTAGAAGCAACTATACTACAATTAATAGGATAATTCCACCAACCACAAAATAAATGGTACACATCTAACATGCATAATGATTATCTACTAACTTTTTTCATAACGGGATACACAACCAAATGTTATACATGTACATGTATGTACAATTTGACATTTATCAATCAATAAATTTTAAGTTGCTGTTTATTAATTAAATACTACAAACTTTACTATATGTACATTAAGAGAATACTTGTAATGAGACATATAATTACACTTACTGGGATGGAGTCTAGCAATTTTATCTGCTAAATGCTGATTATCAACTGATGGGCTCCTTAGAGTATTAACCAGTATGGACCATGAGGCTGTTCCACTCTCCAACCACTTACGTAGCATACCAACTGTTTGATTACGTTCACTATGATTTTCATTTCTAATCTGCTCTAACACAGGACGAGATATACCCAGAGCAAGTCCCAGTGCAAACCAGTCAGTAACATCACTGATTGCTTCAAATAATGGAACTAGATGTTTATCTGGATATTGGAAAATGTAATAGTGCTTACTATTGTAATCAGTATTATTGTGTCTAAATATTAAAATTATAATTATTGTTTTTAATTTTATTGAACAAAGATGAACATACCTGATAAAGGTTGATCAACAACATCTTCCATCTCTTGGGCTGGTCTATGGAATTATAAATTAATACTGAAAAACAGCTAAATAATAAATAAATAAATATTAGTATAATAATTAGTGATATAGATTTACTAAATTTTATTTACCATCAGATAAAACTATACTGATTCAATAATAATACAATCTATAATCTTTTCCAATATCTTGTTCCTACTATGAAATATACTATGACCATTTTGTGCAGCAAGATGGTAATTAAATTTAGTATCTTAAGGATATACAAAAGTGAACTGTTATTCAAACTGATTCATTGGCCATTTCCATGGATAGTGTTTGAAAATTACATCTGGCTACTGGACAAACAGACACAATGTATAATATAATATTTGATAGGTGAACGGAAGAAGAAGAACTTTTCAAAAAATTTTAGTTTCTTCCTTGTTTGGACACCTTTGTGTAAGAGCCCAATCCACTATACAGTACAATTCAAAATGAACACTATCCCATGCAAGCTCCCACCTCCCCTCAGATAGTGGCTTGTTAGCTTCTCTCCCAATACCATGAACACTATCCCATCCAAGCCCCCACCTCCCTCAGATAGTGGCTTGTTGACTCCACTCCCAAATGAACACTATCCCATGTAATCCCACCTCCCCTCAGATAGTGGCTTGTTGTTTCCATCATGTTTTATATTTGGTAAATTGGTATTTCTAAAATTAAATAGCTGCTAGTAGTGTTTCAGTAATTACAATTACTACAAAGTAGCTCCACATGTATCCTGCAGGACCAATTAACTAGATTGACAATATTTCTTGCAACTGGTACTAATCGTTATTTTAACAATTTTGCTTTTACAAGAAGGACTGGAGGAGCTGGCCAGTCCTGCAGTTGCTCAAGGCATGACCGTAACTGCATACATACACTCAATAGACATACAAACAAAACAACATGGGGTTGGGTTTGTAGGGGGAGGTGGATACACCCTAGGATTGACAACATATGCTGGGTACATAGTGTTTGAATATTCAGTCTGGCTGCCAGATGAATGGACACAACATATAATTATATGTATATATATATTATGTATGTGATCATAGAAAAGATGTTATTTGATTATCCAAATGCTTAAGATCAAACACTAGTTTTCAGCTGCTTTATGCAAGAAACCAACAATATTGACATTTACATGTAGGTAGGGCAACAACTCATCTTCGAGTATTGAAAGCTTAATTCTTACTACTATAAGATGTACGCTGAAAAACGAGCAATTGTCATTTAAAAATGAATATCAAATACGACACATTTTCCTATACCCAGACACATGTGTTTGCATCACTTACAAATGAAGTTAAACTATATAATTATGCAATGTGTTTAGATTATTAATGAACAAAAGGAATGTTCATCTATTTACGTAAAACTCAGGACAACACATGACATACCTTCACAGTAAAACTGTGGCAAGTTCAACACTTTGTAATTTTATGATGTAACTATCTATTTCAATATCACAGCTTCAAATATGAACAGCTTCAGTATTGCAATAGACCTTGTCTGAAGACTAATAATGGAGTATGATCTGCTGCTCTAGTTCTAATGAAGAAGATGACAAATGATTAATTGATAATCACACACCAAATATGGCTGAATTCCAACTTAAAGGGGTGGAATTTACTACATCCAGATGCACACCCTCTCACTTTATAATGGTTAATTTTCACATCACATTCACACAAAAAGATCCTATTTCTCTATAGATGTACTAGGCAAATGCAATTGGGCATTACAAATTTCTAGTCTGCATGACTCTCTCTCTCTCTCTCTCTCTCTTCTCTTCTATATTAAACCGGGCTTGATAAATAATGTATTATGTACAAAAATTACAAAAGATAAAATCATAATTTGTATTTGCAAAGCATTCCAGATTGCAAAAAAAAATCCACCATTTAATTAAGACAAGCTACACTCACATGTGTAAACCATTCAGAATTATGCCTGTACAACATACCTTCAGAGTATAGCAAATCTGAGATCTTAATAAGTAAATATGTTCCAGCTACCTATATGTATATGCAGTCTCCCAAAGCCGGACTAACTCTAGCTATCAACAGCTCCAGTCTAGTCTTGACATCAAGTTCACGACTTTGATAACGGATGATTGATCAGCAATTCTATTGTGTGAAGAAAATGCAAGATGGTTAGTTACTATTATATAGTACTTCGAATAACACAACATACCTATGATAATGTCAGAGAAGGATGCTGGTCGCTGTCAATAGTGGAATCCGCCCCTTCGCGATTCGCTATTTCCCCGCCGGCGCCAATCTGTAGACCCTCCCTTTTATCGAATTTTGATACATGTTCTTTCATACTATGATCATGATAATACAATATTAATATCCATATAATATACGTAGTATATCATCCTCATTCTCACTCATTGAATACAGTCATTGATTTGAATCAGTTAACTGATCAGTGTGTTAAACTGTTTCTTGATTCTGATCTTTGTCGTAATAATTAAATTATTCTTCTGGCCAAATAGGAGATGATGAGTAGCTAGTTAAGTGACTTCCATGATTCTTAACAAAGTTGAGTATTTTGTGATAAACTTCTCTCATTTGTAAATTAAACTATGAGATTGATGATATAAAGTAGAATGTGATATTATTTACAAACAAACATCTGTCGATGTCTTGATGGTCACTTTGGCCATAATAAAATTACATCAACACAGACTATTAAAATTCTGATTCTTCACTTCAGAATGTTATTAATTAAAGTGAACATAATAGTGGTGACCACCTATATATATGTATATAAACCATGTTTAGTTAGTGTATACAGGCCTTGGGTTATATCCACATAAACCTCCTCCATAGCAGATGACATATACATCTCCTAACCATGGTTTGTATATTACATTAAAGCCTCAGTACTATTAATTACATTTTAAATCCTCGAATTTAGCATGCATTAAATTTCTGAGCCATGCCTAATATGCCTAGTAAAATGATTCTGAAATATATTTTTTAGTGTGTTAAATTGATAAAATTAGTGCATGCATTTTAAGTTTAAGGTATATAGATAATTGGTCTCACCTCTTTTCCAATATATTCACTGATATTTTCATTCCTCATATGTGGTAAGGGTTGGATGAATAGTGTAGAATATCCTGGAAATTGTTATTTAGTACTCAAATGTAGAGCATACCCAATGTTCTCACCACACAAATGGTGCAATGTATAAGTATTTATACATATACAGTGTTCTGCCCAGGATATTTAGACTGGTGGTTGGATTCTAAATTGCATTTAGTGCTGTTTATCCAGTATATACTTAATTCTGTCTGAGTAGCCTATACATGTATTATCTGAGAGGTGGTTAATTTATCTGAGAGGTGGTTAATAAGTGGTTAATATTATTCATCTGAGAAGTGATTATTCCCGACCAGTGTGAGCAGAACACTGCAATCATTTACTTGAGAGATAGTAATAGCTGATCGAGTGGCTAATTAATAGTGTAAAAGCTTGTGTTGAGCTATAAAGAGATGGTGGTGCAGGACAGACCATAATTAGTGGTGCAAATAGAGGTGTACCAAAAAGTGTAGTGAGAATCCTGAGTATATCTATATAAGGTATTATCATTACCTGTTTTATGAACTAATGCCTCTTCATATAACATTATTGCTAATACTGCATCTTCTTCTACTGCATCTTTTCTGAGACTAAGTCTTGCATGTGATAAACACAATGCAATCCTATACAAATTAGAATACATATAATATGTATATACCTTAAGCCTACTTTTAATTACATGTACTAATTTCAGCGATTTTAGTGACTAACATAATAATCGCTAAAATTAGTAGTTCATTGCGCATGTACATTAAATTTGCATGTATAATATTCTACTCACATAGTATCTAGAGCATTAAGAGGTGTATCACTTCCGTGTAAACCACTACCACGCGCTCTTCTACTGGAGAGATAAAACGCTTTTAAGAGACTGTGTGCCGATTGGGAAAGAGAAACAGGAAGAGATGATGATATGGCCAGCAACTACATGTAAATAATTTAAAAGAAGAAATTAAAACACACCAATAATAACAAATATAAAATATAAATTCACCAATCAATCTCAGAATATCTAATCCTAAAATGTCTACCTCCAAGACAAAGACTTTAGTAGAGATTTGACTGAATCAAATTCCAAACTTGTTTTCATTAGAAAGAAAAACTGAAGCTCGTTCAACATTTCAGCTTTCTTCTGTTGTAAAGCTAAAACATTGTGTGGAGCTTCTATTGTTTCTTTGTAATAAAAACAAGTTAGGAATATGATTCTTTCTAACCTCTACTAATGTCTACATACTCAACAAGACAAGCATCATGAAGGACAGTCGTTGTTCAAAACATTCTCATCAATACAAATATGTCCAAGACAGAGAGTAAGTCTGTCCCAGAAATAAACAAGTCACTCGACAAACACAAATCATCACATTCATCATGTTGAGTTGAGACAAAAATCAAAAGTGTTAAAAGATGGACTGAGGAGAAAAGGACATTATTCCCATACACAGCAATGAATACATTGTAATGAATCCAATATTATAAACAAGACTGTTGCTGCTAGGTTTACTACCTACCAAATCTCCACTCTACTGCTGTTTTTAATTAATAAAATTGTCTACTTTGTTTAGTACCTTTTATACATTTTAGGATTAGATGTCTCCAATGAAACTATCATTGCATGTAATACCTGAATGAAGTCTTCATGTGTAAGTGGAGGTATGGAATTAAGTCCCATTGATTTCTGTAATATATGCGTTGTAAGAACACTGTAAACAAGTTCTTCATTATCTTGTGTGTAGGGATCAGTTAACAAAATTAGACCAAGTTGACTGTGAGATGAACAATTGAATTGAAAGTAAAAACTAATGCTCAATCATGTTACATAATTATATAAAAATAATAATTACTTAAAGCTCATTAATTTTCTATAACACTTAGGGTCTCATTCCCAAACCAATTCTAAGTAAGCCATATATGATGAAATGACATATGGTTAAAATGATATGATGATCCAGAGACAACCACCATGTACTGTGTACATTATTTCTAACTCACTCAATTAAGTGCCTTGGAAGACTTATCTGATCCTAAATCAGTAATTGAACAGATAGAAATATAGAGTTATAATTATGCAGATTAACATAACATAGTAATGACATTCTTTGTGTTTCCATGACAACATTATATATACTGTGTTTTCAATAACACATATGTATTTACATACTTGTAAAGGTTGATGTACTCCTTTTCGTTCCAAAGTCACTTGACTATCACATGTTGACCATATGGTACAATTTAATGGCCATGTGATATGTTTAATGACATCACTATCAGGTTTTCTTGTTTTCACAGACACCTGTTTGCTTTCAAGTGCTATAATTATAATGAAAAAGAATTGAATTTCAAGATATAGTTGTACTCTAGAGTTAGGCAATAATTCATTCAATATTATTGCATTTAATAGTTATAATAATGTATGCAGTTGAAAAATACTATTACATCTTGAGCCGTATGCTCTTAAAACAATGATCAGAAGTGTCACCTTTTAAAAATGAGCCTATTTTTGTTACATAGACAGTATCAATGAATAGTTGCAATATTCCAATAATCGCAAGTCACCTTTAGGCAACAATCGCAAAACTTAATTTTTAATATCGCCAAACCCTATTGTACTCTATATATAGCTGTTTCATATCCTGCCACAACACACAATGTGGTGTAGCAGTTTCTACATGTAACCATTTGATATAATAAAAATACAAACAGTTCACTATATACTACATAGCTATATATAAATAGAAAATGCACCCCATCCTTACAATTAAACTGCCTACATTGTATGATATGATAATGTATGACATAATGCAGTTAATGATTAAATGAAAAAGGTGCCTTATTTATTCACAAATACATATGCAATACTAATTTACTTTGTTGCATTATTTCCTTTGTCTCTTTCTTCCAGTTTCCAATGTTTCCTAACAAACACACACCACTTCTGGCTAGTAGAAGACTTCCACCTGTAGTGTGTGCAAGTGAGTATAAACAATAAATAATAATTTCTGAACTAGTTTTGATTTAGTATGACATAAATTTAATGCGGTAGTTTCTTAAAATTTAGTTACATGTACAGTGACAAATGTAGTAAACTAAAATAATAGTTAGACTAATGTACTAACTATTGGCAAATTTACATTTAAGTTATAGATATTACATACTAAAACTTAATGCATTATACTACCACTTCCACATAACAATCCTAAATACATGTAAGTATGTATGTATATATAGCTAGAGCAAAAGTAAAACACAAAGAAGTGATACTTATGTAGGGTTTTAGTTATACACTTGATAAAGTGGATCATCTCTACACTTTTCCCAATTAAAAATTGTGATGTATTGTTGCTTTGAGATTAAATTACAAGCTTACTATTTTTACGACAATGGATCAGGCATCTATCCTAGTTGTGAGAGGATACCGTAAATATAGCAAATTCCATTAAATTGATAAGAGAATGTAGAATTAATTTAAGATCGTAGCATTACAAAGAAGAATATTTTGCTTGTAGAATTAGTTTTAAACAAAACCCACCATCAATCCAGTGTTTGTCATCTTTCCTTACACTCCCTGTCATGTCTGATACTGAGTTATGTATGACTCTCCTTGTGAAGAAGCTACTGGTGTATTTCATCAGTTGATTAATATGATGTGTCTCTGTACCTATAACTAAAAGATCGATCATCTTCTCTCTGAACAAGAGGAGAGCAAAAGTCATAAATATATTAAAATCAATGAACATCCATATTACCTCTCATTGGTAGATGCTGCTACACTCAATAGAAGTGCAAGTTTTAATCGATGATATATTCCAGGAGGGTATATTTGAGCTTAATTAAATAATAGAAGATATTATACACATGTTATAATTTAATATTTGATTATAAACATGTACTTCTGTATTAATATTATACTTGTGTTACCTGCAAAACTGTAGGCTAATGTAGCAGTAAATACCCATGGAGAATACTGACATGCTATATTAACAGAAAAGGTCAGTAATATTTATAATATTCTTTATAGTTGTGTTAAGTGTTTAATGTGGCGGCACAAGGTTAGGGCTCAATAAAGGTCAAGATTAGATAATTCACAAGGAAAGAGAGTGCATTATCAAATCGAGAACTTTATTGGTCTACGCAAGAGCCACATCATAACACTTAATGCATCGTAAAAAATATTATAAAAGATTTAGTGTCTATCACTTGACATTTGTAGTGTGTTTGGTCACATGTTCACATGTAGCTGTGTATTAAGTAGTTAATGCATTCTTAAATGTCATTATGCTGTTTAAAATGTAATCAGGTGACTAGTATATGAAAACATGATTGGTTCAATGTCATGTGATATATACTAATAATGTTTAAACACATATTCAGTTAGTCCTTATGAAAACTAACCTGTGAATATATCTCTAATGTGAGATGGTAGAACAGGATTCATTGAAACTTTAGGAACACAATTTAAAGAATATATGTTATTAGCCTGCAAATGTATATATAAGAACATAATGACTATATGAAGTATATTGAGCAACACAATATTATCAAAAACAAATCCAAAAATAAATGTAACAGCCTAATGAATATATAAAATTACACAAAGAAAGGGAAGTGAGTGATTACTATTCAAATTTAACCCTGCTGCCCATAATAATTAAGGCTGTATACTTTGCAATCATATTTACAATTGATATTGCAGTAGACTCTGAAAAGGTAGTTACACATATATACATAAACTGAATAGTTTCAACACAATAAAGAAATGCATTGAATGTAAGTTCATACACTATTATAATTATATACAATGGTATATCTCTATTCCGGACACCCTTGGGACAAATATTAGAGTCATGTCAGGAGTGGATTTATAATAAAGCACAGTTTGGGTAAGCACCCTTAATACAGGGGTGTCTTCATTCCAGGAGTGTTGGAAAAGAAGGCTACAGAATTATAATTTACTTAATCAATATAAATTATACGTACCTCTAGTGTACTGTTAATAAAAGTCCTTCCGTTTGTTTGGTGAGTTTTATGAACTGGGATACCCAACACTGTATATTCACCACCCATTTCAATATTGCTACAAAGCTCATCTGAGAGAATATAAATAACAATATGTATGTAATCTGTCTTCTCACCTCTCAATACTACTGTAATCCCTTGGTATCGTACATTTTTATCATCATACAGTGATTCATTTGGAACCATTTGTATCAACATTTTATCTGAAAAAAATTACAAATTAATTATTAACGGTATAAGTATTCTAGGTATTTATTCCACTAACCAGCCAGTATTCTAAATGCAATATCTTCAGTCAGTGTTGATCCACAGTAAGAACAAGAAAGGTCTCCTCTACAAGACAGAAAGTACATAAAGTTGATATAGAAACTGAATATACATATAGTTAACTACTTAATTGTATGTACATGTATTATATAATTATATAATTATAATTAATTTAGTGTTTTAGTTCGACAATGATGGCCACTTTTAGTTATATTTATAGTATACATAGTTTCTCAAACTTATAGTTTAGTTGTAGTTACATTAACTAAGGTAACATTGAGTTTACTAAGAAACTAAAAGTACCCATTGCTGGCAAATTATCATTTTAGTTAGTTATAGTTATTGCAGTAGACCTGTAATTTAGTTATAATTTAAAAGTCAAAATGCCTTACTAGTTATAGTTAACTAAAACAACACCATACAAAATATTCAAACCTCATTGTCATGGCTTCAGTAGCTCCTGCACTATGCATTCGGATATACTTATTATCTCTTCCAGCATTACAAGATGTGTTAGGACAGTAGAAACAAGCACTCTCTCTGACAAAAATGTAATAATATAGTAATGAGATTGAAATGTCAGAACCAAATGATATCATTATAAAAGTGTATGCTAGATTCTATAATATTATATATATAAAATTGGTAAGCCCTTTAAATGCCAAATGGAAATTGTATACATTTAAAAGCCAAAATTAAATTTTTGAATATCTATTCTCAAGTGTATTATATGGAAATCATTACTGTAACACTATAGTGTGATCCCATATATAGTATGATTATAGTACCTTAATTTGTCACTAACTTACGTATATTTCTCTTTCACACTCATACTACATACTACTCCAGTAAATGTTAAAAATCTTGGTTCAACATGAAACTGAGGAAAGTCTGATATGTGCTGAATAGTGTAACTAAAGAATCAAGCATTTAATATTGTAATATTTTTTAAAGCAAATACTCATTACTGAATAGAGAGAGATTTGCCTTACCCTGATAATTCAGGTAGGGTTTTTAGTCTGAGTAATAGTAGAAGCTGAGTTGTGGAATTAAGATGAGGTAACCATTCCATTTCTTTAATGATAGTGAATATAACTTCTTGAAATAATAACCATGCTTTGCTTGGATGGTGGAGAAGATCATCACCAAGTCTGACTATAATTACATAGTTACATAACAATATATTAAGTACATAATAATTTATATAGATATTTATTATAATTATACAAACAAACAAACAATATTATAACTATATTATACACATGCATATCAACATACGTATGATTATATATATATATATATATATATATATATATATATATATAATTAGGCAATACGTACATTATACATGCATACACACATGCATATTTTGCAGAAATACATACATGTACTCTATAGTCTATGTATGTATACGTCATACAATCGTTTGATATATATACACTTACCGTTTGCTTCAAGAAGTTGAACTGGATCAATTAGGAGTGCTAATTTAAAAACTGCCATTATCTCCTGAAAAAAATTTACAAGAAACAGAGAGCAAGAAAGACCGTGTGTTAATTTGAACACACACAATTGACATACTCGTGATTCATTCATTCTTCTTGCAGTATATGCACAGCATTGCCTTTCTATTTCATTTAAGTGACCATAATCTGTTAAAAACTGCAGCAAGTTAACTCTCAAAGACATCTCACAGGTGCATGTGCAGCAAATGCAGTTCGTATTTCCCGCGTTACATGTACAATAAAATTATTAATAATTATTAAAATTAATTGATTGTTAATTAATTAACCTGTGAGGTCATAGTTATGATACCATTGTTGACACTTTTAACTCTCTTGTTCACAGTTTGCGCCCATTTTACCACTTTTGATAAGCAACAAGAACAAGAAGACATGTCTGTTCCTGGAGGTCTTAGTGAGGAACGCCCTGCTGGACCTAAAATCCAAGAGATTGCTGACAAGGTGCAATAAATCAAGACATTACCTAATTACTTATAATTATGTGTGTCTAATAACTAGTAATAGGACAGTGTTTGGTATCCCAATTATATTAACGATTCTATTGAAGTAGTGGCAGCCACACCCATTTACCAGGAATGGCAGCCATTAAAGGTGGTGGAAGGTTAGTCTCCCAAGTATTAGTCTGGTGTAGCCACACCCTTTGCATTGGAAAGGTCTAGTTATCTTTGGGAAATGTAATTACTGATAAGGATGGGGCAGACTTTTTAGTATAAACATACAATACTTTATGGTTAGTAGCAGGAATTATCACGTGATAGTGTTACCAGACCCTTCCTTCTCTATCCGAAGGGTGTGACTACGCCAGACTATAAAGGTGGTGGGAGCTTCGTCTGGCAAATGCAGCCATGAAGGGAATGTGCTTATCCAACTAAAGGTCATTCACGTTCACCATGACCTCAGAAAAATGTTCATAACTTTAGTTTGGAATGTCCAACAATCTTTTTGCCTGTACCATTTTCGTATAATTATTCTTCCCGTCCTTTTTTGTGTATGTCAAATTTCAATCCATTGCTTCATTACAGTATAACTATGTATTAATCTTATCACATTAAACTATACATTATATTACATATGAAGTCATCACATCGTAATTTTGAGGACATCATGAATGTGAACAGACTATAGTAGCAGTGCTTTTTTGTATTAACTAGGTTGTGCTAAAAGAGTCTGTTTAATATCATGGACAAACTACTTAAAACATTTAGTATGTATCAAGATTATACCTCTACAAATCTCCTGTTATGTTCCAAGGTCCATAAAGTTTCCTGTAAGACCCTTAATGGCATAACACATAATAATTACAAAACTTACTCTGCTGAACATATATAATTATAATCATATATATATGGTTTTCATCTACATCTCCACTTGAACCACTATTACTATGTCACTCCTGGGTTTTTCTTTGTTTAAGGATAATATTATATATTATAATGTAGTGACTGGGCATATGAAAATCATTTTTATTCAATATGCCTATAACATGCCTGTAGACAGGGAGATTTTGTGTCTAGCCACTAAATCATCTAATTGTATTTTCACAGTTTTTACAGTCAACACTAATTGGGATAGTACTACTTGACAACAGTGATATCAAATGTGATTTAATTGCATACTTTTGTGTTACTATGGTATAAAATGCCCTGTTTAGAGGCAGTTATGGGCACTTGAGATAATTGTCTCGGGCTACACCCTCGACCAATTATCTCATGGGTATATGCCCATAACTGCCTCTAACCAGGGCTATATCTTATAAATACATTTATATTCTTGTTTCCACTTACGTGACTATGCATTGTATACATAGTCTAGAAAGTTGCATCATTCCAGGAGGCAACAATAATTATAATAATGGTTTTTTTATTTCAGGTGAGGCCTGAAGCCGAGCTGTTAGGTGGAAGAACATTTTCTGAGTATATTGCTGTGAAATATCGTTCTCAAGTAGTGGCTGGTGTCAACTACTTTATTTCAGTAAGTAATACATATATACAATGCAACTGTGTAATATATATGTTTATATGTCTAGAGGGGATATCCACCTCTCCCCCCTCCCCTCTCCCACTATGAAACCCTGTGTACCTTTGCACACTTCTGTTTGCCCTTTGCCGAAATTCATACATGTATGTGCTACTAAAGGAGTCAAACTTACTCTTTTCTTATAACCCAAATACAAAGAGATATGTACCCATATGTTTATGTGTGTGGATTGCATGATATCTATGTAATTAATTGTTTGCCATTTGCTGGAGAGAACACTGTTATAAAGACTTTAGATCAGGGGTATGGAAATAGTGAGTCAACTGCCGAACATTTTGACCTATCTTCAACATCCTTGCCCTGGTCCTCATATACTTTGTATACAGCTCAGTTTTAATTTACCGGACATTCTAGATTTATCTGACAATGTCTTGTATGACTGGCTGTTTCCACACCACTGCTTTACATATCTACCTATCTGATATTTCTGATTTCTTCAATGAAATTGTCTTAATAATTATTATTATAGGTATTAAAATAACCTTTTAAACACATGACAATGTGATTTAATTTCATAACGAGACACTTTCCACACATAATTTGCTTAATCACTTGCCACCATTTTGTACAGGAACTCAATGAAGTTTAGTATCCAGGAAGAGCTATTATTTATCTTCTTAGATACCAAATTTCATTGACTTGCTGTACAAAATGACAGAAGACGTCCAATTAAAGGTAAGCATTTGATCAAAATTAATTAATGAGAAAGTGTTCCTTTTTGAAATTAGGTCATAAATGAGTTTCTTTGCTGCTTGAGCATGCATTGAAGCCATGTTGTATTACATCAAGGTATCTTTTAGGGGGGTGGGGCATTTACCCATCCTTGGCTTTAGCTTGCCCCCCCCCCCCCCCCCCCTTGGATATACTGAGAATTCTATTTTACAATTCAAGCCTTTATAAAAGCTTTAATGACACAATAAATGATAACATGAAATGCACAATATTCTATACAACAATTTTCCTAGGTTTCTAGTCGCAATTGTCATCATCAGATAGTTTTTGTGGTGCTTCGATTGTAATTTTCATCAAGTAAGAAAGACTTTTTTCACCCAATCGATTTCTCAAACGAGTTTTGATCATTTTCATCTGTGAAAAGCTTTGTTCCACTGATGCTGTCCCAACTGGTATTGTCATACAAACATTGGCCAGGGTATTCAAATGAGGGAACATTGTTTTGAGCATTTCAGTTGTTACAAGGTTGTTTAGTTCTGATGCCTTGTCTTCCTTTGGTTGTTTGGCTAGATAGTGACGAAATGTAGTCCACCTGACAGATGTAAATTATGTTTGTGCAAAAACAGTCCCAGATTCCACCAAATTGTGTCTGATAAAAAGTCAAATTTCCGGGGGGAGCATGCCTCTGGACCCCCCTAGTTTGTCGCATGCTTTGCATGCAAATACGTACTTGCCCCCCCCCTGGGCAAATAGCTGAAAGAAACCCTGTACATCCCATGCCCATTAGTTGACTGAGCCCCCTGGAATGACACAACTTCATTAACTACGTGTATGTATACAATGCATACATGACACAAACTTATTAATTATTATTAATGTAACCAATAAAATATAATCAACACCGTGGAAAGTAATCATAGGGATGGCCCCATAAAAATGTTATTGGTATATAGTACTCGTCTTTTCCTACTGTAGGTTAAAATTGGGGATGATGAATATTGCCACCTTCGTGTGTTTCAAAATCTACAACAGGGAGTTGAACTAACTGCAGTTCAATTCAACAAGACAGTAGATGATCCTATTGAGTATTTCTGAAAAAATGTTTTAAAATAACATGTCAATATTCATGTTTTTTATTATCTAAACATTAGGTGGTATTACATTCTATATAATTATAATATAATATAATATATGTGGTAATCTACCCCATGATTTAAAAGGGTGTGCACACGTGTTAGCAAACCGTTTTACCTAAGCCTGACCACACCTATTTGTAGGTCCTTGAAATCAGCCTGAAGCAGTTAATAAACATTAAACGTGATTACATGCTCTTGAACTATCCATTCATCAATAATTTGTATACCTTGACCTCAATAAGTTATTCTTTGAAAGTGAAGGTTCAATTGAATCCCTCTGACTATGGGCCTGGTAATGTTTGGTATAGTTCAAACCCAATTGCTAAAGTACCTCAGCTTGTTAGACCAAAGTGGAACCTTCAGTAACCAAAAATGATGTCCATCCCTTGGCTCTATTTTCTGCTTACACAAAAAAAGTGGAGTATTTGTTCAGTCCACTTAAATGACACAGTCAGGAAATACTTACTACAGTTCCACTAGATTTGATCATGTGAATAATATAGTTATGCTATGGAGCTGGGCAACTTATGATCACAGCTGACTGGTTATATCGAAACTAAAATATCAATCATAACAGACAACTTGAAAAGGACATTTTACAGCTGCCTGGCATTTTATTAAGAACAATAATTATTCACATTTTGGAAATAACCATTAATACTAAATGATGTATAATTTCTTAAATGATTCCATGAATTTTAAGCCTGTGAGTATGTAATTGCAGTCTAGTTATGTGCACAATAGACCTAACTATTGCTTTAGTTCATCCTATTACGCATGCAAGCTGTCAGTAAAATGATACATACTATCACATTTCTTCTTATCTTATCTGCTGTTGTGTTAATAT
Source organism: Petrosia ficiformis (assembly GCA_947044365.1). Lineage (NCBI taxonomy): Eukaryota > Metazoa > Porifera > Demospongiae > Haplosclerida > Petrosiidae > Petrosia > Petrosia ficiformis. The sequence goes on along the minus strand of OX345646.1, from coordinate 1,341,248 downwards.
TGTCAAAAACGTAACATCATTAAACCACAAAAGAGGAAAAGGGATCATCCAGTAAGGTATACGATTATAAAGAGTAAGATAAAATTGTTTACTGAAGTTAATCATCATTAAAATTAATGTTTTGTAGCTAGAAACATTTCATAGTGTATGTTGATTTACAGGTAGAAGTGAGACAATAATTCATTCCAATATGTAAGAAAAATTATCATGATTATGGGTCTGGTAATGTTTGGTATAGTTCAAACCCAATTGCTAAAGTGCCATCAGCTTTTTAGACCAGCAGTTGCCAAAGTGGAACCTTCAGTAACCAAAAATGATGTCTGCTTTCACAAAATATTTTTGTTCAGTCCACTTAAATGACACAGTTAGGAAATACTTGCTACAGTTCCACTAGATTTGATCATGTGAGTAATATAGTTATGCTATGGTCTCTACTTACATTGATGGAGCTGGGCAACGTATGATCACAGCTGACTGGTTATATCGAAACTAAAATATCAATCATAACAAGCAACTTGAAAAGGACATTTTACAGCTGCTTAGCATTTTATTAAAACAATAATTTTTCACATTTTGGAAATAACCATTAAAATTCATGGAAATCATTTAAATATCATATACAAATTATACATCATTTAGTATTAGGACTGTGAGTATGTAATAATTACTGCAGTCTGTTATGTGCACAATAGACCTAACTATTGCTTTAGTTCATCCTACTACACATGCAGTAAAATGATACATACTATCACATTTCTTCTTATCTTATCTGCTGTTGTGTTAATATTGTCAAAAACGTAACATGACTAAACCACAAAGGAGGAAAGGGGATTATCCAGTAAGGTATATGATTATAAAAGAGTAAGTTACTGAAGTTAATCATCATTAAAATCTATGTTTTGTAGCTAGAAACATTTCATAGTGTATGTTGATTTACAGGTAGAAGTGAGACAATAATTCATTCCAATACATAAGAAAAAATATCACGATTATTTTCTACTTTTAAGGCAATGTCTAACTGTACAGACTATATCGCTCAAATATCAGTAGTCATTTCCTCATTAAGCTGTGTACCCTCTTTGTAGCTCATGAGTGCTTCACCATCATATAGAACATCAATATATTCTCCACCACCAATGTCAATCTGTATGTACGATATATGATTGAATTTCGTTTTAGTGTATTATACAATTTTATTACTAGCAAATCTGAATGTACAGTTATCTGTTATACATACACTATAAACATATTCAATGTACACATGATGTAATATGACTTACTCTTACAACAGTTACTGTATCCTTTCTGATGTATAACTTAGCTACAAATGTAGAGTATTTTTTCTTAGTCTCTTTCTCAAGTGCATCTTTTCTCTAAAAGTCATAATTATAGTAATTAAACTTTAAGTAAATATTTTCACACATCTTGGCCTATACAGGTTGTTACCAACATTCATGATAAGCGGTAGTGTTAATATTGACAAGTGGTGTCTGTAAAGTATACAAACAATTTAAACACCACCAAAGTGCAGTTGTACTATTAGACTGTACTATATGAACTATAAATCTTTTGTTTGAGTATAACTTTGGATTCTGTAGTAGTGCAAGATTTACTATACCTAATACAATTATATATATAACAGTGATTAACAAACTGGAAGGATTTATGCATTCACAAATCAATTTCTATTGTACCTTTACAATCAGATCCTTTATCTCTTGTGTAGGCTCTGTTGGTGAATCAATATTGATTATTTTGTCTTTGGGAGCTGGCCTGTATTCGAATTTTTCATCACTCATTCTGAGCTTTAGAGTGCATGTGGAAATTGCTGACTATGTAAGATGTAAAAGGCTTGCTATATATACTGAGAAATGTGGAAACAGGAAGTGGTGCAGGGCATGTGTGTAACTCATGCTCAGTGGGGTGTCCCAGTTGACTTGTCACATGGAAGTTGGCTCAAGTGATTGTGAATTTGCTACTCCATCATTGGGTGAGAACTATTGATATAATATATTATTATTATTATAATTATTATAATTATAATATAAGTAGGTCTAGGGTGTTAAGGTGGTACTAGGGAGTGGGCGGATGCGACTCCAATCAGTTTCAAAATAGAATATTATATAATATGACTCTAACCTGGTGTAATGGCAACCTTCATATCTTCTAATCACCTTTATAGGGTCCTGGAAGTGATAAAACATATAAAATGTCCATTTTTGTAATCGCAATAAGTACAAAACGGAGAAAGCCACGCCCACCAATCATGGCATGCACCAAGTACAATGCATTTAGAGAAAACAAATAGAGCCGTTTTCTGGAAATTCATTTTACTTTAAAATGTCCATTTTTGTAATCGCAATAAGTACAAAACGGAGAAAGCCACGCCCACCAATCATGGCATGCACCAAGTACAATGCATTTAGAGAAAACAAATAGAGCCGTTTTCTGGAAATTCATTTTACTTTTATAGTTACAAGAGGCTGAAGAAAGCTGAATTCTGTAGCTTTTCACTGAAACCATAAAATCTACCTTTCTAGGCACTATCAAACTCCGATCTTTCTCAGAGAGCAACTACAGTTACCCGCCATTGTTTCCCACCCACCGCCCCCTCCACCACCCGTGGGGCGTGTTTAGGTTTGTTTCTGAAAATAAACTATCAGTGAAAACATTTAGGCCCAATAATTATACCCCCGGGTGGGTGTGGCTTCCAAAAAATACAGAATAGAACCAGATTGTATGCAGCAAGAAGCTTGCAAGACTAGAAACTGATTGAAGTAGCATCCGCCCACGGAAAAGACTACAACCTTAATTAACTACTGTACCTTAATTATGTAGTCGTATAATGAAAGCACTGGAGTACATGAGTACAAGTAAGATTAAATATTAATATTAGTATTTATACAGTAGTTAATTAACACCCTAGACCTACTAATATATTATATCAATAGTTCTCACTAGTAATGTGGAGATGTGGAACGTCAAACATACAGAACTCTTCAAGTAGGCTTGAGAACGTTTCAAGTCGATTCAATGTGTAGAGTAAAACCCTAATTATAAGAGACCCTGAGATGTTCTCAAGCAAACGTAGTTTTGCATAGCCAGACCCCACCCTACTTGAAACATTCTCAAGTCGTCCTGTCCAGTGATTACAGACAGCCAAAAAAATGCAGCACTGCCTCTTTTATCCTAGTCTGGCAGCACTGCCCCTTTACTGGGAGGAGGAAGGGTCTCTAGACAAGCACATATGCTACTTGTACAAGCTGCATAAATATTGCAGAACAATCAGATTGCTTAACTCAAACTGCACTCTTACAAGCTCCACCTCTTGTGTACAAAATGTAATGTTCATGCAAGAAATGAAATAATTCGCTTTGCTCCTGATGGGTATGCAAAATGGGTGGTAATGCAGCTTCATCCTTGTACACATGCAAACTGTCATATGTTCTATCTCCATATTTTAATGAGGGGTACAGCTGCAGTGAGTCTTGATAATTAAGTACATATGTATGTATGTACATACTGTAAGTTTACTAAATATATTATGTGAGGGTGTTAATAAAACCATACATATGTACATACTATCACCTTATCTGATTGTCAATTAATTACACCACAAAAAGAGGAAAAGGGGAATAATAAAGAATAATGTATTTTTTAAATTTGAAGTAAATTAAAGACTAGTTATGTTTTGAACTTTAATAATTATTTTCTGCAATTTAAAGTCTGAACATAACTGCACAGAGTTAATAACTCAAATGTCAGTAGTCATTTTATCACCAAGCTGGGTACCATTTTTAAAGCTCATGATTGCATCATCATCATATAGAACATCAATATATTGTCCACCAATGTCAATCTGTGTGATTTAAATTTCACTTCAAATGTGATAATAGTTATAATCATTATAGTATATGCAGTAGATTAAGATCAAATCTAAATGTACAGATATCTGTTATACATACACTATAAACATAGATGTAAATATATAATGACTTACTCTTACAACAGTTTCTGTATCCTTTCTGATGTATAACTTAGCTTCAAACGTTTCAGGGTATGTTTTCTTAGTCAATTTCTCAAGTGAGGCTTTCTTCTAAAAGTCATATACACAATAAAATTAATGATCTTATAATTTATGATTAAATTTTTTTCACACATCTTTGCCTACAGGTTAATAATTAATATTAACAACATTTCTCATAATGTACTCCTAATTAACAAGTGATTCAGTACACTGTTAACTGTACAAACAGTTTAAACACTATGCACTATTAAACTGTACTATATACCCCGGTATATGAGATACACATCTTTTGTGTGCTAACATAATTATATCATTATAATTATAACTGTGATTAACAAAGTAGAAGCATTTACTTATAATTATGCATTCACAAATCAATTTCAGTTGTACCTTCACAATCAGATCCTTTATCTTTTCTGTAGGCTCTGTTGGTGTATCAATATTCTGTATTGGTTCTGTATGACCTGGCCTGTATTCATATTCAGATTTACCACTCATTCTGAGCTTCAGTAAAACAGACTAATAGTTTAGAGTGCTTGTAGGAAAGGGCTGACTACAAGAGCATGCAGTGACTGTGAAAAAATGTAGCAGTGCTTGTCCTTTTATACTCTATAGAAGCCACCTAACTAAAAGGCTAGATGTGTAATTCATTTATAGCACTATTTGTATGATTACATAATTGTGCATTATATATGCATACATAGTACATATACTCACATACATATTATACATACATACATACATAGTACATATACTCACATACATATATATACATACATACATACATAGTACATATATACTCATATATTGTTGATTGTGTATATATGTATATTATTTATGTATGCAGGTATTAATTTTTTGTCTATAGGTGTTTTATGCTATTTATCCCTTTTCCTTTTCCTTGAACTCATTAGTAATAATTATAAATTCCTCACATGTTAGGTGTTATCTCTACTATCATATTATACCGTAGTACTCTATAATGAATTCATTATAGAGTACTATAATGTAACCAGAGAGTTTTATTAATGCAATCATGAATGTAACATCCAAATACCCACAACAAAGTCTTTAGTCTAGCAAGCCTGACCCTCCCACTGCAAGCGAGGGGAGTCTCTGGTGTAATGCTTTACACAAGTTTGTTCAATTGCAACCAAAATCGTGCACACCAATCATATTGCACCGTCATAATACGTTTGTAAACAATAGGCTGTGTGCCCAACCTTTGCATGTGAAGGGGCACTGCCAGACTATAAACACTGACAAAGTGTTAAATTATGTAGTTGTTGCCTAGCAACTTCTTACGTAAAAGTTGACTTGAAAACATTTCAAGTCGACTCAGTGTGCTGAATGATACAGATTAAAACCTTAATTATAAGAGACCCTAGGATCAAGGACATGGAAGTCGACTTGAGATGTTCTTAAGCCAACACAGTTTCACATAGCCAGACCCCACCCTACTTGAAACATTCTCAAGTGGTCCTGTCCAGTGATTACAGACAGCCAAAAAAATGCTGCACTGCCTCTCTTTTATCCTAGTCTGGCAGCACTGCCCCTTTACTTGGAGGAGGAAGGGTTTTCTAGACAAGCACATATGTTACTTGTACAAGCTGCAGAAATATTGCAGAACAATCAGATTGCTCTAACTCAAACTCCACTCTTACAAGCTCCACCTCATGTGTACCAAATGTAATGTTCATGGAAATGATTCACTTTGCTCCTGATGGGTATGCAAAATGGGTGGTAATGCAGCTTCATCCTTGTACACATGCAAACTGTGTCTCCATATTTTAATGATGGGTATAGCTGCAGTGAGTCTTGATAATTAAGTAGATGTGTATGTATGTACATACTGTAATGTCATTGTGAGGGTGTTAATAAAACCATACATATGTACATACTATCACCTTATCTGATTGTCAATTAAACCACAAAAAGAGGAAAAGGGGAATAGTATGTAATTATAAAGAATAATGTATTTTTTAAATTTGTATTATTAAAGTAAATTAAAGACTCGTTACGTTTTGTAAAAAATTTCAAAGTATTAATTACAGGTAAAAGTATAATAATAGAGACAATAGCTAATTCATTTCAATACATAAGAAAAACAATAATTATTTTCTGCAATTTAAAGTCTGAATATAACTGCACAGAGTTTATAGCTCAAATTTCAGTAGACATTTCATCACCAAGCTTTGTACCACTTTCAAAGCTCATGATTGCATCATCATCATATAGAACATCAATATATTGTCCACCAATGTCAATCTGTGTGATTTAAATAATTATAATCGGTATACACAATTATAGTATATGCAGTAGATTAAGATCAAATCTAAATGTACAGATATCTGTTATACATGCACTATAAACATAATAAATGTAGTACACATGATGTAATATAATGACTTACTCTCACTACGATTTCTGTATCCTGTTTGATGTATAACTTAGCTACAAATGTAGAGTATTTTTTCTTCGTCTCTTTCTCAAGTGAGGCTTTTTTCTAAAAGTCATATATACACAATAAATAATTTATGATTAAATTTTTTCACACGTCTTGGCCTACATGTTAATTAACAACATTTCAATGCATGGTGCAGTACACTGTTAACTGTACAAACAGTTTAAATGCCATGCACTATTAGACTGTACTATACACATTTTTTTGTGAGTATAATTATAATTATATTTATTTATAATGTCTAACATAATTATATAATTATATAACAATAATTATGCATTCACAAATCAATTTCTATTTACCTTCACAATGAGATCCTGTATCTCCTTTGTAGCAAATGTTGGTGTGTCAATATTCTGTATTTTATCTGTAGGAGCTGCCCTGTATTCAAGTTGATTACTACTCATTTTGAGCTTCAGTAAAACAGACTAATAGTTTAGAGAGCTTGTAGGAAAGGGCTGACTACACAAGCATCCAGTGACTGTGAAAAAATGTAGCAGTGCTTCTCCTTTTATACTCTATAGAAGCCACCTAAATTAAAAGGTTAGAGTACTATTTGTATAATTATTCATTGTACATCATTATATATGCATACATAGTACATATACTCACATACATAATATGCATGTGAGTATATGTACTATGTATGCATATACAATGCACAATTATGTACAATGAATAATTATACAAATATTACATTACACGTCCAACCTTTTAATTATATATATACATGTATGTACTTGTGGAATGTATATTATGTACGCAGGTATTAATTTTTTGTCTATAGCTGTTTTATGTTATCTATTTATAATTCAATATTTTTCATGAGTGGTAGTGTTAATAGCTAATTGACAAGTGGGGTAGTACACTGTACAAAGTGGTGTAGTACACTGTACAAAGTGGTGTAGTACACTGTACAAAGTGGTGTAGTACACTGTACAAAGTGATGTAGTACACTATACAAAGTGGTGTAGTACGCTATACAAAGTGGTGTAGTACACTGTACAAAGTGATGTAGTACACTATACAAAGTGGTGTAGTACACTATACAAAGTGGTGTAGTACACTGTACAAAGTGGTGTAGTACACTATACAAAGTGGTGTAGTACACTGTACAAAGTGGGGTAGTACACTGTACAAAGTGGTGTAGTACACTGTACAAAGTGGGGTAGTACACTGTACAAAGTGGGGTAGTACACTGTACAAAGTGGTGTAGTACACTGTACAAAGTGGTGTAGTACACTGTACAAAGTGGGGTAGTACACTGTACAAAGTGGTGTAGTACACTGTATAAAGTGGTGTAGTACACTGGACAAAGTGGTGTAGTACAAACAGTTTAAAAAGTGTACTAGATTGTGAGCTTATAACATAACATAATTTGTCTCAGGATCTTCAGCTTGTGTTGGTATTCTCACTTCTCTCCTTCTTCTAGATCTACTTCTCTCTGCTTCTAGTCTTGTCTCTCGATGCACTTGGGTTGTATGTTATCTATTTATCATCAAAAAATACCCTTTTCCTTTTCCTCTTCCTTTTCCTCAAGTAATAATTATAAATTACTCACATGTCAGCTGTTATCTCTACTATCAGTGGATGTTAATACTAGCCAAAAAGCTAGCATTAAATTATTTTGGCTAGTGATCTTTACAATGGTCAATATTTGAACTATATATTAACTGATTTGGTCATTGTTCTGGTAACTGAATGATCACTAATCCTCATATCTACCAATCAAATTGAAGTTTATATTATGTATTACATACAGGAGACAATATGTGTTTCAATGTAACACTAGAGTGGGGTTGAGATTATATAATGTACTTGCTTCACTCATACATTATGTAATTGTGACCTTTATTGCCCCACTCAGTGCCCACATTAAATATATTGCACTCTAAAGTGCTATATACAAGTGCTATGTGATCAAAGTGCTGGCAGGTGTTACCTTTCTTGTAATCGTATTGGTCAGAATTTCATAAGATGCATTAAAATATAATTATAATGAATGTTATTTGCAATTGACAAGCAAACATACTGCATAATTTTTCCCTAATAAAAATAATCCACTTCATTTCAGTAACTATACAAAGTTACAGCTCAAATATCAGTAGTCATGTCATCATCAAGCTGTTTACCATCTTCGTAGCTCATTAATTGTCCATCATCAAATAGAGCATCAATATATTGTCCATCACCAACATCAATCTGTTTGATGTATGAATGACATCAATGTAATGATTATAATTATAGTCAGGGCTGCATTTAGGGGGGTGGGGCATTCGCCCTCCCTAGGGGAGCTCCTGCCCCTTTCATGAGTGTGACGTAAAAGTAAATACTACATGTTACATTGTATTACATGTGAGATTGTTTGAAGCAAAATCATTAATGATTACTGATTTTGATCTCTTTCATGTGTTATCTGTATAGTGTTAAACAGTGCAATGCTGAACTCTGTGCTGACATTGCTGTAGTTTTTGTCATACAGAATGACTCTAGAGTAGTTAATCAGGAAATACATGGCCAGAAATCAGAAAAATACACAAGTGTTTCCCAAAATGTCACACAAAGTCCCTTAGTTTGTCAATATGTGCTTACGGCACATGGTAACATTGTTGCCCCCCCTACGTTCTCAAAAGTCTCATATTGCCCCCCTAGCTTCATTTCCTGTATGCAGCACTGATAGTACAATTTTAATACTAGTTTATGATCAAATCCGAATGTAATGTACAGTTGTTTGTTATATGGGAGTTCTTCATGGAGTAACAAAACGATACCCACCCACTATTCAAACAGCATACAACCATTACAATGATACTACTGCCTTGAATGCATGATGTAATGCAGTCATTACATGCTACATGAAGAATCACCTTGTTATACCTACACTATAAAAATATTCAATTATATAAAAATTTACACATGATGTAATATAATTACTTACTCTTACAACAATTTCTGTGTCCTTTCTGATGTATAACTTAGCTCTGAATGTATAGAATTGTGTATTAATCTCTTTCTCGAGTGCGTCTTTTTTCTAAAAGACAGTAGATTATGTGAGATTAAATGTTTTCACACATCTTATCTTACAGGTTAATAATGAAAATTGACAACATTTTCCATTTTCACAAGGCCATATCTAATGACACCAACTTCAGTGGCAATTTGCCAAAACCACCAAATGGTAATTGATATGGACACATGAACTGGAGAATCCCCAATTTAACCCCTTCATGACTAGTGTATGTTGTTGCGTAGTAACATAAACATGTTATTTATTTAACCCCTAGCAAATTGAATTTAACTTAGCATTTTAAGCATGAGGGCAAATCAGTAGTAGCAATTGATGAGCAGCAGCAAAAAGAGAACATAGACTTTGTAATTGTATTCATAAAAATGTCCATATAAGGAAGTTTGCATAGGTAGTACTATGCCAACAGGCAAGTGGTTGATGGGATAGGTAAAAAACACTATGGGCACAGGTACTCAAACTATGCAGACAGAAAGTTTAAGTTAAGTTTTACACTTGAATGCCCGTTTGCAGCTTCACCATTCCTGATAGTAGCAATGGATCCTCCCTTTTGAATATTCCGTTGTGTTTGAGAAAGCAGTTCATTTATTAAGGTGACACATGGCTAATGATGATGATAACTCCAGTGAACAATGAGAGGATGTACATTCATATTGATACAATCATTATACTTTGTATGTGCACAATTACTACACCTGGTGTGTGTAATTACGTGCATTCATGTAATATTCTGAGTAATAATTAAATTTATGAACACTTATAAGTTTAAAAACATTCCTGGTGCCCAGTGGTAGGTAGTAACATATACGTCAAATCAATTCACATTTCCCAGAAAACCTTGGAAATCCATGAAGTACTCCAATCTGTATCATTATATTTCTGCAACTGAACTAGGCTGCACGAGACCACAACTAGATTGTATACTATAAATGCCAGTTATAGCCTTGGTCTTGAAATCACCGTTAATCGGCCTCATAAATGAATTAGATACTGCTATCTCAAACACAAGATAATGTTCAAACCATCACTACAACAGATCTGACGTCTGTTGTTGTAGTATTCCCTCATATTCAAAATACAACCTTACTAATAAACATCATGTTTACATTGCTACATGACAGAATGTGATTACATCATGGCACATCAGGTTCACTAATCAGCCATTCAGTGCCTCTTGCTGTTGCCAGAAGTCAACCTTTTCCCAATGTTTACACTGCTAGTGTCAATGTAATTATTACTAATTGACAAGTGGTATAGTGTACTGTTATAAGCTTCATATAAGAAGTCATGGTATGTACTATATAGGGATGATTTGTTCTCACTCAAACATGAATTCTGTGGTTTGTATTTTGAATGGGTATAATAGCTACAATACTATCCTCTTATATGAAGTAACGACCAAGTATATAATACTAAAGGGTGTGTACTGGGAGCTAGTATTATATATAGGTTATACACCTGTTAGGAGGGACTCGTACTATTTTGATCCTGAGGGTGAAACCGGAAGGATGCCAAATAGTATGAATCCCAACAAATTGTGGCTGCTTATTTTCTAAGCCATGGTGGCTGATTATTGTTTTCTAACCCAAAGTGGCTGCTCTAATGCTTAATGAAGCTATTGTGGCTGCTTGTTTGTTTGTTGTGTGTGTTTGTCTATCCCTATTGCTAGCATGCTAGGCACATGCATTTTCATGTATAAACCATATCAGGAGCCCATGAAAAAAACCACGCTTCTGACCATATTAATAGACGAGTCATAGTAATTTTAATTGTATTCATAGTTGCATACCTGAGTCATTACTAAACCATATTCATAGCCATCAATTTTATTCTACAGAAAGTGGCCCATCATGACACTGCATAAAAATTAGATTGTCTTGGCAGTTTCGAAACCGGTCATTTATACTGGGATTTGGGGTCAACTCGAATATACGGCACCTCATTAAAATTCATAGACACACCCCTCGATCCTAGGGTCTCTTATCGGTAGGGTTTTGATCTGTCAAATTAAACTGTTGCCACGCCTACCTCTGGTGCCGTGTATCCGAGATGATCCGGGATTTGTACTATGATTAGAGCATCTAACACAAAAGGGATTTATTAAAATCAAATCATATCAAATCAAAATCATGCTATGGTTTATTATATATATATATCTTTCCTTTGCAACCATTGATATCATTATTATTAAGTAATTATAATATCAGTTTTTCTAAACTGGAAAGATTTTTAAGAAGGATTACCTTTAACAGTTAAACTTAGCAGTTTCATTAATTAAGAAAGTTAACATATAAGTTAACATATATATGCATATAATTATATGCCTTCACAAATCAATTTCTGTTTACCTTCACAATCAAATCCTGTATCTCCTGTGAAGCCACTTTTGGTATATCAATATGCTGTGTCGCCTGTGAAGCAGCTTTAGTATCAGGCATGTACCCACGAAAATCACTCATTGTGAGCTTTTTATATAGAAGCCACCTAAATTAAAAGGTGTGTTATCCTTATGCGGTTTGTCTACTAATTAATCTCGCGCGCCAGACCTAGTCTCGTTCCTAGACACCACGCCCTACGGCGAAAGACGCTTTGGTCTTTGGAACAATTGCTTCAAATTCAACAAGTACGTTCTTTACAATGAACGTCCTTTTTAAGTGGAGGAAAAGGCCTAGACCACAAATTTGAAGCAACTGTTACAAACCGGGCCGTCTTCGCCCGTAGGGCGTGGCGGTCAGGGGACCGGGAAGAGACTTCATAATACCTTATTGGATATTAAACAAACCACACAATACAACAAGTGTATATAGAGAAAAAAGTATCCCTATGATTGCTTTGTGGTGTCCAGCATTCAGTAATCATGGCTACCTTTATCATGCCTGAAACACAACAGCCTACTATAGTTATTATTTCGATTATCTACTCTCCTTACCTTTTAAAGACCTTCTAGAACTTTAGAAATATATTTCAGGAAGAATAGCCAGCTATTAGTTACAGTTTCTATATAAGGTAGTAGAGCTACAGCTTTCTTTCTTCTACTCTTGTCTGTACTCTGTAGTCTGTAGAGCGCGCGTTCTATTACGCGCCACGCCCATTAATTGACCGAGTCCCGGGAATGACGTAACTTCCTTAACTACGTATACAACGCATACTCGCGTAAGTGACACAAGAATATATTATATATAAACATACATCGAACCCGTGGGAAAGCAATCGCCCTACGGGCCATAATAATTTTCCTAACATTTTCTTATACCATATGAAACTATAATTATATTATTTTTTCTTCAATATAGCTACATGTATAATTATATATATATTTGTTCTAATTTGTTTGTCTTTCTCCCCTCACTTTTTCTTGTGTCAACCAATCAAATTGAAATTTAGAAAAGTATTATCGAATTTATCAAGTTACATTGACAAAACATAGCCACACAATATTAACTACATAACTTAAACCATTTTCATAATAATTATAATGTCAATGCTTCATTTTAGTAACTGCACATAGTACTAGCTCATATATCAGTAGTCATTTCGTCACCAAGGTTTTTACCATCTTCATAGCTCATCAATGCTTCATCATCATACAGTACATCAATATATTGTCCACCATCAATTTCAATCTGTATGATAATTGATTAAATTTCACTTCAACATAATGTTATCATTACTATGATCATATCTGAATGTAGTCTCACATGCCAGACCCATACCACGAGAAAGGGTGTGGTTGCATGCTGTACATTAGTTTGTTCCTAGCAGATGAAGAGTTGTACCCAGAGGCGGATCTAGGAGGGGAGCCGGGACATGTCCCCCTAAATTGCAGACACCCACATGGAAATGAGTGTTTGATGGCTAAAAAACAAGCATCAACTCTAGAATTACTTCCAGCTCTAGCAAGAAAGGTATTCATTTATACGTAGTATCAAGTAGTGTTTTGAATACATAGTATATGTAATTTATATAATATAGTTAAGGAGCTGGTATAACAATAATAACTCCCAGAGTCCCTGGCATCCCAATCAGATTACACAATGCCATTATTTACACACCCATTTCTTGACGTGGTGTTCAAACAATGGAACTAGAAGCAGTGATCAATAGAGTAGCTTTGGATATGGGCTACCAGTCTTTGAAATCAAAACAGAATTAAGCTATTTGGCTTTTTCTACACAACTAAGACACATTTGTACTATTAGAACCTGCTGGATTTAGAAATAGCCTGTATTATTTCATTTGGATGTCGTATGTGTACCTATTCCAAGAACAGATTCATATATAGTGTCAAAACTTGGTTATCAATAACAGCAATTATATGACAGCAATCTAATATTAACTTTGTAATGGCAACTAAAAATGTAACCAGCTTATATAGCTAACACTCTAAGACCAAGAGTCTGATACACAACTAAGGAGTACAATAATATTAGACATATTTTTAATTCTAACAATACATACACAATAATAAGTCTTTATTTACAATAGTTTGTTACTACATATAGGATGCAACGAGACCTTTTCTCGTGGTGTGGGTCTGGCATGTGAGACTAATCTAAATGTACAGTTATCTGTTATACATACACTATAAACATATTCAATTATATAAATGTACACATGATGTAATATAATGACTTACTCTCACTACGATCTCTGTATCCTGTTTGATGTACAATTTAGCTTCAAATGTAGAGTATTTTTCCTTCGTCTCTTTCTCAAGTGCAGCTTTTCTCTAAAAATCATACAGCAAATTATTACAATTATGTTCTTTACTTATCATAATTAATTACTTAATTGAGGGGACATGAATCACATGAGTAGACAATGGCTATGATGATTTTAAATATATTCATTATAACACACCTACTCAAGTTATATATATCTGCTTTATAATAAATGGGTCGAGGGCTTGGTAATTATAAATCTGATAAAGTAATCACAGGGAGGTGTTCTTAATGTAACTACTACATACATTACATCTTGCATTCTAGGCAGTAGGGGTTGTATGCTGTTTTGTTACTATAAGTAGTGGGTGTGTCATAGCATGAAATGTTATATCAATATTATTATAATAGTAGTGTCCTAGAAACAATGAGTCCCACACATTTTCGATTAGCATGCACTATGAAGACATTTAACAAAATAAGTCACACGATCTTATATGGCTATTGAACTTAAAAAGTCAGCTGACAAGACGGTTTATTTTACTGCGAATCACATGGTACTAAGTAATAGCAGCTGGAAAGAGATTTTCTTTTCCTTTGGTAACAGTAAAGACTATACAAATGAATTGCATTTAAAAGGTTGTTCATAGTAATAACCTGAGAAGTTATATATGCCAATTACTAAAATTTCTCTCTTCTAAGGTGACAGAAGCTTGAGCTAATCACTAGTCTGAGTTTCACCTTACATAATCACTTATTATTATTTGTGTTAATGACTGGTTTTTGGAAAACCAGGTAGATTAGAGGATAAATAAATCATCTTATAGATACTGGGAAATATCACTCATTGGATACACATATTGTCATTTATCATTCAGACTCGTGACAATACTTCGTATACATTTCCTAGTATCTGTACAATAATATAATTATTGTACAGATTACTATCAAGACATTAAGTTATTGATGGTCTATTATCATCAAAAGACATTTATTAGAGAACAGCCAACTTTGTACTCCAACTAGCTTTGACTTTGCCTCAGGCCCTCAGCCCAGTTGGAGTACAGTTGGCTGTACCATAGATACTATAAGCTAACGACAATCACGTACAATCTATGGCTGTACTCTAACATATAATTATAATTAATTTACATACTAATATGTAATTATGCATCAATTTCTATGCTACCTTCAAAACCAAATCCTTTATCTCTTGTGGAGGGGCTGTTGGTGTATCAACATTCTTTATTTTTTCGGTGGGAGCTGCCCTGTATTCGAATTCAGACATTATGAGCTTGTAAAAACAAGGAGGGAGGTCTTCTCTTTACTTCAAGTGGCTTATGCAGTTGCAGCGCAAGCAGCGGATGTGGATCAGCTAATTTTAGACCACACACCAAAAGTTATGAATTTCCACAGAACTGCAATCCTAAGTAAACATTAATGGCTGAAGGAAGGGAGAGGGCTGTTAACAAAGATGCTAGGCAGCGAAAGGATATTCTAGAGCCGACAGAAGCTACTCCAGAAATACAAGCGAAGATTGATAAGGTATTCATTCAGCCATGCATAAATGTTACCCCATCTGAAAAAAATGGAAGGTTTGAGTAGGAGTAGACAAAACAAAAGGTACATTAACTATGTTCGGTACTGCTTAGCTAAAACTAATTTGATCGGAGGTGTAGACAAAGTTTCCAAAGTTGGGAGGAGGGGTGATAGCTTGAGTTGTTCAGGTATATTGTCATTTATATCACACTATGGATCAACTTTATATTCATCTTCAATAGTTCTTGAACTCTAAAATTCCTTCGGACCTTGCCCATCAACTGCGACACATGTGGGTGTGATCTCAACTTTAGACCACACCCAACACGTGCCTCAAAAATTATTATTTGAGTATACATTGTTGGCATTTTACAATTCGAGCCCTGGTGCTAGGCTGTGTACGTGTATCTGAGTTGATCCACTTTATGCTAGTCTCACTGGTCAGCTTGTGTTTGTGACTTATTTAATGTGGGTTGTCTCAGAACCCACAAGAGCAACCCTAGAGGACATAAACATTTCCTGGAGGAGCATACCTCCTCCTCCTCCTCCTCCTCCTCCTCCTCCTCCTCCTCCTCCACACCCTACCTACTACCTAAATATCCTTGGCAGATTACTGAAACATAATTATTTAACCCTTAGAGCACTGATGTTACATATATTTGACATTTGACCCCTATGTGGTTTGGAGTGCGTTCCTAGCATTATGAAGCACTGCAAATGTTTGTAATTGGTGTCAGGGATACCCCCATGAAAATGACTAAAGAAGTTGATGTTTTTCAGCTGCCCTTTGCCCTAAGTAATGAGTACAGGAAGGGAATTCCCCCCCCCATTTATGGGGGTTTGAAGGGGGCTTTGCCCCATCACCACCCACACAATTTGGTGGTTAGCTGTTTCCCTTGCTGTAAAACCTGAAATTTTAGGTGTAGCTGGTGCCAACATGCAGTGGGGTCATTTTGTTTGCCCCAGTTGCAGTCAAAAGAGGAGAGCACTGCATGTGAATTAATCCTACAAAGCGCTTGGGAACTTTCAAGTCTTGGTAAGCAAGTTACTAGAAGTAGTACTCCATGTTGGAAAAGGAGCCAAGATTGGGGTAGAGAAAGTGAACGGTGGCCAAAATATATGCAGCAGAGACGCCAGTGTTGGAATGGGAAGAATTTTGAAAAACAAGCTCAGTCCTCTAAGGGTTGATTAATAAATCATTTACTTCAATCCAGGGGTGGGGTGCCAAATGAGTAAAAATTCCACTATCCTTTTTATTTCGTGTCGATTGCTTCATTATTATGCTTTCTGATATCATATCAGATGCCAAATATACTATATCGCATCAAATGTCATATCAGATGTCAGATATACTATATTGGACCTCCAATGTCATATCAGATGCCAAATATACTATATCGCACCTCAAATGTCATATCAGATGTCAGATGTGCTATATTGGACCTCCAATATCATATCTGTCTGTGTATGCATGACATATCTGTTTGTGTCTGTGTGTGTGAATTCTTCCTGTCTGCCCAATGTACGGACTGGACTTGTTGGTGAGCTGGGACAGGGTCCTTAGGGTGACACAAGATTTGTGTGTGTGTGTATATATCAGTTATTTTTGGTAAGCTCATATGATGCACCACTGGCTTCTTATTTGGCACTGCACAGTTCTCTCTTTGGGCCAGTAGCACAGTTAATTATTATTATATTATCACTCTTAGTTACATGTAATTGGTTCAAGATGTATTCTCAATGGCACACACACTAACCATTTTTGAGCCAATTTGGCCCATGCTTCAAAACTTATAAAAAAAAACCAGTGTATATTGTATAATATATATATATATATATATATATATATATATATATATATACACGTGTGTATGTATGGTAATATAGCGTAATGAATTGAGTATAACACTTATTCTAGGTAAGAGAATTTCTTGAAGACGAAAGTGGAACAGAATTTTTAAACTATAAAGCAGTCTCATATGGCAGGAAAGGGAAACTATATGTTGTGAGAGTAAGTTATTAAACTGATGATTATGTATATCAATCAAATATAACTATAGTCTGTTCACATTCACAATGACCTCAAAATTAGAATGTGGTGACTTTATATGTAATATAGTGTATAGTTTAATGTCTTAAGGTTAATACTGTAACTCAATAACTTATATGTACTATAGTGTATACTTTAATGTCATAAGGTTAATAAATGATTATACTGTAACTCAATAACTTGTATGTACTATAGTGTATAGTTTAATGTCATAAAGTTAATACATGATTATACTGTAACTCAATAACTTATATGTACTATAGTGTATAGTTTAATGTCATAAGGTTAATACATGATTATACTGTAACTCAATAACTTATATGTACTATAGTGTATAGTTTAATGTCATAAGGTTAATACTGTAACTCAAGCAATGGATTGAAATTTGACATATACTAAAAAGAACAAGAAGAATATGGTAGCAATGAATATGGTATTGGTAAAAACATTTTTGGTCATTCCAAACTAAAGTTATGAACATTTTTCTGAGGTCATGGTGAACATGAATGTCTTTTTACTTGCTTGTCTACTACAATAATAATATAAATTGAATATATTTAAAAATTAAACTAAACAACTGTTATAACTGACATAGGTTAACAATAATAATTCCTTGTAATAATAAATTAATAAATTTGTTTTATAGTACACACATGTACTATATATCACAATTCAAAACTACCCTTTTCCTTATGATCTAATCTCCTGATAGTCACAACAAAAGGAAAAGGAATATATCTTTCAAAGGCAAACATAAATGAATGATTCAATAATCACTATCACATTCCCTTTTCCTCTTGTGATAAGCAATCTTATGATCTGCCTTTGCATGAATATAATTATGGTACATTCCCTTTTCCTCATGTTGTACTTGACATCAAGAGATAAGATGATAAGAAAAGGTTTTTTTTTTAATTGTCATAGTACATGTGTATATCACTACAAAACAAATTTATATGTAGAGTCCAAAGGCCACAGTAGTTGAGTTATTGCAGCTCTTTATGTTTTCACAGTTCTTTATGTTTTCTGTTGGTCAACCAACAACAGGTGCATATGGAATCTGTAATAATTCCATTTTCCTCTTGTGACAATCAGAAGATAGTTTGAAATGTGATATATAGGACATATGTAAGTATACTGCAAAACTAGTTTATATGTAGAGTCCACAGTCCATAGAAAATTGAGTTACTACAGTTCTTTATGTTTCATGTTGGTCAACCAACAACAGGTGTATATGGAATCTGTAATTATACAATATCTACATTTTAATTCAATAATCATGATCAGGTATAATTATTATAATTAATTCACTTTTCTATGATAAAGAAATGATTAGGGGTGTGGGAACAGCCAGTAATGCAGGACATTGTGTGATAAATGTAGTGAATTCCCAGTGAAGTAAACTGTATACAAAGTATATGGGGAGCAGGACAAGAGTGGAAAACAAGGCAAAATGTCTGGCAATTGGCTCACTATTTCTACACCCCTGGTTTTGAATAGTCATATGTATACTGACCAACAAATTTATTAAATTGGTCATACAAGTTGTTATACTGGCTGATACTATATACAACCAATTAATTACTATGTATATACAGGGAATGTACCTAGTTTTGAATAATTTAGTGTTGTTTAGCTGTGTTGTTTTAGTCTGTTAGTTATAGTAAGACTAGTTTCGCACAAATTAGTTTAGTTAAGTTTAAACTTACTAAAAGAGTCTTAACTAACTAAAAGTGCTATTATTGACCAATTTTCATTTTTTGCTATAGTATATAGTAAGCGTTGTTTTCTTGTAGTCTGTGTCGACGGTAGGTTTTATATTTGATCACAGGGTGCTTAATCTGATCTATATAAACCTGTGGTTTACTTTGATATTTCGCTGTATTGGGACATATTACATTCATATGTTCATCTAATTAGTAATTTGTAATCAGTAAGCTATTAATTAGTAAATTTTAATTAGTAAATTTTGATTGGTTCGTTTTATTTTAATTAGTAAATTTTAATTAGTAAATTTTTATCGGTACATTCTGATTTTAAACTATAGATTGACGGAGGATTTGGTGAAGGTCATTATGTGGATGTTCTTCTCGATGGAGATATGTTTATGAATTTTGATGTAGACAAAGATAAAGATGATGAATTAGATTTTGACATGTAAAATATACATGTAGTATAGTCTATCTTTGTTCGTCATTATTAATTGTAGAATTCAACTTCTTGTGCTGTACAACAAGCTGCTACTTAATTAGTAATATTTATGTCCAATCCATTTTAAGTTTATGTATTTTTACTATCTCAAAATACTACATGTATTAAAACATATCACAATATTGCCTAATTGGGATGTATAATGTGTTGATACATGATTTGTGATATTCATAACAGCTACTACACTTATGTGATGAAGTTACAAATACTAGTACCTCACGATGTATGTTGTGTTTTCATTTCCTTCAGGAAATGAAAATAAAATACATTAAAAATTTCTATAAACAATAAGTAATACAGTGGCTTAGACACTATAAAAAAATTGGGGTGGGGTGGGGGGCTCAAACTTGACATGATATTAATAATCAAATATGTTACACATGCATAAATCAATAACAATATATAGTTTTACAATTGTCCAAAATTGAATTGGTAATGGTTTTAGAAATTATTGCATCATTCAAGCTCAAGCCCCCTGGCCCCCCCCTCCCCCATGTAAGCCACTGTAATAATAACGAATTACTTATAAGAGTCACCGAAGATATACTAAGCAACAAAGCCAAGGTAAGTGAGATTGTAATTACAATGTTCTAATTAGAATATATAATATAATTAATTATTAGAATGCACTTCAGTCAATTCAAATTGTTTATATCTAACGAGAGTAACATGGTATTTTCCTTTTTTTGTTTGCGGACCAATTTCCTTGACAACTACTCTTCCACGTTTAATTAATTCTCCATTGTTTGATGGGCTGTTGTCTTCAGTTCTTCTGGGTTGCCGAAGTACTGTGTCCACTTCAACTATATCACCTTGTACAACCTGTAAACAAATAATGACTATGATAATTTTATGTTAAGTCGAGATTGCGTGACATCTGTGGAACTGGAAAACAGACTGCATATTTGTGTGATGTTTCTTATTATGTAGTTCATTATTTCTTGATTCTTCATTAAATTTAATAATAATTCACAACTTCCATATTCTTCATTGTTACATTTGTAGAATTATTACAATTGTATATTTTGTTATTCATGTAAGAAAACACAGATGGTTAGCAACAGCACAGAGATGAAGCAATAAATAAATAATGAAACCAACTGTGTTTGAGGACAAGCTATCCCCTGTACGATTGTCCTACCTGACAGCTACTCTTCATCTTTATATTATGTGCTGTATACTACAACATTAAAGGGGCTAAGGACAAGGTGACAATAACCTTAGGATCCCATGTCCCATGGACATGCATGTGGTTGTAGGATTACATGTCCCATGGACATGCATGTGGTTCTAGAATTACATTATCTCATCCAGGGAGACAGCTCACTTTCTGACACCAGTAAGAAAAACATATTTGTTAAAATCACCAACTCATGAGTAACTATGTATGGATACTATTGTACCTTTATACTTTTCTTGGCAAGTTTTTCGCCATTCAGCCATATGTAACCATCAAGAAACAGCTCCCATATTTTTCTGAAATCATTAAGTACTTATTATAACTACATGTATAGTGAATCACATCAGAAAAATAGATGTGACAATCAGGATTTATCACTACAATTATAATGTTATTCTAATATACAGCTTAATAATTTCTCGTCCATGTTCACATATTTACATTCAATCAAAGCTCCGCCCCATTGTATTGACCCAAATAAAACCTCATGATGGATACCATGTATATATGTTAACTAACTTTCTTGATATACTCAATCCAACAGCTGCTATTGCATCAACACGAAGAGAGCTGGTAACTACACTAATTTCCTTTCCATGTTTTGTTTGATCATGTGATAAATCAACTGATTTTTCATCTGAATAGCACTGTTTCAATAGTCGTGTGCATTTGGCAATATCATGTGTCACTTTTAATCTAAGAAAACTGATGGCTAACTGTTTACCTTTCATATTAACCACACAAACACACACCCACATTTTATACTATACAAATTGCATGTAAAGTCCATGTACATGCAGTCCTGCATTTAATATATATGTAAATTATATATGTAAATTCTTGGTCTTTGAAGCAAAACAGACCCAAAGTGTCATTTTTTTAATATTGTTTCTTACATTTTTAAACTATCTCCTGATTGTCACAAGTGGACTGTGGACTCTACATATAAACTTGTTTTGCAGTATTTTTACATACGTACTATATATCACAATTCAAACTATCTCCTGATTATCACAACAAGAGGAAAATGGAATGTGATAATGATTATCGAATTAAAATAAAATAAATATTACAGATTCCATATGTTGGTTGGACAACAGAAAACATAAAGAGCTGAAATAATTCAATTGCTGTGGACTTTGGACTCTACATATAAATTTGTTTTGCAGTGATATATATATATATACACATGTATTCAAAAAACCCTTTTTCTCATCATCTTATCTCTTGATTGTCATGAGGAAAAGGGAATGTGATAGAATTATATAGATATTGCAGATTTCATTTGCACCTGTTGTTATTGGTTTGACAACATAAAACATAAAGAACTGCAGTAGCTCAATTTGCTATGGACTGTGGACTCTACATATAAACTTGTTTTGCAGTATTCTTACATATGTACTATATATCACATTTCAAACTATCTCCTGATTGTCACAACAAGAGGAAAATGGAATGTGATAATGATTATCGAATTAAAATAAAATAAATATTACAGATTCCATATGTTAGTTGGACAACAGAAAACATAAAGAGCTGAAATAATTCAATTGCTGTGGACTTTGGACTCTACATATAAATTTGTTTTGCAGTGATATATATATATATACACATGTATTCAAAAAACCCTTTTTCTCATCATCTTATCTCTTGATTGTCATGAGGAAAAGGGAATGTGATAGAATTATATAGCTATTGCAGATTTCATTTGCACCTGTTGTTATTGGTTTGACAACATAAAACATAAAGAACTGCAGTAGCTCAATTTGCTATGGACTGTGGACTCTACATATAAACTAGTTTTGCAGTATACTTACATATGTACTATATATTTCAAACTATCTCATGATTGTCACAACAAGAGGAAACCATATATTCACGCAAAGGCAGATAATAATCATCACAAGAACTATTATCACAGAGGAAAAGGTAATGTGATAATGATTATTGAATTATTCATTCGTATTTGCCTTTGAAAAATATATGGTATAGTCCCTTTTCCTCTTGTTGTGACAATCGGGAAATAAAATAATAAGGAAAAGGGTAATTTTGAATTGTAATATATAGTACATGTGTGTACTGTAAAATAAATATTAATTTATTGGTATTACAAGGAGAGGTGGCTAAGTTGGTCATGACAGTTGTTATAGATAATAACAGGAAATATACCTGATTTACTAAAACAACAATAAATTGTGTATGTATATCATTTCTTCTGCCACCAGTGAACAGTGAAAACATATCCATGCAGGCCTACTTCCAAAGCAGATCAGATCTTAAAGGCATACTACATTATTCTTGAAGTACAACACGCACAAAAGAAATATTAAAAGCTGTCATGCACCTAAGTGCTTTGATCAGAAAAACACTCTTGAACTAAGGTATATCATGTTCATTACCTAACTGATAAATTAATTAGATTCCATATCCACCTGCTGTTGTTTGGCTATATGTGGTATGTCATATCTAGACTTGTTGGCTGGCCAACACTGAAAAAGCATATATAACTGCATGGACTTTGGACTCTGTGTATACTTCAATAATTATAATAATAATAATAATAATAAAATTATTATTGTGTGTTTCATGCAGAGTGGTATTATGGTATGTGGCGGCAGGCACACATGGCATAAGTAGGATATTTTAATATACAGGATTTTAGTCATTCAAGTTCTGGATCTGACATATACACACCTACACTATAATAGTTTACAAATTGCATAGTGGTATTGTCAGAACCCCATATGTGCCCCTGCATCTTGGCTACAAGGTAGCATACATGTACATGTACAGATACATAATACATGTACATGCATGTACAGATACATGTACATGTATATGTACAGATACATGTAAACATATACATCTAATATGTACAACTTGTTATTGATGAAGCTTGATGTATAAAGATACCACCCACCCATAAATTGTCATTTATTTGTTGTTTTTTTGATAAACATTAATAATTATAAAATATTATTTTCTACAAAAATTAATATCATCAATAAAATTAATAATTATGAAAGAATTATCATTCTTCTAAAACTTGTTTATTGTTAATATTCTGTCAATAGAATCAAGAACTCCATCCACCATCAATCTTGATTTCTGATCCAGTGACAAAAGCAGACTGTTAGTGAAATATAAATGTAGTGATAATAGTGTTTATGTGTAAGCAGGGTTTTATATGGGAGAGGCAGGGAGAGCCCTTTGCCAGAATCTTCCCTCCCATCAAAATTACCTACAGCACAGTAAACCTGTCTCCCAACCCCACCACCCCACATTGTTTCAAACAGACTGTTATTGAAGAGCAGATGTATCACTCCTAGCCATATTCATTAGTAAGTCTTTGTACAGACAACTGGACTCAAATATCACATGTACACATATTAATTATCTAATAATTATTAGTTCTTACTTCATCACTGGCTAGATACACTACTAGAGCTGCTATCTCTTCTGCTGTTCCTAGTCGTCCCATTTTCTGACGTTTTATAAAGGATTCTCGTCCCTATAAATTGTGAATGTTTTTACAATATGACAGTTGAACACATACACAATCCAGCCAGTAAACATAGTCTATTCACTAGCACCAGAGGTTTTGATATGTTTTGAAGCATGGGCCAAATTAGCTCAACAATGGTTAGTGTCTGCACCATTGGGGATATATGTAGCCAATTAAAATGCTGTTAGTGACAATATAATCATAATTAACTGCCACTGGTCCAAAGAGAGAAATGTGCAGTGCCAAATAAGAAGGTCTTTGGGCCAATGGTGTGCCATATGAGCTTATCACCGACTAGCACTATAATTATGTGATCAGCTCCAGAGCTTTAGTTCTCTTTAAACACTTGCTATTCATCCATTTTGTGTAGGAAGTCAACACAATTTGTAATGCCATAAGTACACATACTACTCATCTTGTATGAAACTTTTTGCTAGTCCCTTGTTCATAACTGCTAAATAGTGAGTGTTTATCAAAGGCTGTTGCCTCATAAATTGAATAATGACACTTTGTGACAGTAACCTTCCTCCTTTCATACCCTAATCAAGGCCCCAGTCCCAGTGTAGTGTATAGTGTGTAGTTTAATGTCATAAATGATTTTACTGTATCTCAATAATGATGAAGCAATAGATTGAAACTTGAGATGCGCAAAAAGGAACAGTCTGAGATTATCATCAATATCATCACGAATATACATGTATATGTGATTATGAATGTATCATTACCTTTTCTGCATCTCCTCCTCCCATATTTGCAAGTCTTTCCAACAAGGAAGGGGTTTCAACAGTACCTTTTGTGTGTAAAATAAAGATAATTAAATCATACACATGTATTTACCATACTCCCATCCTCACTCCCTCCCTCCCTCCTTCCACTCCACTCACATCACCATTAGCTATAATTCTTACATTTGGAATTACAATGGAACCCCTTTATTCCGGACACCCTTCGAACAAATATAAGTGTCCTGAATACAAGAGTGTCCTCATTTCAGAGATGATATAAAGCACAGTTTGGTACATTTGTAAGTGTCCTTAATACAGGGGTGTCCTCATTTCAGAGTGTCCTCAATAGAGGAGTTTCACTGCAATACTATATAATGAATTTTCTACTATGTGTGTATGATTTAATTCATGTTTATACAATGTTTTGTAGTACGTGTAGCTATTTGAATAATGTTAGACAATAGTTTTATACTATAGTATATTCAAAGACATAATTTTGATTTAATAGGAATATATATAGAGAAGTTTATTAGGAAGAAACCCTCCTAACGGTGTTATATTAGCATTGAAGTCCACAGAAAGACAGACACTCTCTTTTCAGGAAACAACATGACTGCAGCTGGACTCGAACCACCAACCTTTCGATCAGGAGGCTCAAGCTCTAACCACTAAGCTGTGCTGCCCCCTTAAAAGAAGAGTGCCCATCAAACTGGGACTATTTGGTGGGAATGACAAACCACAACATATATACACACAAGTGTGTATATACGACCGTAGTCGTATCAGTTGTGGGGAACCAAAGTTCTATTATACCTCCCAACCTAAAGTGCCGTCAGAATCCGCAGAGTGGTAAGTCCCACGAATCGACCCGAAAGACCACAATTTTCAAAGTGGACCCTTTAAGCTAGGAGGCGTCATCCCTCATTACTCAAGGCTTGGGTAATAACTAATGTGATAATTTATATAGAGAGGTTTTTTAGGAAGAAACCCTCCTAACAGTGTTATATTAGCATTGAAGTCCACACACTCTCTTTTCAGGAAACAACATGACCGCAGCTGGACTCAAACAACCGACCTTTCGATCAGGAGGCTCAAGCTCCAACCACTAAGTCACGCTGCCCCTTAAAAAAATAATAAGAATACTGTTATATTATGATCAGCTATAACTTATAGCTGAAATACATTATAAAAGTTATATAGAATATTTTGTGTGTGTGTGTATACGTCCTTCCTTCCTTCTCTTACCAGGACATATAGCATTAGCTCGAATTCCCTTCTCTACATAATCAACAGCAACAGACTTAGTTAATCCTATCACAGCTGCTTTAGAGGCTCCATATGCACATCTATAACCAGCTCCTTTGATACTACTGGCAACAGATGCCATGTTGATAATATTACCTCTTTCCTTCTTATCCAGCCACTAAGTGAATAGCAAATGAATAGTATATATATATTAGTTCAATGATCATCCAGTATATCATTACCCCTGTTGTATGTTTAGGAATCATGAGGAGTTGAAGAGGTATTTGCAACCCTTTGAACTTATACAGAGGTATAATACATAATTCAAGCCAAGTGGCCAGCCACAAAAGTACCTTTTCTGTACCAGAATTGTCATTAACAGTGTCAATGTACTTTAAAATATACCAGAAGTGAAGTCAAGAGCATGCCATGCCCTCATTGCATTAACAAAGCAAATCTAAAAGTGTATCCATCCCAATGTCATCATCAACTTTGGTGGCTACTGCTTCGTGTAAGTACATGAAATCATTAGAACATATATATGGTACTATATTACAGTACTATAATAGGAACTCTATCCCTATGATAAGAGACTCTACCGCTATGATAAGAGACTCTACCGCTATGATAAGAGACCCTACCCCTATGATAAGAGACTCTATCCCTATGATAAGAGACCCTACCCCTATGATAAGAGACTCTACCCCTATGATAAGAGACCCTACCCCTATGATAAGAGACTCTATCCCTATGATAAGAGACCCTACCCCTATGATAAGAGACTCTACCTCTATGATAAGAGACCCTACCCCTATGATAAGAGACTCTATCCCTATGATAAGAGACCCTATCCCTATGATAAGAGACCCTACCCCTATGATAAGAGACCCTACCCCCTAGGATAAATTAGCTACTTGTAGTACCATATATATTCTAATTATTTCATGAAGGCTTAAATGAACTTTGCCCTATCTTGACAATTTTAACTCCTTAAATTTGGTCTCAACCTACCCCATCACCCAAAACTTTACTTTGACTGATGTACCTGTTGTATGATATACTTGCACATGAAGAACATACTCTTAACATTAATATTGAAGGACTTGTCCCAATCTGAAACTGATGTGTCATCAACTGTTCCATGATGAACCCATCTACAATATACAAAAATGGTTTATATAATTTATATTCATGAAGAGCTCATAATTATGATGTAATGTACTATAGTGTATAGTTTAATGTCATACATGATTATACTGTAACTCAATAACTTATAAGTAATATAGTGTATAGTTTAATGTCATAAGGTTAATACATGATTATACTGTAACTTAATAACTTATATGTACTATAGTGTATCATAATGTTAATACATGATTATACTGTAACTCAATAACTTACAATTTAATATCATAAGGTTAATACATGATTATACTGTAACTCAATAATGAAGCAATGGATTGAAATTCAACATGAACAAAAGAGAACAGGAAAGAGAATTATATGAAAATGGCACAGGGAAAGAGAATGTTGGTTATTCCAAACTAAAGTTATGAAAATATTTTTGAGGTCAGGGTAAGCGTGAATGACCTTTTAGTCAAAAGAAAGCTTATATTGATTATCCATTAGCATAAAAATTTACCAGCATTCTGATAATGACTTCAGATATCTGTCAATAACCAAATCAATATTACTAGCCATGAAGACGAGCATTTTCTCAATACTTATGGGTATATATATATCAAATGCTTTTAATGACATTATTAGTACATTTATAATTATTGGTTACATCAATCGAAACTAAATAATACCATACTAAAGGTCATTCACGTTCACCTTGTCCTCAGAAAAAATGTTCATGACTTTAGTTTAGAATGACCAACAATCTTTTTACCTGTACCATTTTCATGTAATTATTCTTCCCGTTCTTTTTTGTGTATGTCAAATTCAGGGGCTTCATTATTGAGTTACAGTGTAATCATGTATTAACCTTATGACATTAAACTATCACTATATTACATATAAAGTCATCACATCACAATTTTGAGGACATCGTGAATGTGAACAGACTTTAATAAATATGGCTGGGAAGATTAACTGATTATTTGATTAATAATTGATATATAAATTCTTCTGAGTATCGATTGTAAGTCTTAGTAACACTGAGAATGGTGGAGATTCTGAAAGTGATTATAACTAACTTCAAATTAATTGATAATCAATTAACATCAGTGGAAGCAATTACTTCCACTGATTTAAATCAATTTTAATCACTTTCAGTATCTCAGCTATTTTCAGTCTTACTAACAATAAAAACTAATTATTTAGCAGGAATAATTATTACTACCTACCCGGCACAGTTGAAAACAGTATTAATATTCTTTGTAGTATCAGACTGTGTTGAATATGTTTTAATAATGCCTTTTACATCTTCTTCATTGGTCACATCTAAACGATCAATCTGGATTCCTATAGAGAGAAAAATAATGGTAAATGGAATATGATGGTGCACTAGTGGCATATTGGTTAAAGTGCTGGCCTGCAATTGAAAGATTGCAGGTTCAATTCCCACTAGATGCTGGCTTTTTTTGCCCAATGAGTATACTCAGCTCCACCCTCAAAATGAGGAGGTGTTCATTACCGCATCCTTCAGAGGGGATGTAAAGCCATCAGTCCTGGGAGCTGGTTAATATTAGCAACTTGTGCTATTCTTGCTTCATCGTTAGTTAGCCACATTTGGTAAAAACACTTGTACAAAAAAAATGTTGAAATTATAATCTGCAGAAGCAACTTAATATTATTATAATGTATTATATATAATACATTATTTGACCCAATTTTGGAAAACCACACTTGTGGCGCATAAACATTTTGAATAAATGCTGAATAACAAATATTTTTTTGCGTTTAACAAAATTATTATTTCAGCATCCATGGTAAAATTTTGATGTATTTTGATTTGTTTGTATGGGAAAAATGGTCATAATTATATAGTGATATTTATGATAGATACATACCTGGACACTCCTTTTCTAATTCCTTGAGTTTGTCCACGTTGATATCTGTAGCAATAACAAAAGCTCCTTCACGAAAACAAGCCTTGAATAAAAATAATCGTTGTTTGATATATTACATTGTTTCAAACACATGAATGGACATCAAATGATAATTACATGACCTGTCTAATATGAGACAGTGTAGTAGGCCTTTGGTGGAGCCTAACACTTGGAGGTTCAGGACCACTGTGTATACTAAACTTGCAACTACAAAAATTTCAGCTCAGTAGTCTGAAAGTGATATCATAATGGTTATAAGTTATAAGTTATTGATAAAAGTATATGAAGCGAGCGGACAATTTTACTAAGTTATCGGGATATCATTATAAGAGCAGGTAATAATGTTGCAGCTTTGTGAGACTCTCACAAGACTAGTGGTAACATGACCTAACAGGATCACACGTCTAGTATAAGACTAGTAGATAGAGATTGGCAAATTTATACTTGAGCTTTACTCCGTTAAGCTACGCCAGCAGAAACACCATATTATGCTCATTATCAAGCTAGACAGCCTGGACCACATGGATTTATACTAATAAATAATTAATAAATCTATAGTTCTCAAATTACTAAAGACATGTAAGAGAACCAAAATCTAGATTACTATTTCGATAATTTCAACAGTGGAGATGATTACTACAGTGCAACGCAACAGAAATAAACATATGCAATGTTGGCACACAATATTACTCTATAAGCCACCATAATTTGCCATTGCCTACCAGTACATATTACAGGAGCCTAGGCAGACCAGACACTTGACTGATAAGATATTCCTGTCTATAAAAATATTTTAAAAGTTTTATTAGCCAGACTCTACAAGGATCAGGTTTGCAAGACAGACTACACTAAAATCAATCACTGAGCAACAAGCAAACAACCTTAATATTCATACAACCTCCCCCCCCTCCCAACATGCACCTTAGCAAAGTATATACTATAATTATAGATGATGTAAACTACTACATTGTGGTTATGTCTTACCAGAGCTGATGCTCGACCAATCCCTTGTGCAGCACCAGATATTAGGATGGATTTACCTTGCAGACGACCTTTGGAAGTTGACATCATGAAGAGTAGGTGTGGCTCAATTTAATCTCTCACTTTGTGTCCACCCCTCTCCTTTGAGGGATATGATTTCCAGAATGTGGGGTCCTTATTCAACCTTATATTATATGCGGTGAAATGAGGCCAGCTGACCTCATGATAAGGAATTATCAAATAATAAATTAAGATGCTCAATTGCAAGTCGTCAAATTGCCAAATTTTAGAACACTTCCTAGTAAAATGCATGCATTAAAAATAATGATTACTAGTTTATTAATAGTTATAATAATTAATAGTTTGTTAAATAGATTAAGTTTATTAATAGATTACTAGTCTATTAATAGTAATATAGTTATAATGATTACTAGTCTATTAATAGTAATAATGATTACTAGTCTATTAATAGTAATAATGATTACTAGTCTATTAATAGTAATAATGATTACTAGTCTATTAATAGTAATAATGATTACTAGTTTATTAATAGTTATAATGATTACCAATTTATTATTATTAAGTAGTTTATTAATTATAATGACCATCCACCATCAATCTTCATTTCAGTGCCTGTTATAAAAGCAGACTACAGAGACAGAAAGAGAGAGAGAGAGAGAGAGAGAGAGAGAGAGAGAGAGAGAGAGAGAGAGAGAGAGAGAGAGACTGTAAATTGTATTACATTAATACGTTGCAGTATTGTACAAAATATCAAGATTTCCATCCACAAAAAATGCACCACAATACACAAGAAACAAGGTTACCACAGTAATGACAATTTCAATATAAGTATTAATGTGTACAGATAGCATACCTCTTCACTTGCTAAATACACAACCAGTGCAGCAATCTCATCTATTTTACCAAGTCGTCCCATTTTCTGTCTATTACACAGAAGACGCCATCCCTAAAGCAAGACAGCAATTGATGAACCAAGATTTCATTAAGTGCCCCCCCCTTTCAGGAAAAAAAATCTACCATGAACACCCAAGTATTCCTATGCAATATAGTGTCAAGATTTTCGGTTAACCCAATACATGTGTATATAGAAGTATTTAAATATAGTATATATACCCTCTCACTATCCCCATTGCCACACGCTTTCAAATATTCTTCATCATGTAAGTCAGAAGTATCAACAGTACCTGAATATAGAACAAGACAATACTATAGTATATTGATGATTATAATACTAACTCTCACTGTGAAACAGTGTTTTTCATAAGCGTTTAAGACGGACCATTGGCACAGCACAGTTTTCTCTTTGGGGCAGATGGCACAGTTAATTATGATTATATTGTCACTAACAGCATTAACTCTTTGTTAATTGGTTCAAGATGTATTCCCAATGGTGCACATGCTAGCCATTGTTGAGCCAATTTGGCCTATCCTTCAATCTGCTGTGAAGAGTTAATAATCTTTGTGTGTGTGTGTGTGTCCCTCCCTCCTGCCCTCTCTCTCTCTTACCAGGACATATAGCATTAGCTCGAATTCCCTTCTCCACATAATCAACAGCGATAGACTTTGTTAATCCTATCACAGCTGCTTTTGAAGCTCCATATGCGAATCTGTCAAGAACACCTTTAATTGAACTAGTTACTGATGCCATGTTGATTATATTACCAGAAACATTGTATTCAAGCCACTACAAATATAATGTATATAATTATGATAATATATAATAATAATTATTGTAG
Source organism: Petrosia ficiformis (assembly GCA_947044365.1). Classification (NCBI taxonomy): domain Eukaryota; kingdom Metazoa; phylum Porifera; class Demospongiae; order Haplosclerida; family Petrosiidae; genus Petrosia; species Petrosia ficiformis. The sequence continues at coordinate 1,308,822 of OX345646.1, read as the reverse complement.
ATACACATGTAGATGTATGTTAGTCTCGTGTAGCCAGCACACTAAATATGACTATCTACAGCCCAAGAGTTGGTGGATCGATAGCTAAGGTATTATACTACATAGATAAGCAATAAAACTGAATTTGTTGAGAGAAATACAATTAAATCGTTGAGAGAATCACTATTTGTCTGAAACCACCTTGTGCTTCCCTCAACGATTTTAGCTTTATTGGATATCTACCTTAGCTATCAGTCAACCAATTCTTGGGTTGTAGGTACTAGGTAGTCATATTTAGTGCAAGATGAGGATTTAAAATCATGACTATGAATTTTTGCTGGTTCACCATTTTAAACACATACTCAAGTAAAGTGAGCTGTACTTAAGGACTTCTCTGAAAATGAGGGGTTCATGCTTCGAGCATATAAGCTCGTACACTAAATATATTTATATGCAATATAGAACCTTAGCCTATACATAGTACAGTACCATATATTCTCTAATTAAAGGCTAAGTCACATGTATCTTTGTACATATTAGCAACCCAGCTTCTAAGCTGTGGATGAGATTCTGGCTAAGAGACCTCCGCTTGTCCCACTAAATGAAACTCTCCCACACCTCCTTAGCCTAAATGTACACTACCCAGTGTAGTACCATATATACTCCAAATAAAAGCTAAGTTACATCTTTGTACATACCTTTTGTATTATATATTTGGACATGAAAAACATTCCCTTGACATTAATATCAAAAGATCTGTCCCAATCTTCAACAGTTGTGGTATGTGCTTGACCTAAATGTACCCACCTACATGTATATAATTATGTATGAATGTTTGGAATTATCATCCATCTATCCATCCATCCATCCATCCATCCATCCTTCCATCCATCCATCCCATTCATCTGTACATTAATATGTACATGCATCTATCAATTCATCTATCTATTCAATATTCATCCATTCATATATACATCTCTATCTTACCCAACACAATTAAAGAGGACATTAACATTCTTAGTACCATCAGATTGTGTTGTATATTTATTAATCACACTCTTAACTTTCTCTTCGTTAGTAATATCAAGATGTTCAATTCTGATCGCTATAGAAACAAAGATTAAATGATAATACATAATATAAAATGCTATACATTCAAAATACACTTTTTTGAAATAGGAACAGTAATTAAAGAAGTGATTACTGCCACGAGAGTTCTTAATGTGTATTCTTCAATACCAGTACTCCGATACCTGGAATTGAGTACTGCTTCGAAATCAATACAGATAATAGCAAGCCTCTTTCGTGGGCGTATTAGTTAATATCACATACTTTATCCTTAATGATTGATTAATGAAATAGTTATGTGATAATAATAAAATTAATTAATAAGGCAACAAGATTGCCTGCTGATCAGCAATCTTAGTGATGTACTGATAATCAGATCGATAATCGGCAGTGTTTTTTGATAAGCTCATACAGTGCACCATTGGCCCAAAGAGCTTCTTATTTGGCACTGCACAGTTTTCTCTTCGGGCCAGATGGCACAGTTAATTGTGATTATATTGTCACTAACAGCATTAACTCTTTGTTAATTGGCTCAAGATGTATTCCCAATTGTGCACACACTAACCATTGTTGAGCCAATTTGGCCCATGCTTCAAAACTTATTAAAAACTGTAGCAGCCGGTCAGTATCAGCCAATAGTAATATTAAATGTAATCAATATTATAGTAAGTGTACTAATAATGTCATTTCTTGTGATTATAACATCATTAATGATACTCACAATCATTTTCATTGAAGGAATCAGAAACCGGAAGGTAGATATAACATTATATAGATCTTATTAGTCTATCCAGAATATCAGTTAAATCTCTAATTGGTGCATCACTAGGGACAACGTCCTCATTCCTTGGGTATTTGTGGCAGAATATAATATCAACTAAAGCTAGTCAACCGTTAGTCTTGCATAGACAGACCTAACCTACCTACTATGAAAAGGTGTGATGGACCAAGTACTACGAAGGCAGTATATCAAGTCGGTCAGTCTACCTTTTTGCATAATTTATATAGACAGCCCCGGCCTCCAAGAATGATTGTATTGTAGTAGAAACACAGCAAGGCAACTGCATTAAAGTTCACTCACCAGGATATTCTGATTGTAATTGAGCTAGTTTATCATCTTGAATATCAACAGCAACCACCTCTGCACCTTCTTTCAAACAAGCCTGTAAGAAAACTGAATGGAGTTACAATTGCAAGATATGATAGTCACGTACCACAGCAGCACCCCTAGCTATGTTCTGAGCTGCACCAGTGATGAGGATTGTTTTACCAGCTAATCTACCTTTGGAAGACATATTTTAATGTATTTCCATAGCAACAACAATTGAATGTTGGCGGCAAGCTACAAAATGGAGAACGAAAAGGTAATACATACTGCACTGCCTATGTTCTCACTAATGAACCTGCAATCATTTTTTTTTATCCCTTCAAAAGATCACACGATTCACTACCTCTTTGAGATGGATGTCAAGTTTGCTTCAGCACAGAGCACCAGCTAAAAATCTTCATGTCTTGTTAACTAACCCTGTTGAAGAAACCTCCTCTGGGATACAAGTCAGTTACATGGTAAGTGATATACATGTATATATGTAGTGGTAGATGATACCAGTAATTTTCATTTTGATACGATACCAAGTAGTTTGGGAATCAGTATCGATGGTATCGAGTATGATACTGATACTTGATAATGCACCCAAATCTCGCTAGACCCTACTGAGCTAGGATTGAGGGTTGTGTTCAAGGTAGTGAATATTCATGTTGACCCGTAAAAAGCTGTTAAATGGTAGGATGTTATCATATCAAATGCTTACCTTTAATCACTCGGGTATTCAGCCATTTTGTACGGATCTGGTGTCTAAGATATTTACTAGTAGCTATTCCTGAATATGTGTCCCAAATCATAGGAAACCTTGCTACACCTCTACCCTTCCTCTTAATTAATAATGAATATTTGGATTTTAAAATCAAGTGACCTGGGTTGGTATGACCCACAGGTGCTACACCTCTACCCTTCCTCTTAATTAATAATGAATATCAAGTGACCTGGGTTGGTATGACCCACAGGCACTACACTTAATTTTGTATGACTGTATAATTATAATTACATATTTATTCCATCAGACCAAATTAAGTATCGTAAAGTTACTGACCTCTCCGCTAGTATACTGTTCAACATATCAGTGTATTGAACACACATTTGGTGATCTTGATACACAAACATTCTGGCCTCTCATACACATACTGGCAAGACATGGAATCCATCTTGTTGATGAGAACGATGCTTCTATCAACCACTCTGTACTTAGCTCTGCTAAACCATTTAATGAGGTATGAATGTCTTGCTGAATATAATGTGTGTGTTACATTTGTAAGTACATGTACATGTATGTACATGTATGTGCATGCCTTCATGGAGTTCTTTGTATAGTACATGTACATGTACATGTACATTCATGTACATGCCTGCATATAGGTACATGTATGTACATCCCTGCATATGACTTCATATACATTGTGTACAATGTGTAAGTACATGTACTTGTACACATAGAGTACCGTGTATAGTACATGTACATGTACATGTACATGTATGTTCTTCTAAGCCATTTGTTTGTTTGTTTGTTTGTTAATTGTTTCTACACCTTTTGCTAGCATGCTAGGCACATGAATTTTCAATCTATAGATGGCGCACTGTATTCTCATAGAAGGTCTAATGGAGCATTATACTTTCACTCATGCACCAATTGGAAATGTTGTCAAGGAAATAAGAAGAATATCAGGTTTGAGTGCCTCAAAAGAGCTTCCTTTATCCTCTGAAGAAACTCTGTTACTATGGATTAACAAGTCTGCTCAAGCTGCTCACTCCAGACAACAGCAAATGATTCATGAAGTTCTACAAGAGGATAACCCACTAAGGAAACGAAATACTTGTTTGAAACTAATGAGTGATGAGAATGGAATGGAAGCTCTACATAAAGCGAGTAGTGTTTGTGATTTGTATGATGGCCAAGGTGTGGCAGCTACGTTGATATACTATGATCAGAAATATCTATGTTGGAATGGTGAGAATTTATTTTATTATACATGTGTAAGTATACAGTATATATCCTTACAGGAGTCCATGATAGAAAAAACGTAAGAGGGAAGGAGTGTGAATCGCCCACGTTGTAACGAGATTTTGTATCAGAGACGTCTCGCTAGCGGATATACTATTTTTAGAAAGTGCTTGGCCAGCAGAATGACCGCACCTCCAAGATACAAGATCGATAAAACGCTTCGTTTCTCCTAAAATAGGAGTACTTCTTGTCGCCTCTCGTAAACGATCTCTAATTGGAGTGGTTGTGTTTGCTACTGTGATAGAAGTAGAACGAATAGCAGCCAATCTAGGTGACCTTTGTGGAGTTGAAACAAAAGCCTTGTTTTCGTGGAGGTGTGGTCATTTCTGGCCCACGGCCAAGCATCTTTCTAAAAATAGTATATCCGCTAGCGAGACATCGCTGATACAAAATCTCGTTACAACGTGGGCGATTCACACTCCTTCCCTCTTACGTTTTTTCTATCATGGACTCCTGATCCTTAAAATGTCACCATACAGTAACAGTAATTACCTTAGTTCTACTGTCAGTATAGTATAATGATTACTGTCTCACTACTGAGGTGTTCAATTGACAAGTATATCAATTACTGTCAAAACTACTGTTGAACTACTGTAGTGTGGGAATGAAACTACTGAGTAATTACTGTACTGTATGGTGACTTTTTATTGACAATTATTATACTATAGTTAATTAATGTACCATTAATTTATGAATTTGGAAGAAATGAAAGGCTCAGATCCAGAGTGGCAGCCAATTCCCAATTAAATACAAGACATTTTTCATAATTATTCCATAAAAATGCATTTAAATTTGTATATACTCCACTATACATGTAAAAAAAAAATTTTTTGGAATTCTATTTTACGCTTCTCTTGGGACACATTTCGATGGTGATTTGGTGTTAACTAGGGTATAGTACTGTAGTTACATGTATAATAGATCACTCTGGCTATCAGTCCCTCTATTATATATACACATGTAACCATATATAAGAAACTCAGTCACTTGGGAAATAGCCAAATGGTGAGGATTTAAATGTAAGATTTCCTCAGTTATAGAAATGTGTAGATGGAGTTGCTTAGTTGCTATGGTAACACTTAACGTTGGTTTGCTTAGTTGCTATGGTAACATGACATTGTGTATTAGTTTATTGACCATTATAGTTGTTTAGTTGCTATGGAAACATGACATCAGTGCTATTAATTATTAATACTTCTTCACTTTCTTTACAGATTTCCACTTCAGTCATCAACCATTACCACATGAGCAATGCCTTTCCAATCTTGTTAGTATTAAGAGTTATTGCGACACAAATCTTCCTATGGTTGATATGCACATATCACCACAAGACTGGACTACAAATCCTGAAGCTCTAAAATCCAACATTACTGCATTTCTAGCCTGTCTCTTCAACTACATAGAAAGCAATGTCACCAAAGTGACAAAGAAAGACAAAATGTCTGTCCCCATTTCCTCGGTATCATGTGTTAGTGTTCCTTTGAAAGGCTTGAGCCACAAGCACAAAGTCTCAAGTGTAAGTTATTAATTATTAATATTACAACCTCCATAGGCTTGATTCAATTTCAATTTTTTTCAAAAATTTTCAGCTGTCTTGTGCAAGAAGCTAATAAAATTTGGTGTCTAAGTAGGGCAACAACTTGTCTTCAAGGATTGAAAGTTTTGTTTGTTTCTCTTATAAGATGGTGGAAAATGAGCATTTAAAGAAAACCATTTTGATAATTAAATAAGATCCCTTTTCCTATGCTCCATCCATTCATCCATCCTTCAGTTCATCCATGCATCAATTCATTCGTCCATCCTTCAGTTCTTCTTTCATTTGTCCATCCATTCATCCATTCATCCATCCATTCATCCATTCATCCATCCATTCATCCATCCATTCATCCATTCATCCATCCATCCATTCATCCATCCATCCATTTGTCCATTCATCCATCCATCCATCCATTCATCCATCCATTTATCCATTCATCCATCCATTCATCCATCCATTCATCCATCCATTCATCCATCCATCCATTTGTCCATTCATCCATCCATGATCATATTTGTTGTTATGAACATTATTTTTATCGTCTGCTATTGTTCCTATGTTTAGAAATCCCCACACACCAAAAGAACCACATCGAGCTCTGTACATGACTCTAACAAACCCTTCATTAATCCCGCTAATCTTTCATCCATCAGTCTTACAACTTTACCATCTCAAAATACCTCCTCTAAGATTGAGTTACCTCTGGATACACACCTAGGAGTCTCACTCGGAAACAAATCTTCTGGGAGTTTAAAATCTTTATCAGCTTCTACAATAAATGTTAGTACTGATAGTAATACCGATCTTGTTACCTCAGGAAGAGTTAGGTTAAAAGCTCAAAAGACTCTTTTTCCAGGAGCCACACGAAAAGTGAACTCAATTGCACAAAACAGTTTATTATCCTCCTTCAATACATCCAAATCTCAAACCTCTTTGACATCTGATGTTTCCTGTCAGGATCATCTAGAAGATACAACACATAAACCTATTGCACATGTACATGTAGGTGATAGTATTAAGAGCAGAGTGAATACCAGACATACAAAGTTAATATCTGCCTCTGTTGATGGGCTTGGAATACGCGAGCAGATGAAACAGTTAACAGTACAGAGGCATAAAGGTTTAGCTTATGATGGAGACACAGTACATTTTCCCAGTGGTCTAAACCCACATAGTAAAGATACTACATTGGATGACACCCTCTTGTCTGAACCTTCTGTTCATGTACCTTTAGAGTCTACGATCCTTTCACAAGTACCAAATCAAAACGGTCACATGATATCTTTGCATCGTGTGGGTTCGAACTTTGATACTACAGAACCACAACAATACAAACCTGCGAAATCGTCACTACCAGTACAGGATGGTCACATGGTACCTATGATCCCAATACAGGATGGTCACATGGTACCTATGATCCCAATACAGGATGGTCACATGGTGCCTATGATCCATTCAGTACCAGTACAGGATGGTCACATGGTGCCTATGGTCTATTCAGTACCAGTACAAGATGGTCGCATGGTACCTATGATCCCAATACAGGATGGTCAAATGGTACCCATGATCCCAGTACAGGATGGTCGCATGATACCTATGATCCATTCAGCACCAGTACAAGATAGTCGCATGGTACCTATGATCCATTCTAATTTAAAAGACAATAATCCATGTAGAGATACCATACCATCCACTGTCACTTCTCACACTTCCACCGTCACTTCTCACACCTCTGTTATCACCAGTCAGATTACCGAATCGTCCACAAAGGATTCTTTGTCTACTGCTGTTCCTAATCCTTCGATAAAGCCTAAATTCATTCAACATGAAACTAATAGACAACAAGACAGTGTAGATCACTCAATCCCAAAAATTACAACTCATGAAAAAGAGACTGGTTGCGAGCAGCCTTCAATTCCACCTCCTTGTTATATAGACTTGAATCAGCTACAAGATTGTATGAAGGGTTTGAATATCCCCTCCCAATCAACTACAGAACAGTGTGAACAAGTCGATTGTAAACCCAAACACATGAATACAAATGCCCTTACTGCTTTCTTATCCTCACAGACAGACACCGATATAGAAACATTGTATACTTGTCTTGCTAAAATACAAGATCGCGAAACAGTTGAGTTGCCGCCTTTATCAAAAGGGATTGAGACAAGCAAGAGAGAGGAAGTCGTAGGATGTGAGAACCAGGAAGAAATTCAGTACAAGGGTAGCAAAATGGTTGAGTCTGAATCAAGTGAGAGTTTTTTACATGGTCCTTTGTTTTTACGAGTCTTTCCAAGTAATCCTTCTCCTCCGTCAAAGGATTTCGAAACTGATTGTGATGCTCTTCTTCTTCGTGTGAAATTTCGAAGTAAAATTAAAGAGATTAAAGCGAAAATGGAAGAAGCGAAATACAAACAAAACCTCAGAAATGAAGCATTGAGAAAACGAGTTTTTCTTGAATCTCAATCTAACCTAATTTCAAATGCAACACAAACTATAGATACAAACTCAATTTTGAATGATTTAAAACTTAACAAAGACGAATCTGACTCGGAGGAGGTTCTAAAATTATCAAGTATTGACTCAGTATCAGCTAATAGTTCAGATTATAATATAGGAGCGACAATGAGAAAACCCTCCGATGAGGTCCCAACTCAGAAACCAAAAAGCTCTGGTACTGTGTCAAAACCCTTCAATACCGAGTCACTACCAAATGAGGGTTCTAAATTAAATAGCAAAACTATTATTGTATCACGTAAAGAGGCACGTGGTGAAAGGAAGAAAAAGCGTAATATTTTAGGTGGTGAGAAAGAGATAACGAAACGTGGTGATATCAAAGAGAAGGGGGAGGATGAGGAAAGGAAGATGAGACGAAGAGAAGAGATAAAAGCACGACTAGAAGAGAGAGACAAGGAAAGAAGAACTGTTACTGAAGAGAGGAAAAGAAAGGAAAAGGTCGGCAATCAACAGAATGATCGTCTTCGTCATGATAATATAGGAGATAAAACTGTTGTACTAAAGACTCACAGTGGTAGGTTGAAAGGTAAAATACAGTACAAGTCAATAAGAATTCACCATACAGTACAGTAATTACTCAGTAGTTTCATTCCCACCTACAGTAGTTCAACATTAGTTTTGACAGTAATTGGTGTGCTTGTCAATTCAACACCACAGTAGTGAGACAGTAATTACTATACTATACTGACAGTAGAACTAAGATAATTACTGTTACTGTATGGTGACATTTTATTGACATATACTGTATGTACATGTGTATGTCATCAACCAGATATTGGGAATATTACGAGTTTGATATTCTAGTACTGCCATGAGTCTGAACGACAAGTGGCAATACCAGTACCTCTAATGAGTGATATTTCCTAGTATCTGGTGATAAAATGTTTATCATAATAAAATAGCACACTAATTTCATTGGTGAATTGGTTACTAATACTTCCTGTCATGTGATTTCCAGGGTAATAACCAACCTTGATCATGTGACTTGTAGTACAATACGGCAAAATATTATCATAGTGTGTGATTTGAATTTCTCATACATATTGTATGGAAACTTAGTTTCCATGGTAGCAATAAATTTATAAATATATATAATTATATATTATACACCCAAAAGCCAATATTGTATCAATAAAAATAGTTTTTTTTATACATGGTATAATCAATACTTATTGCTGATCATGTGACCTGTGGCCAATCAGAGTGCAGATATTGCGTCACGTGATTGACCATTAAATCACTTATTGCACACTTTTGCGAGCAATAAATAGTTATTGCACACTTTGCTCACCTCTACTAACGAAGCTGCTTCAACAACAGTGGTAGTTCACCAAATCGTCAATAAATCACTTAGAACACACTTGACAGTGCATTGTGTGTTTCAATGTAGCACTTGGGCGGTCAATAAAGGTCTCGTTTACATAACGCACTCGCCTTCGGCTTGTGCATTATGTAAACTCAACCTTTATTGACCCGCCCTCGTGCTACATTAAAACACGTAATCATTGTAAAGTGTGTTCCAACTATTACATATTGCAATAATACATTGTATTATTATCTGTTGATATTTTTTCTTCTAGTTAATCCTCCTGCCTCATCGGCTCATTCTAAAACTAATAAAAAAATAATCCGTAATGCTTTGTGTTACGTCTGTTTAGCTGGTGAGGTTAACATCACACTCAAGCAAAAAGCATTAGCTGTAAGTTGAACTTAATAATTGATTTAAATAATAGGAGCTTACTCATTTATTACCTCTATACTGCGCAAGGGGTAATAATGTGATTGGTTCTGTCTGTCTGTCTGTCTGTCTGTCTGTCTGTCCGTCTGTCTGTTTGTGATCAAACAAAATTTTGGAAAAGAACTTTCTAATAGTTTGAACATCTAAACATATCGAAAAGCTCAAAACTAGTCGTATACCTTGGAGTGGCCAATGCAGTCCACTGTATACACAATTGCTCTGTTTTCTTTTTCTGTCTAGAATAGTCCACCATTTTTCAGTCAGTCACACCCCTCATAATAACTATTTATTGTTATTTTGAGTATGTTCATGAAACTGAAGATATTCTTCTGTTCTGTCAATGACTTGGCTAATATCGTGCAATATTGCGGTGGGTATGTGTTCTAGGCATAGGCGTAGGAAAGGGGGGGGGGGCTAGGGGGGCTATAGCCCCCCCCCAAAAGCAAATATAAACTTAACAGTAAAACATGCATGTATATGATAAATTGATAATCATTTCTTACCTTGAAAATTTTGGCTGTCTTGTAATTACAAGCAGCTAATTAACAAAAAACAGATCGACACATTTCTGTTTTATTTTTAATGCAAGGGGTTACATTATTGCGACTAATTAATTGCTAAACTTCCGAATTTCTAATTATTGCGCATAATTATTATTGTTGAGTTAATTAATATGTCAAAATTGGCCACACCCCTCATGAATAATTAATGACCCAAAAAACTTTTCCAGCGTGCTTTGCGCGCTGCTACTCAGCCCCCCCAATTTTCAATCGCTTCCTACGCCACTGGTTCTAGGAACATCTAGTAATATGTAACAACATAACACAATGTTTGAAAAAATTGGAAATCTGTTATTTAATATATTCCATACATGTACATGTACTGAATTCTATTAGGAATTGGAGTTTTCTGGAGCATCCCATTTCTTAGTTCTCTTTCGTAATCTCCTTGGACTCAAATTTAAAGGTCTCTATACCTACGTACCTAACGACAAACATGTGAGTTATAGATCATAAGCTGACTCGGTATCTCTGATTCAGTTCTTACACTGTCATTTACTTACTCAAGTTTCTATGTTACACTCCAATTAATGCCCTCACACACACTCATCAGCTCACTGAGTGACAAATATTTATTGCTAACCTACAATTCAGTTATATATCAAATATTTTGCAAAAGGTTACTCGGATTTTTGGAACTGGACCAAAACTAATAGAAGACTCAATGGTGAAGGAAATGTACAAGTGAGTACATTAATATGTACAGTACTATATGTACCATAGTTTGGGATATTTTCATGGCCAAAAAAACCAGATATATGGATGAAAATGTATTCCTGGATTGCTTTGTGTGACTGACTTAAACATTCGTTTTTCCATTCTTAAATGTGCTTTTCTTAGTATAAGTTTGCAATGTATTTGCAGCTACATAGAACAGCTATTATTAGTTGCATTTACCACGTAATTTCTACAAGTTGCTTTCTTCCTGGTGGTCTGTCCAACCAGAATGATACAACTTCTTTAACTACTGTATGTGTACATACCACACACAAGCTTAAATATATATATAGTGAAGTTTGAATCCATGGGAAGCAATGAGGGATGGTCCTGCAGGCCATAAACATCTCAAACTACAGTATAATTATGTCAATAAAATGTCACCATACTACATGTATAACGGTAATTACTACTGTGGTGTTCAATTGACAAGTATACCAATTACTGTCAAAACTACTGTTGAACTACTGTAGTGTAGAAACGAAACTAGTGAGTAATTACTGTACTGTATGGTGACTTTTTATTGACAAATACTGTATAGTGTTTGATGTATATCATTATAATAAAATATTTTATTATAAAATTATTTACTTGATTAGAAATATAAAGGATTTCATTTTATAGTTATCACTAATGTCTTTTGAGAGATGAGATGATAAATAAATTATATCTTTTAAAATTGTAGATATAATTCTGGAACCAAATCTTTCCAATCAATTCCATCTCGTTCATTTTCAATATCTATCGATGGTATCACTATACAAGATCCATATTGGATTAGCAAGAAGAGCAAGTCATCTGGTCGTTGAAGACATCTACAAGTGACATAAATTTGAATCAATTTTATCTGATCACATGCTGGTCTTGTGACTTTTATTCCATGTCATGTTTTAATATGCAATGTAAATTATTGATTAAAGAAATCTATTATAAACTGTATAATCCAGTTACGATGTACACAATTATAAACTTGTGTTAACTTCTGCATATTAACTGTAGCATGTACCTTCAGCTGAGTATTAACATTGTAGGTGAGGAATTCCCAGGAAGACTACAAAGAAAGTTGATAAATAATAAACCTAACCATTCCTGACCTAATATGGAACAAACACTGGATGCAGAAATGATACTAAAGTCTGACAATGACCTCAAAATTAAAAATTAATGACTTTATGTACTATAGTGTATAGTTTAATATCATAAGGTTAATACATGATTATACTGTAACTCAATAACTTATATGTACTATAGTGTATAGTTTAATATCATAAGGTTAATACATGATTATACTGTAACTCAATAACTTATATGTACTATAGTGTATAGTTTAATGTCATAAGGTTATAGTGTAACTCAGTAACGAAGCAATGGATTGAAATATGACATACACAAAAAGAACAGGAAAGGATAATTATATGTAAAAAGATTGTTGACCATTCTAAACTAAAGCCATAAACATTTTTCTGAGGTCATGATGACCTTTAGAATATATGTATGTATTTCATACTACACAACGATTGATCTTTCATAGCAAAAGGATAACCTTAGTTGGAAATAAAATTTTGCAATTAATATTTACTCAAGAAGTATATAGTATATAACATGCTTTCATACACACTGGCTGATATTGTTCTAAATTTCAGTTTGTGTCTTATACTTCCTCACATGAAAGATACATAATCAATAGTGTTGTATTAGTTAACTATATAACCCTTTTAGTAAGGCATTTTGAATTTAGTTAACTAACCTATACTTAAATAATGGGCACTTAGTTAACTAAAACTAAAACCCTTTTAGTAAGCCTAATATAACTATAACTAAACTAAATGTTTGAGAAACCAGGCATACTATAACTATAACTAAGTGTAGTCATTTTTTTCACAATACTAATAATCAAATAATTGCCTGTACTTTTTATTGTACTGCAGAACATCCGTACAGTAATTATGTATCTACAGAGTCATAAAACAAATTAATACATAAAATTATAAGCAGCATATTAGAAATTATTGATTTCATTTCCACTTGATTTCAAACTCTTCTTTCATGGACCAGTTCATAGTGATTCTAACACTATGAGTGTCCTCATCATAAACAAAATCAATGGATGAACCCTTCAATGTAATCTCACTGGGTTTCTTTCTCAAACCAACTATTGTTATACTAGACAACGGAGGCATACTATAACTGTAGACCTGAGATGAAGAAGAGTTGATAATATTTGACACTCATACTGGAATTAATAATATCATTTTCTTTTGTAAGTACTTTGATAAAACTAGGTTTATAAAAAAATGACACGAGATTATTAAGGCTTAATACAAAGTGTTGTATGATATGCAGGCGTGGGAGAATTACAAACGAAAGAGGAGTCTGTAGTCTTTCCAGTCATACTTGAAAAGGTATCTGACAGCACATATTACTGAGTGACTGCTGAGGAAGAGACTGGCTCAGTTATTAATTGTAGAGGAGGGTAGGATTGTGCTAATCACAAAGCCAGCTTCAAACATAACTAGCTAGTTCTTCATCAAAATATTAATGACTCAGGTGGCTCTAATGGTAAGACTGTCTGACTAAATATCAGAAAGACCTGGGTTCAATCCATAGTTGACGTTTCAAAAAAACAAGGTTTCCTGATGTGTGTCACGAGAAACCTGTAAGGAAACACGACAGAAACTTAGTAGAATCCACTTGTCTGTGTGTTTTCTTAAATAAGTACATGTATCTACAGAGTTTCTCTTGACGCATATCAGGAAACCTCTTAGTGATTTTTCCTTTGTTCTCATGCCAGCACATCATGCTAATAACATACACTAATACATGTATAGTTCATAATTCAATTAGGTCTTACGTACAGGTTTAGATATAGTGGAAGTAAGTGATTTATCAGACACATGAAATCGTGCTTGAAGATAACTGCAAAAGAATGGATATATTCAAAAGCATAATGTGAGAATCTAACTAAACTAATTGAAACATGTTTGTTTTTAGTTTAGTTCATGTTGAAAACATGTGTTCAACATGAACTAAACTAAAAACAAACATGTTTCAATTAGTTTTATTACTATTGATGTGTGACAGAAGTTTTGATAAGCTTATATGGCACAACGTTGGCCCAAAAAGCTTCTTATTTGGTACTGCACAGTTCTCTCTTTGAGCCAGTGGTGCAGTTAATTATGATTATATTGTGAATGACAGCATTAACTCTTTGTTAATTGGCTCAAGATGTTTTCCCAATGGCACACACACTAAACATTGTTGAGCTAATTTGGCCCATGCTTCAAAACATATCAAAAACTCTGATGTACACAATACACATTGATATATTGTATTTTCATTCAATATCGTGATAAATAATTAATATTGACTTTTGGGTATATCGATACACTGGAGTAGACAGTTTAGTAAAAAGTAATTATAACAAGCTAGTGTGCATAACTTTGATTGATTTCTTTTTACCATTTGTTGACAACTACAACGAAACAGGACATTTACATGTATTAACATTTCATAAGCATTTAAATTATCATCATACTATATGATATTGTGATATTTTAGGCAACAATACACAATACTAATTTTTAGTCATATCATACATGTACATTACATACTTTGACATTTTGATAGACTCCCCATCATCCCAGTACAGATCTCCAGTAGCACTCTCCTCAGAATCCAAAGCAACAAGAAGAGAAAAGTTATTCATTCTTGATTGTGTTGTTGTCAGAGCAGGAGCTTGCATTGGTATGATACTACCACCACGAACATGAATCTGTATAATAATACCAATTATAGTCTGTTATACCATTTTGTTGCTATGTGGGCCGATTAAGTTAGTATTAACCAAAGTTGTTACATTTCTTGAAGTTATGACCAATGAGATTGCAGGAAAGGCATCACCTGCCAGCACTTTAAATGACATAACCTCCAACTTTCTTACCTTTCAGCATTTCACTGTGATCTCTCATCTCATATAAATGGGATTGTATTATATATCATTAACTGAGGAAGGCCGTTGAAGCTGAAACGTTCTTTTAGAATTTTTATTGTGTTAAAAAGTTCCAATGATCTACTCATAAAAAAACTCTATGAAATAAATCACATAATGTCCACATATGTAATAAACGGAACAATAGATATAGTGTAGTCTCTATAATGTCTCTATATCTATTGTGCTATTGATGTCTGCATTTTATTATTGTTTAATTCTTTAGAGACAGATGTCTCGACTCCATTATCCTACTGTATATAAGTCCAAATGTTAGATCATTCATTTCACTGTTGTACTTATTACTAATACATTTCTAACTGAAGTTATTACAGTGCATTAAATGTTATAATGTGGCACTCAGTTGGACTAATAAAGTGCAATTACTTCACTTTATGAATTATCTAATCTCGGCCTTTGTTGAGCCCCACCCTTGTGCTATATTGAAACATTCAATGCGCCATAAAGAATGTTATAAATATTATAATATCTATTATACCTGAATATGATCTATTGGTGTTTGTAGGGTTTTAGTTTCACTTCCTTCAGAAACTGTTTCTAATGTATAAAAATCATACCATATGGAACTAGGAAAATATGCCTGGACAGATGTGGAACCTGTATAGTATAATTATCAAAAATATTATAATTATGCAGTTTAGTATATGGGCTGAGCCTGGTCTATGAATTGCTTGGACAGATGTGGAACCTGTATAGTATAATTATCAAAAATATTATAATTATGCAGTTTAGTATATGGGCTGAGCCTGGTCTATGAATTGCTTGCACTTTGATGGATGATTTTTTGTTTTTTTTTTTCTACAAGATTTTTTTTCTTTTTTTCTGGCTAACAAGGAAGCTGGAATAGCACAAGTTGCTAATATTAATCAGCTCCCAGAACCGATGGCTTTACATCCCTCTGGAGGATGTGGTGACAGACACCTCCTCATTTTGAGGGTGGAGCTGAGTATACTCAAGGGAAAAAAGCCTGCAAAAAAGCTGGGCTTGAACCTGTAACCTTTCAATTGCAGGCCAGCACTTTAACCAATAGGTCACCAGTACATGGTTACCATAATTACTCTCCTATATATTCACTGCGATTTGTGCTTGCTCAGGCTCGCCCCTCTGATGATAATCATCGTATAATAATTTTCTCTCACCTTGTTGTAGTACAGGACTAACTAATATACCACTGCCTATCATAAACTGTTGATAAATGTCGTATGTTTTTTGATCTGAAGGAAACTCAAAGAATACCGGTCTCAAAACAGTAGCTGATGGTTTGTATGGTGCAGAGATATGAGCATTGTAGAACAGAGTATAGTAGTAAGGTAACAGACTGTATCGAACAGCTAGAACTTTACGACTGATTGCTGCAACAGACTGCCACGTATAAAGTTCCTATGAGACGGATAGAGGTTGAAAGTTTAGTGGTTAACTATTTTCTTTATGAGATTCTACACAAATATGTATCAGGATTTCATAAGGATTATTTGTTAGGGAGAGGAAAGAATGGATCATGTGAAAAGCACACTAAGCAGGAAGTTAAAGATCATTTACATTCATCATGACCATTAGAAAAATATTTATGAATAAATGATGGATGGATGAACAAAAGGATGGAAGAATGGTTGAGTGGTGAGTGATTAGATGAGTACATTGATGCATGTATAGGTAGATAGAGGGATAGATAGATAGATAGATAGATAGATAGATAGATAGATAGATAGATAGATAGATAGATAGATAGATAGATAAATAGATAGATAGATAGATAGATAGATTCATAACTTTAGTTTGAATCTCCAACCATCTTGTGTAAGTCACATTTCAATCCATAGCTTCTTTATTGAGTCACAGTATAATCATATATTAACCTTATGACATTAAACTATATACTATAGTACACATAAAGACATTAAATCCTAATTTTGAGGCCATTTAGTGATGTACTGATAAGAGATTTTATTGATATTCTGACAAACCATTAGATATGTTGTACCTGAGATGCAGCTCCTTTTGTGTTATGATCACGAGAGAAAGGGTAGAATGCACCCAGTTCTATCCATCTTGAACATAGCTCTTCATTGGTATCTCCTGTGATATATATTGAAATGTATATTCATATATTGTTAATGTCACTAAGAATATGATATACTATAGCATTATTATTACTAAGATTAGCATCAAGATGTTAACACTGTAATATTTAATGCTATATATTAATGTTACTATAAATAGTGGATGAGTTGTGGTTGTGGTTTTTTTACTATAAATAGTGAATGGGTTGTGGTGTTGTTACTATAAATAGTGAATGGGTTGTGGTGTTGTTACTATAAATAGTGAATGGGTTGTGGTTTTGTTGTTATAAATAATGAATGGTTGTTGTATTTTTATTATTTATAGAAGTGAGAAAGTAATGACTATTTCTGTCACCTAAGAATCCACAGATGTCTGCTCCTATGAGAGGGATACCATACATCTGAAAGTTCAGAATATCAGGTATACTCGTTAAAAGATCGTCCCATTTTGCGTGATTATCTCCTATGAAATAGAATCATCATTAGTAATCAATAATGCCACTGTGGATGTGAAAAGGGAACCTTAGAAAAACACTCGCTATTTCTTTATAATTATAAGGAATAAAGAAATATTTAGATAGTATGGTATGGTATATGAATTATAGTACATGTAGGTGTATAGGTATTGTTAGGATCTTCATATAAGGAATCATGAAATAATGTTGTATCAGAGAGTACGGTAGGCATTGTTAGGGATATATATGTTCTTACGGTTTGTGTAAGTAGTATACTAGTTTGTCAAGCCCATCATATTCATATACTGGGCAACATTCTTGCTAGTAACAGCTACATGCAACACTTCTTCCTTTTCATCTTTCATGTAACACCTGCAATATATTGTTGAACATTGATCAACAATACAATATTGCAGGTGTTACATGAAAGATGAAAAGGAAGAAGTGTTGCATGTAGCTGTTACAAGCAACAAATAGTTTGTGGTACTACATGTATCCCTATAAGAAAAACATAGCCATTTTGTATAGGAAGAAGTTAAGGGTAGTACTAATGCCAAAATATTTGATTCTTTCAAGTGATATCACTACTTCAATTCCTGTATTGATACCAATATTACCACACCTCTTTTGTATGCATTTGTTGATACCACCCATTTTCATTGATGAACTTAACTATCAACAATAATTGCGTAATAATATTGTTATGGAATGCATTTGTGCATGCACAGTCCAGTACTCAATCCGTACATGATACTATTAATACTGACTGAATCTTAAACTACTTTCAATTGGTATTGATCATATCTCATTAGCAACTAAAGAAGAGCAAATATTGTCCTACCTATATACGTAAAGTAACTAATATTTTTCTGAGGTCAAGGTGAACATAAAATCTACAAAATGGCTTAAAAGCGAGTGTTTCTATTATCCAAAATCCCGTTTCAGTTCCATAATCAAATACCACAAGATTCCTTACCTGTCCAATGGCCTCCATGTCCACCTGTACCAGGGAAGGTAGAACGACTAATAACCAAACTTCTGTTTCCTCGTATATTTTCAAGTGCTTTGT